>CM034706.1:82842910-82854836 GCA_020142125.1 Phrynosoma platyrhinos | reverse complement strand
GTCTGGATTTTGTGTGGATTAACCAGCAGATTTGCCCCCGTGTATAATGTCCATGGTGTGCATTTTTCCAGAAATCTCTCCAGGCCCAATTTAGGCCCAGAAGAAACCTATTTTTCTGAAACAGGAAGTAAACAGAAAGTGACTTCCACTCAATTCTTGTTGTTAACAGAAGGCCTCTTCTGGGCCTAAAATGGCTCAGGCAGCCCTAAAAACATGGAGGACATTCCCTCTGACATAATAGAATAATAGAATAATAGAGTTGGAAGAAACCACAAGCACTATTCAGTCCACCCCCCTGACATAGAGGACTACATAATCAAAGCACTCCCAACAGATGGCCATCCATCTTCTCTTTAAAAACCTCCAAAGGAGACTCCACCACCCTCTGAGGCAGCATATTCCACTACTGAACAGGTTTTACCACCAGGAAGTTCTTCCTAATGTTTAGATGGAATATCTTTTCCTGTAGTTTGAATCCATTGTTCCGAATCCTACTGTTTGATGTAGCAGAAAATAGGTTTGCTCCATCCTGAATAGGACATCCCTTCAAAGAGTTAAACATGGCTATTATGTTGCTTCTCAACCTTTTCTTCTCCAGGCTAAACATACCCAGCTCTCTAAGTAGGGTTTGT
Organism: Phrynosoma platyrhinos; assembly: GCA_020142125.1. Taxonomy (NCBI): domain Eukaryota; kingdom Metazoa; phylum Chordata; class Lepidosauria; order Squamata; family Phrynosomatidae; genus Phrynosoma; species Phrynosoma platyrhinos. Next base: position 82,854,204 of record CM034706.1, on the reverse strand, counting down.
TGGGGAAATTTTTAAAGTTCATTTTATTGGGGAGGGGTATCAAAGGAGTTAAGTCTCACAAGGTTTCCTGTACAGCTAATGTTCCCCCACTTTCCAAAGTTGCTCATCCTTGCTCTAGAGATTGGTTATGAATCCTTGCCACCATCACTACCAAGAAGTGTGTCTCTCCTCCAAGAGACAGGGTGGTACAAATAAAGCTTTCTGAAGGTAAATCACAACCATTACACTGCAAAGTCACAGATGTTTTGCAGGGCACATTCCCCATTTATACAGCATGCCTGTGCTATACACGGGCACACCACACGCAAAGCAAAGCAGCTTCATTTATATACCGCTTCATATTGAGCTATGGGATGTCTAAGCGGTTTACAACTGTAAGCTCATTGCCCCCCAACAGTTGGGTGAGTGGCTGCAGGACAAGCATTTAACCACTGCACCACTAGGGCTCCTTTAAGCTTTAAGCTTACACATATGGCAAGCACCGGAAGGAATGATGGCACATGTATCACACCATGCACAGGAACACATGGCCATTGAAACAAATGGGACTTGAGGTCCCGCATTTTTTTTGCCATATGCAAGGGTTTTTGGAATGGATCCCCCACATATACGAAGGGTCCACTGTACTGGCTTTTCACAAGGCTCTAGCAAACAGGGTGAAACCAGAAATGTGACAGCCTCCCTCACAATGAATTGTTAGGAATTGCATCCTACTTTATTCAATGGAGGCAGACTTCCTAGCAAACATGTCTGAAGCAGTATATTTCAGAGAAGGTCAATATGGTGTTCTGCAATTTATCTGCTATGTTTAATAACTTTCCAAAGAATACCAGAGTTACATACTATACCATTCCTCTGAAAGAATGCTTTAATTTGAATGTATAAGTGTGCAAGGAAGTTGAATTTCCAGAAGTGTCACCTCATATAAGGTAAGAGCATGGATACATTACAGCATGGGGATGGGCACATGGGTTTCATTTGCCCCCTGCTCTTTTCTGCAACCCCATCAAAACCCTTGGCACAGCTCTGCTACACAACTGAATTTGAACTGAATACACAACTGAATAATCCAGCCTGAGACTGCTTTAACTGCCCTGGCTTGCTGCTAGGAAATCATGGGAATTGTAGTTTATTATGGCACCAGAGCCCAATATCTCAGAAAAAAAATACAGTTCCCATGATTCCCTAGCATTTAGCCAGGACAGTTAAAGTAGTCTCAAGCTGGATTATTTCTGGCAGTCTGTTCAGGCCCTAAATATTAAACTTTATAGATGTTTATGAGGATATGAGATATGAGGAAATAGAAATAGAAATAGTAAAAGAGTTATCATATTTGGGATCAAACATTAATTGGAACAGGGGCTGCAGCCAGGAAATCAGAAGAAGATTAAGAATGGGATAGGTGGCTATGAAAGAACTAGAAAAGATCTTAAAATGCAAGGACATACAACTCAGCACAAAAGTCAGAATCATACAAGCCATTCTATTCCCCATTAACATGTATGGATGTGAGAGCTGGATGGTCAAGAAAGAAGATAGGAGGAAAATCAACACATTGGAGATGTGGTGCTGGAGAAGAGTACTGAGGATCCCATAGACATCCAAAAGGACGAACAAATGGGTCCTAGAGCAGATCAAGCCAGAGATATCCCTAGAAGCCAAGATGTCAAGAGTTAGACTGTTGTACTTTGAACACATCATGAAAAGGCATGAACTGTTGGAAAAGAAAATAATGTTAGACAAGTTGGAGGGAAGTAGAAAGAGAGGAAGGCCACATGCTAGACGGATGGACTTTATTAAAGAGACAATGGGCATGAGTTTGCAGGAGCTGGGAAGAGCAGTAGAGGACAGGGGGGCCTGGAGGTGTCTCATCCATAGGGTTACCATGTCGAGATAGACATGAATGCAATTAACAACAACAAAAATGTTAAACTAACAAGAGCAGCAACCACCCTGCAATCAGAAAACAGATAATTCTTTCGACTTTGCCACACACCTGCTATAATTTTCTCATTTTCAATTTGAGAATTTAGCCTTCTCCATCCTTCAGACTACATGCCCCTATTTCTTTGCTTGCATGTTGCTTTGCTTTAAGAGAAATAAATCTCCTCATAGATTTCTTTAAAATACAAAATTAAAAGTGTATACCAACTCACAAATCCACAATAATTTTTTGAGGAGGAAAGTTGGAACATACCCTTCCCAAACAATCCTCAGTGAAAACACAAGTCCACTTCTTGAGAGAAAAGCTCATTAAAAACTAGCAGATCTCAGTGGTTTTATTGCAAACCAATCAACCTGAACCTGTAAAGGAGTCTGACCTCACCCAGATTCATGGGTCTTCTATTTTTGACTTTACCTGCTGGTGATAGGAATTGATTTCAAAGGCTCTAAAATTAGCTCTGTACATCAAAGAATTGTTATAACATGTCTCGGCAATGTTGGAGTTTTACAGGTTTTTCTCTTCAGTGTGTGTTCCTTAATTGAAAAAGTGTAACCCTCAAATCCAGAAATTGGCGAATTAACTTGGAAATGGAAAGATCACACACACACCAATTGACTTCCATGGGAGAGGTCATTTCCATGAGATGCAGGCAGAAACTTGCAGGTAGTTCTCATAAAGTTAACAAGGTCACTTTGTTGAAGTACAACCTGGCATTATTCCAAAAATTGTCTGAGGCAGAATAGCTTGATCTACACATGTGGCATGGGCTTTGGGAAGTGGGCTTGGTATGATGCCCCCTCTCACAGCTCTATATGCAAAGATGTATATCATGTCTCCGTTTCAAACATGTGTTTAGATACCATAGCAGTAGTCAATCAGTCAATTCTATACCTACATATGTGATGGGCATGACTATATTCAAAAATAAGAACCTCAGTTCGATTTTAATATGATGTCATGAGATTCTACAGATCCTAGGCAAGATTCTTTCACACTGTTTCAAAGTAGCCAAAAAAACCACCCACCTTTCTGCAACTTGTGTTATCGCAGTTACATGCAGAATCTGTGAGCTTCAGGGAACCTTTGCATAATATTGCAGCCATAAATAAACTGGTTTATAAGAAAACAAGGGGGAGGGGCTGTTCCATAGTACACAATTGTAGCACTATTGCAGTGATTCTATCCTATGGATTTGTAGTTTAGAATTCTCAGCCAGAGAAGCCTAGTCCCTCACCCCAAAATGCAAATCCAAAGATTCCATAGGATGCAGCCATGGCAGTTAAGGAGGAGTTGAATACTATACAGTTTGACCTTGTTATCTGCTGGGCATGGATGCTCCATGGATCCTGAAGTCCCATTAAATATAATGTCAGAGCAAAATGTTGTCCCTTATATAAAATAAAAAAAAAAAACAAAGTTTGCTTCCCAGATTGATCCTCCCCAGAGGAATGAACACCGAATCTCCTCCTTATGCTCCCTGTTGTCCTGCCACCATTATCTTAAAACTTTGTTTTCATTTATTGATTTCTTGTTTTAAAATTTTGAAGTTTAATTTTGTCTTAAGGGGTGGGAGGGATGGGGGGAGGGATTGGGACATTAGAATGTATTTTAACTATTGTATTTTAATTGCTGTGAGCCGCCCCGATTGCTTAGCAGAGGGGCGGGATAGAAATAAAATTTATTATTATTATTATTATTATTATTATTATTATTATTATTATTTGGAATTTATATTTTTTCTGAATTCATGGATAAAAAATCCATGGCTAAGGCAGCCTGGCAGTAGTTATGTAATATGAAAGGTGCTAATGTTTATACTGTTTTTGTTTTATAGCTGGGTAACATTTGTTTCTGTAGCTGTGTAAGCATAGTTGTTTTTGACTGTTGTTTTGCAAATTATATCCTACCCTTCTCCAGCAATCTCTAAACAGTGTATATGGGCTTCATCCTTATTTACTTCTACACAACAAACATGTCAAATTGTTTAGGTTGAGAAATATTGTCAAGTCAACAGTGAGCTTTGTGGCCAGTGCAAGCTGATGGCCCTGATGTCAGTAGGGCAGAGATGCCTAACCAGGTTTTAATGAACTTTAAATGAACTACGTACATTTTATTGTTGTTGTGTGCCTTCAAGTAGTTTCCAACTTATGGGGAACCCTAAGATGAACCAATTATGGATTTTCTTAGCATGATTTATTCAGAGGAGGTTTGCCATTGCCCTTCTCTCAGGCTGAGAGCATGCCCAAGGTCACCCAGTGGGTTTCATAGCTGACATGGGAATCAAACCCTAGTCTCCAGAGTCATAGTCCAACACTCAAACCACTATGCTACCTAAGGTACTGAACCTATTTTGGGGTTAGCATTCAAAACCATCCAGAGCAGATGAAAACTTGGGGTACATTCACTGCCTCATTGACATTAGAACCATCAATTTTCATTGTTCATGCCATATAAGTATTTGAACCAGGGATAAAACTGCAATCTCTACACTATTCAATAGCCACTGATGAGTGTGTGTGTTTCAAACTGAAGATGATTCCATTGTCTTGCTAAATTCAGGAAGGTTTGGTGGGAATGCATGCTTTATATTTGCCATTTGAGGGGCAGAAGATACAGCTTCAGCATGTGGGAGTCTGAGGAAAGGTATCATTTGTTGCCATGTTTTCTGTCTTTAGCACCTTTTAAGTCTGTTTCCCTCACACTTCCACTTTCAGCTTTTAAGGGAGGAGAAACTGTGAGGTGGTTAAAAAGAGTTTGTACTCATAAAGCTTTGATGGTACAGCCATCTGGCTTGGAAGCCTCATAAAGGAAGCCCCACAGAGATTAGGGTCAGAGACTATACAGGCCAGAGACCCACAAGAGCCCAGTTCCTCTTCGAGCTGAAACTTGACTTCTTTCTACACAAATCTAAGTTGTAGTCTGTCTCCAAGGAGACAGTATACAAATAAGTTCCTCATCAACCTCACTTTTCCATCTTGCTCATGCCTGGTTTTGCAAATGCAAGAATCCATAAAGAAATCCCCCCCCCCAACAGACATACATACTCACCCGCTCCAATGTCTCCTTGTTTAAGTTTCCCTCCTTCCCTAGTGCTCAGCTCGTTAATGAATGACCTGAAGGCAGAGAAAAGTCCCCCCCAGACCCTGAAACAACTTTTGTATAATGGATTCTTGCTGTTTAGAGACTATAAAAATAAACAGGCCTGGGTTCTCTCCCCTTACCCCATCCTCTCTTTTGGTGAAAAAAAAATTCTGATATGCACATGAGTTTATTTGAATAGTTTCAGACAATGGGTAGATATTATAGTGTGTAAACTGCATGTTCTTTTTTGCTCTTGGCTTTTTTTCTCCAAAGTCATAGGACAGCATAAAATAGATAGCTACGGACTAATATTCTACAGTATCCCCTGCACCGCTCACACAGACATTGTGTGGAATCTCCCCTGCAATTGCCAGTTCCCGTTCCGATAGAGAAATGTCCAGCAGTGGGCTTCATTAGTCTTACAATCGCAACAAAGGAAGATGCGTTCTAAAAAGTGTCATCCTTCATCGGAGAGGGCAGTGCTTGACACATTAGGGATCTGTATGCTCAATTAACTGTTGGCAGGCTCATTTTTCCCCCTCTGTTTCTCTCTCCTCTTTTTCCCTCCTCCTACTCAGTCCATCTTCTTTCTGTCACACAAACCTCCAGCATTCACCACCATCACCACTGGCAGCCCTGATTGCATGCAGTCAATTAGCCAGATGGGTTACATGTGGCCATTTCTGATGGTTTATTTTAAAAAAGCAGAAATATTCTCACCCTTTCCCCTTTTAGTATTCAGCAACCCATTCATGTCATATGAGGCAAGGCACAGTTTCAAAAAGGAAGTTCATGATGATCAAGTTTAGGACTTCAGTATCTTGCCCAAATAGTGTTTTTATTAAGATTAAACCTGCAAAAGAACCAAGAAAACAGAACCGTTAGTCTAAGCAATGGAGGCATATTGGAATGTGAAGCTCCTGGTCTAAATGGTTAATCCTTCTTCCCCCTCCCTCACAATAACTATTAAAGTATTAACTGCATAGTAGTCCTGATTAAGTGTGTCTGTACATTATGCTAATTGCTGCCTTCTGATTGGGTGACCTGATTAATGATAAATGGTACACAGTTCAGCAGTGGAAACATCCGACAAGACTCATTCTCTGAGTCAGAAAAATAGGAAAGAAAGGAGGCACATTCAAAACTCAGGAAAAGAGAAAGAGTGTAAAGGGAATCAGAGGGATCGTTAACACATTTTTTTTGTTTTGGTGTTTGCAGCATGCATATCAACACTCATGCACTAACACAAAGGGAAGATGGGGTACTGTGGATGAAATAACATTTTAATAATTCATACATCTCTTAATTTTGAATGCTTAGTCTTTTGTTCCATTTTTTGTATTTTGAACTAATACAATACAACATCTCTTAATTTTGAATGCTTAGACTTCTGCTATGTTTTTCATGTTTTGAACTAAGGCAATACTTGACCCAGGAAAACATATCAGCCTAGCAACATGAGCAGCAAAGTGAAAGCTCTTAAATATATTTGTGTTTATATCATTCTTACAGGTTGAAAAATAACATTTTAAAGAAAGTGAAGCTGTGATGAGAAGTGCATTTCATTGGAGCTAAATAACATTTAAACAGCTAGAGAGGAATTCCAAGAAAGTATATTGGGCTGTGATAGAAGAACTATTTTATGTACTATAATTTAAAGAAACTGTTAAAAGGATAGATTAAAATGTGCTAAGAAGGACATTGGAAGTGTCAGACTGGGGGAGGGAATTCCCTCTCTCAGACAAGTAGTCTGCTTTTTCTATTGCTGGACCCCTGTGGTTAAGTGAAGGAGGCACTTTCACAAATACAAATTTCTACTGAAGCATAAACTGGAAATTAAAGCAAAACAGGAGATCTAAGAGAACTCACTCCAAAGTTGCCTCTGTCAAAATCAAGAGGATTTTCAGCTGCACTATGTTTATGATGAATATATTAATATAAAATATATGTTATTCCTCTATCAGATATTCTCATGGAAAGAATCTCTCTCTCCCCCCCACCATCCCCATAATGCACATGGCCTATTCTGTGGTTATCCAATTTTTCCCCCAGGGGTGTTTCCATACTAAACAATTTTAGTAGTTTGATACCACTTGAACTATGAAATCCTAGGATTTGTAATATGTAGAATTCTCTAGTCCACTCTGCTGAACTACATACAGCATTAGAGGTCTCTGGCAGAAAATTCTAACTACCTCATTAAACTACAATTCTAGTGTTACATAAGAGCCATGGTATATAAAATTGTATCTAAGTTGTTATAATTCTGTAGTGTCAGTACCACCACTTGATAAAGATAATACATCCAAATTCCTTTGAGAAATGGTCAGTGAAGAGTAAAGAGTCTCTCTTTAAGCAGACCCAAGGATTTAGGCTTCCACTGAGTCTCAGCCCTTCCAGCTTTAGATACAGAAAGAGATCAGTAGGACAGCAGCACTTTTGGAAAAGCATGACAGTCCCTATAGCCACACCCTAAGGAGAAGGCGTAGAAGACATTCTTTGTTTTTGCTGCTTGTAGGAGCCAACATTCCAATGAAAATCCCTATCATAAAATATAGAGATCTAAATTGAAAAAACTAAAATGCAATTGTGCCATTAAGTTTAGAGGGCTTGGCTGTAATCTGTGCATAATCAGCTGAGAATAAACCTCATGGAACATCATAGATCCTGACTGCACTTTCCAAATAAAATGTCCTCCCTTTCCCCATCCTCTCATGGGGAGTCCAGATGATGCATACCTAAACCTCAGATTCAATATAAATAGTCCAGATGGTGTCCAGCCAGTTTATCACCAGAAACAGGGAATACTCCCATGAGATTTAAGATTAAGAAAACTTCACAGAAGATCCAGGGCCCTCCATTCTAATGCTAGATGACTGTCCATGTGTGCCCTGCTGTGCCATCCGGTGTGGTTGCCGCTGTCTCACATTGCTCAGTCAGTCGGAATGAGGTGCTCAGCCATGTAATCGGTGCAGTGTATCCTGTTCTGACCTCAGAGTGAGCACCTCATAGCAGAGGTTTGCAATATCAGTGGATAACACAGCAGAAATCACAAGCAATGAGACACCCCACATTGGAATGAAGGGCCTCAGATACCAGGGATACTGGGGCAGCTTTGGAGATAGAATATTCTGTCCAGTGGAGACACCAAAGGAGCTTCAGCCAGCTGAAATGCATCCTTTAGCTTTTACATAAAACAGAAGCAAACTGGCAACAGAGTGTTACTACTGAAACTGCTATCTGAAATGGAGACCACTTCAAAGAAGAGGAAAGATTTTTCTAGCTTTTGCTTGATTTTGACTTTCTCCATGTTAATCTGTCACCAGAAATAAGAGTTGAAAACCTCATTGTAGCCTCATTAACATGTCAGAAAAAAAGAGTGTGCCCAGTTCAAGAGTGCTTTGGTAGATGATATTATTGCTCCTGTCCTGGAAAAAAAAATCCCAGTATGATGATTACCTTTCAGTTTACATCCACTGGCAGCAATCCAGGATGTATAAACTTTGAAAAGGGATTTTTGAGATATCATGCCAGAACTGTAAGAACATCAATAACCTTCAAGTTAGAATGTTCTAATAAAAAGTATCATCTGGAGAACAAAGGCTTAAGAATATAGATATATGTGGTGCTGGTTGGTATTGCTAACCATTTCCATTTTGCTTCACTGTCTCCTTCTCCCTGGCTCTCACCTTAGCTCACTTAGATATGACTTTATCACACTGGCAAAAAAATGGGAACATAGCGGGATGATCCTGTCAATATTGCACTATTTGGCAAAGACTATCATATGACATTGCATGACGTATCTGTCTGGATTTGAAAAAGGGCAAATGTTAATATTTGATGGGCTCTCTCCTATGTGTGCAACTCTATTATTTTCATCTCCCAAGACCATCTAAAAGTTGTTACCAATGCCCAGAGGGTGACAGGCAGGGGTCACATACACATCTACCCTCTGCACACTGGCCAAAAACCTTTGCACATGAGGCATAAGCTTTGCATTCATCACTTTAAGTACAAGGGACCTTTTGAACCCTCCATAGAATAACAATATGGCAATGTTTTGCCCTAGGCAGAGGTGTCCCCTTTGATCCAGGTAAAAGCCCCCAAATTTGGGAAAGGGTTAAATACAGGCAAAGGGGCAAAGCAAGAGAGAGACCCCTGGGAGAGAGAGAGAGAACTAGAGAAAGAAAGACTCTCCTACATTTTGAACTCTCCACATGGCCCACTTCATCAAGAACATGCTTCCTTGCCTCCTGTTGCTCTGATCTCCAGCCATCCAGTTTACATGCACTTTTTTTTCCTTCAGAGGGTGAGAAAATCCATATATGTCTTAGTATGTAATCCCTTAATCTTGGCTGCCCTCTACACCCCTCCATGTCATCTTTACCTTCTTTTCTGTTGGGAGACAGGTTGTATTAAACACAGACTGTTCTGCTGGACTTGATAAAGAAATAAATGTGTTCAGCATAATTCTCTCTCTCTCTTTTTTTTTTGGAGCAGTTCTGGTTAATTGTCTGTTTTTAAAACTTTTACCCTGTAAGGTACTGCAGAGAATTAGTGCCTGGGAGAGCTTTCCCCCCAAATCATTAGACCTAGCACACTGCACTTATCACAATGCATTTGTAACAGCCCAAGTGAATTCCAGCCATCATCATTGTTATTTTCATTTAAATTCCACTTTTCCCTTAAAACTGGGATACAAAGCAGTTTACAAATTATTAAAACCACTTCATATTAAAAACATATCCAGGTCTGAAGTGGTTTTAATAATTTGAAAACTGCCTTGTGCCCCAGTATTGAGGGAAAGCTGGAATTTAAATGAAAATGACACATACACACACTAATGAACACTATCAGGTTGTCAGCCATAATTTTTTAAATGTTAAACTACACTTGGACTGGAGAGCCTGACAAATAAGGCTTTCAAACAGCCCTATAAAGAAGACAAGACTTTCAAACTGTCCTCTGATAGTTCTTCAGAGAGAAGGCTGAATTCTGTGAAGCAGATAATATTACCACCTTATTATTATTAATAATTACATAACTGTTTTAAACATACTTTCAGAACTTATATCGATGACTGGTTTAACATTCAAATTCTAATTAATATTTAGATCTTTATGAAAAATGCTGTCTGAAAATGTCATGCTAAATACCAAGGACTTGGAAAGTTCTTTTTTGGGGGAGGGGGAGGAGAGAGATTATAACTTCCCAAATCTCACAGGAGATTCTGGGAATTGTACATTCATCATTTTGTGACTTCGATCCTTTAAAGGCTGGATATGTTTTGTGTATGTATGTGCCTTCAAGTTGTCTGTCAGCTTTATCATGACCCTATAGGGATTACTTAGGAAGAAATACTCAGAGGTGCTTTTGGCAGTTCTTACCTCTGAAATATATCCTACAGCAGTTGGTATTGCTTGGCAGTCTCCCATCCAAGTCCTAACCTGGGCTGATCCTACTTAGCTTCCAAGATCAGAGAGAATCTGGGCATAGGATGTTAGACAGAAGTAGTAAAGAAGGATAATTTTGCAAAAACGCTCCACAGTGAGAACAAAAATAACAGAAGAATGCAATATTTAAATGTCTTGATATTTCTCTGTCTCTGCTTTTTTTTAAAAATGGCTTGCACAGATGTTACATTGCATAGTTAAGAGTCTGTGTACATATGTCAAAGTTTCTTTTACTGACCAGTACATATGAAGTATCTTATCAATTATGTGTTATTGCTTAACCCTTAGCCATAGCCATATGTTTTAAGTTCATTCAATGGCCTTCCACTAGATGAGAGTACTTCTTTAATGCACGCTTAGAGGATTAAGCCTCTGGTCTTTAAAGTACTGAATGGGTTTCCTTGTGCTGCTTCAATGAGTTACTTGGAGAGGTCAATTTATTCATTGTGGGTCAAATCAACACAGGGGTTACATTAGCTTCTGCTGACACAGATCCTTCTTTTTTAACATCCACTTTCTTTAAGCAATAGCAAGACAATGTCCACTAGCAAAGAAAACCAGTAGCATAGTTCTAAAAATGGAAATAGTGAGATGTCCAGAGCCAAATGAATCCACACAGCTGCTAAGCATAATTCTGTACAGTAACTGCCATCCTGTGACTTATTTTAAATCTAGTAATGAATCTTATTTATTTATTGAGAGAATTTATATGCCACAGATCTGTTTTAATGAAGACATTTAGGATTGTTTAGAATAGCACTAAAACAAAACAATCACACAACACAGAGATAGTAAGGTATTGCAAAGATAAT
>CM034706.1:82821879-82842856 GCA_020142125.1 Phrynosoma platyrhinos | reverse complement strand
CCCCACCCCATTGTCAACACTTTCAGAGCCCCATACAAATGAACACTGACAATGTGAGATGTCAAATACTGGTTATAATAAAAAGATCTCTACAGGATGTAGAAAAGAGAAGGGTCAAAATGACCATCCTCAGGATTTTTTACAGCTTCGGCTGAGTGTCAGAAGAAGGTTTCCTCTAGTGTCCTACCCAAAGGTATTGGACATTCTCATATGCATAATTAATGCTCTCTTCAGTAGATCTTAATGCAAGACTGCCCAAGACATCTGAAGTAAAGGAGAACATTTAGCTCTGTCCTCCATCAGATGTGAAACAATATTTTCTTCTCCACACCAGCCAGCACCTGCAGGCTGAGTTGACTGCTTCGTGATGCCTGATTGGGGGGGGGGGGGGAGGGATCTGGCCTGTGCTAATGCTCTCTCTCTCTCTCTCTCTCTCTCTCTCTGAACAGAGTCCCACAACTGCCCCAACCTGGCCCTGTTACTTGGCCCTGCATTGCATCAGTTGTCTGCACAGGCATCCCATTAAGTCATCTGGCATGACTACCCCCACTGCAGGTTGCTTGCTACAGAAGTCAGAACAAGGTGCCCAGTGATGAACACATGCTGGGTGCCTCAAACTAACTTCAGAATGAGCAACCCACAGATGTACTGAGCAGCTCAGTGGGATGCACATGCAAACAGCCAATGAAGCACTGGATTTGAAGGGCCAGGATCTTCCCAGAAGATCTGGAGTAACATGTATATTCTAAAAAATGCATTTTAAGGCTGTTATACTCTGATTCTGGTGTGGGACATACTGGTCATCATCCGGACTGCTTACATCAGCACTGGGCTTCCAGACATGCATCATCCATACAGGACAATGCCAGAACTGGGAGAGGGGATGGGTCTTTTGGCCTGTGCTGACATGGCCAAATATTCACAAAGTTTATATATTCATAAGACCTATTCAGGTATTTGTCAGAACCTGTGGCATGCTAAAATGGTGCTGGGAACATGGATGCATAGTTTCAACAATAATGATGATTATGATTACATTACCTTGGGATTGTAGGGATAATATCACTCCTTTTTCTCTGACACTTGGAATATTTAGTGTGACTACACAGAGGTGCAAGTGTGGTTTGTGCTGTAGCATGTGCTCTGTTGTGGAGGTTGAGGAAATGGCAAGGTATGTAGGAGGAGAAATTTGTACTACAAGGAGGTTGGTTGTAGCATTCCGGTTTTAGAAATACTTTAAAAGTATTTTTAAAAGTTTAAAAAGTTTACCTTCCTTAGCTTAACTTAGTATTTAGTTTATTTCAGATTTTTTGTTATTTCTGACAAATGGGAAAGAAAAAAGTAAGTTAAATATTATAACTGCAGTGGTAACTAACTTTGCTGGTAGCCTTTCAAAAGACAAGTGTAACTAATTTTTGCAAGGAAGTATTCAAATTCTGGAGTGAACAGTAACAGTGAACAATCTTGAGAGGCAGCATCGTCTTTGGACCAGTTGCTGGTGCACATGAGCAGCAAAATGATGATGTTTTGTTTGTGGGCATCGGATTGGCCACTGCGGGAACAGTATGCAATACTTGGTAGGCCCTTGGACAGATCTAGCATGCCTTCCTTCTTATGTTCTTACTCAGTGAATAGTCAGTGTCCCAAGCAATAATATTAACTCCATGCTCTTAGACATTTTTACTAGACCTGTGAGGGCTTAATAACATTCTCTTTTGTCTGGACCCCTTTTTAGGGCATTCAGTTTTGCTTAGGCATTAATATCTAAGAACCTGAATCTGGTATAAGAAAAGAAGGCATCAATTCTTCCCTCTCCAATTGGAAAGCAAGTAATCTCCTTCTTCCCCTCTTCTTTTTTGGAGTATTTTGCGCATGTGTATTCTTGTGATAAAGCTGTGAAGTTTTGGCTGCCCTTTTTTGGCTTCTGTTGTCTTCATAGGGCACAGTGGGATAGATAGTTTGTGCTGTGACAGGACATGCCAACAAATTGCATCACTTCTGCCTCGGTGGCTGACGACAATGATATGCCATATGCCAATGGCAAGAAATGAATGGGTCTCATTTACAGTGGCACTGGGTGCCTTTTGCTTGACAGTCTTCAGAGGCTATCCATAGCAAATTGGGAAGTAGGACCAGACTGGAAGCAGCAGTGCAAATGGATCAATCGTGAAAAGCTTCCAGCATTCATAACTTTATGAGTGGCATGTGGCTTTGGCGAAAGTAAAAGAAAATAAAAACCACACACTGTATCCACATAATCTCATGCGCTGTGATTTAACCTTCTGTTATAAAAAAGTGAGTGAGTATTCTTGCTTCCCATGTGAATGCATTTATTTTAAAACAAAAAAACTGCTGTCTTTTTTAAAAAAACCTCAGAGTAAATTCCAGCTGCAAGAAGAAAACAAAAACACAGTAGGTGTCATGCTTCATGCATTCAAAAACACTTTCCATGGTCAGATGGAGACTGCCTCAAAGAATTGCCCTAAAGTTGACCCCACTGCCGTCAACCCCCCACTCTAGCAACAACAAAACTCATATTTGACCTCTGACCTTCCTGGCAACACATCATTTGTTTCCATGTGTTGAAGCAAGGAATGGTGAGTGATGATTAAAGAGCAATAGTTCTGCTGACCTGAGACACTAATGAGGATGAAATGAGAAGGTCAGTGATCATCCTCACGTGGCAAACTAAGGCGAGTAGCTAATCTGTTGTTAATTGTCCCTTACATTTGTTTTAAGGGCAGTGATAGAGAGCAGTAGCACTTAGAGTCTTACATCTTTTTAATCACTGTAATTAGCATCATGATATGAAAGATGAGGCACCTGAAATCTGCCTGGCAGGCAGTATCTTATTATATAGTTTTCTTTCTTTCTTTCTTTCTTTCTTTCTTTCTTTCTTTCTTTCTTTCTTTCTTTCTTTCTTTCCCTTCCTTCCTTCCTTCTTAAAAAAAATCCATTTAGTTTTGTAAAATGAATCTAAAATGCATATTATAATGAAATATAATGAAATATTGCATACTTACAATAAGTATGCAAATCTATGTAAATTTCATTCTCACCAGCAAGAAAGAATAATTTTACCCTTTTTCTCTTTGTTGTAGAAAATTGCACAATTGCACTATTCGTAATTCAGGACTTAATCTGTTCCCCCAAAAAATGCATGTGGGATTTTTTGCACAGAAGATGGTACTTTCTACACAGACAATACAATTTATGCAGAGAAAGCAAATTTCCTGCACAGAAAATGCTGTTTTCAGTATAGAAAACATGTTTTCAGCCCAGAAAATCTTTTTTCCACACAAAAAGCCACATGCATTTCTCTGTGTGCAGAATAAATCCTGAACTGTGAAAATTCTCACCCATCTACAATTATCATCTAGAATTTTTTAAAAACTATTTTTCAAATACTTTCATTTTATCCCATCCTTGCACTACAAATGGACTAGCCTAAATATGCTAAAGGCACCAGATCTTGGAAGCTAAACAGGGTCAGCTCAGGATAGTACCTGGATGGGAGATTGCCAATGAATACCAGGTGCTGTAGGCTACCTTTCAGAGGAAGGAAGTGGCAAAACCACCCCTGAGTATTCCTTGCCTATGAAATTCATAAGGTTGACAGTGACTTGAAGGCACAGGCACACATTGCAAATAACACTTATTACAAGTAATACCAAAACTAGTCTAAATTTACTTTGCTTTATAAAGCATTGAACATATTTTAACTTATATAGGATTTATATTTACATATAAAGTCCTAAACATCTTGGGTCCCCCATGTTTGAAAAAACACCTCTTCGTGTACAGAGCAGCGCTGGTGACAAAATTAGTAGAGGAGGTCCCATAACTGCTACTGCTGCCCTTGGAGATCAGGGAATTAGTGGCATGTTGAAAGGACCTTCTTGCTGGTTGTACTAAACTGTGGAGTGCCTTTCCTTCTGAAATGAGTCTGGACCATTTGCTATATGCATTTTTCAAGAAATGAAGACCCATCTCTTCATCCAGGTTTTTAGAAGTGAATTAGTGATTATGGGATTATACTATTCCCCCCCCTATATATTAATTCATTTTTTCACTTTTCACCAAATCCAAAAGCAGCTCAGAAGAAAAACTGGCACAATAAAACAGTAACTGAAAGGATAAAACAACAAAGCAATAAAATCCATAAGGTCATTCATTAAGTAGAGAGGTACCTAAGAACATTACCAATTAGAAAAAAAATAAACTGTTAGGCCTATAGTTAACAGTAGAAACACCCCAAACCAGAATACACCTAATTTCAATGGGGAGGCCATTCCAAATAGTAGGGACCATAACACAACAGATGCTTTTCTGTACTATAACCATATAATGATGGGATAATAAGTAGGTCTTCTGGTTTCATATCACTGATGCTGTGAAATAAATAGTGATTTTAATGGAAGATTAATATTGTTCAATTTATATGTAAATTGTTCATGTAACAATAAAGGGAGGAAGGCTGTCAGTTCAATGAATTGATGCGTGGATGAATAAGCATTTCCAAACTACAATTTGATAAAACTGATATGGGTTATATAATAGTTTGGTTTTGGTATTACTCATACAGTATCCACATCTTGTATATTTTTTAGCATTTAGCCACAGCCTTGCTACCTGTATATGGCAGGTTTGAAAATGTAAGTAACACTGCCTTATGTATGAACTGAAATAGTTAGCATTGTTGATGGAAGACCTCTGAGAAGACACATTGACTCATTTTTCTTTGTATTCAGAGACAACTACTCTTTGTAATTAAGATTGTCCCCAATGAGGCACAAAACCATGGAAATCACCTAAGACAAAATAAATGTACTCTTCTGGATTTATCAATCTCTTACTTCAAGTGAAAACTACAAAGTTATACTGCATCTCTATTTGTCGAATACTTTACACTTCTAAAGGCCAATGAGGTAAACAAAGAGTGAGCTTGAATGCAGTCAGTGGGGTGGGATAGATTGTATCTTTTCATACTGGGATAGTTGCCAGCAGTACTGATGTTGTGCTGACACACAGAGAAGAGGCCAAAGTTGTGATGGGTGGTTGTAAATACAGAAGTGGATACAGCCAGCTCTTCTTGCATAGAATATGAACGTGTGGCTTAGATGAGACAGAAATCCCCTTCAGATGAGCTCAAATGTATAGCCATGATCTCTAGAGTATTATGGAATTATAAAGCAATAGGAGCTTCATTTCCTTTCATTGATGAGCCCTGGTGGCGGAGTGGTTAAATGTCTGTACTGCAGCCACTCACTCATAAACCACAAGGTTGCGAGTTCAATACTAGCCAGGGCTCAGGCTTCACTCAGGCTTGCATCCTTCCGAGGTCACTAACATGAGTACCCAGCTGTTGGAGGGCAATAAGCTTACAGTTGTAAACTGCTTAGACACTGCATAGCATGGTATGAAGCAGTATATAAATGAAAATGAAGCTGCTTATAAATTGAGTGAATGCATAGAAAGTGGAGCTGTACTATTAGTGTAGTCCTTTGCTATCATTCACCCTGAAGGATTGGTGATATATTCAGCTGAATGTGAAGACCTGGGGAAAATGATCAGAAGAGATACTGTGTTCACTGATTACATGAAGAAGGTTTAAATTGCAGATTTATCACTCTGGGTTGTGTGATCTTTGCCGTCAAGTCATTTCCTAAGGTGACTTTAGAATGGGGTTTTCTTGACAACTTTCTTCAGAGGGGCTTTGCCATTGCCATCTGATGAGGCTGAGGGACTATGACTTGGCCAAGGTAACCCTGCTCCTCACAGTCCTGGCCCAATTATCAAACTACTATGCCACACTAGTAGAGGGTAGATGTTCTTGTCCTGGTAATGTTGTTGTCCTAGTTAATGATAGTAAGTCTAGCCTCTGGACCAATAAAGGATCAGTGTTATGGGGCGTACCCCCTTATCATAGGGAAAGCAGACCTGTTTGTCCTTCAAGGCACATTAAAAATATATACCACCTCTAGATTAAGACTGTCTGTTGACATCAATAGGAATCACAATATGTAATTGTATTGGTCACTAGCCAAGAGGATAGAGAACAATTCCCCATGGCTGTCTGAGTCCTCTCTTGGAGGCTACAATTGTTCAACCTTCATTGATTCAACTACCTTGTGGAGTGTTCTTCTGTTTCTTTCTGTATGACATGCTGTCTTCCTTACATTAACTTTTTAGTATCCATAGTGAAGAACAACATAGCAGGATCAATACAGGACAAAAAACCAAAAAAAAAAAAACCCCCACAAAAAAAACCCTCCATAGGAAACAAATGAACAATTTGCAAAATAGCTCCTAGGGTTCTTCAGCTAGCAGCCTTAGTATCATGATAAAAGGAAAAAAAATGAAATAGTGAGAATACTTTTTCATCCACTGGGGAAGACTCTCTAACTTCATTTTAACTGATACAAGCTAATTGGGGTGGAGGGAAGAGGAAAGAAACAGGCTAACCATAAGTTGTATGAAACAAATAAATGTGCTCAGAAGATACCATTTGCAATGCTATACTATAATAAAGTCTTGGCCCTTATCAAACAAATCAATATGCCCTATGATCCATTAGTGGCAACCCCCCTAAAATATTGTATTTAAACTTGATTCTCATTATGAATAATAGATGTTTGTTGTTCTAGACATGTCTTCCCATTAAGACATTGTACTGCCCTTGAAAACAAGCCAAAGGTTTCAATTAGAATTAATTTCTGACTGGCTTAACTGGATGGAGCTATATCACACAATTTCTTACAGAATTAGCTGCCTATTTATTTTTCTCAGTTGATTGAATTCAAGATACTCATGTTTATTTTTATGCCACTGAATGGTTGAGAACTCAAATATCTGGAGACAATGCTTCTTCCTATATGATTTTACACAATCCATAAAGATCTTCAGATGAGCCTTTCTGGAGTTCAGTTAGTCAGTGAAGTGTGTTATGTTTTCTAGAGAGGACCTTTTCTGTGGTGGCATTCCAAGTATTGAACATCTAGCTCAGGGGTAGGCAACCTTTCCCCTTTAAGGGCCAAGGGATTTCAGCTCCCAGAAGCCTCAGCCATGTTGGCCAATAGTCCCATGTTGGCCAATAGCTCCTGGGATTCTGGGAGCTGAAGTCCCTCGGCCCTTAAAGGGGAAAGGTTGCCTACCCTGATCTAGCTAATCAAGTATAAAAAGCAATGTCTTTACATTTTTGTCAATATCAGGTCAAATTGTTGTTGTTATTGCTGCTTTTATTATTGCCCAGGAAATTTAAATTTTGTTTATTCTTACTTCTACATTATTATATTAATTTTTATCATTTTTGTATTTTTTATTATTCTATAATGACCATCAGGATAAAGCATGGTCAATTTTTTAAAAACAAAATAAAGGATGGTCAAATTTTTAAAATAAATTATTTAAAATATTTTAAAATAAATAAAAACTGATGATCCCTATAGAGCAATGAGAACAACTTAGCATTATGATGGCATTATCCACCACAACATAATGGATCTGGGAAGCTCTGTGTAGAGGTAAAATACATTTTCCTCATTTCCAGTTACAGCTTCTTTTAGCAATATTGTCAATGGAATGACGGTCCTTATTAGCATTGCCATAGTTCTTAAATTCTTTCAGAACATAAACAGTATTAATTAGTGGAGTGTTGAGTGTTGCTTCGAACCACTGGTGGAAACAGGTACCAGAAGCCCATTCACGTTACACTATTATTCCACTGTAACAGCTAAAGTTTCATCCTATGGAATCCTGGGGTTTGTAGTTTGGTGAGGCACCAGAGTGCTCTGGATGAAAATTTTAAATGATCCTTTCTAAAATTACAAATCCCATTATTCCATGGGATGGAACCATGGCAGTTCAAGTGAAATAATAGCACTTTAATTGTGTAGTGTAAATGAGTCCTCGTGTCTGAAATGAAACAAAAAAAGGTCAAACTTTACACTGAAAATATATTATAATTCCTATACTGTTTTCTACCTTTAAATTTGTATCCCAGAGCTGTCCCTCTTTGCTTTTTAGTTTTCTTAGACATGTAACAAGAAATGAGTCCGCTTTCCTAGTTGCAGTCAGCTGGAAAGTTAAAGCCTTGAGAGATGTAATGTACTTGTCTAGTGAAGAGTTTACATCTTTTCTACTTATGCTATCTTTCCTAATTGTTTATTTGAATTAACTTGTAGGATCAGAACAGAGCTCCAAACAGTGTCAGAGACACACAGGTGCCTGTTCTGTGTTGCAATCCACATTACAATGAGGCAAAAAAAGAGGCTAAATGGCAGATTTCTCCATTTCAGATTTGTATTTAACAATTTTCAGTTTAGATATAGCTTTATCCTAAAGATAAAGGATGTTTATAGAACTGTTTTCCCATGTCCTTGTATTTTGTGTCCAGATCACAAGATTTGTTGAAGCCAATCAGAAACCACCCTAAGAGCAAGTTTAAACCATATTCTGATATTTTGGGCCTTACTTGACCTATACCATCCTAAAGTTCTTCTCTAGAAAAGAAAGAGTATGCTTGTGAAGTTAAACTTGGATTGCATGAAGTTGAGAGAAACAGAGATTGTTTTTCTTGAAGTTCTATTATATCAAGAACTACAAGTCTTAGAACACCTTGTGGATAAACAGAAAGGAGAGATGCATGGTGGGAACGATAAAATGTACCACTATATGACTGTAGGAATGCTTTTTCTGGTCTGATTTTCAGGTCCTGAGTAACTCATAATCACAATTTTGGTTCAGCCTTGGACAATATCATCTGCAGGGCCTGTGATCTTAGCACTGGCCCAGCACAGTCTTGATGGTGGTTGTCAGCCACTTCTCTTGGCCACCTCTTCCTTCTTTGACTGCAAAGTGAGGACAAAAGCAGGTAATCTCACAGTGGAGTGTCACCATACTGGAGACTAGAATATCTTTTCCTACTGTTTTGACTGGAGATCATGACTAGTAATCCTTAAAATATCACAATAGCTGCCTGCTTCCCTCTTGCTTTTTTGTAGGTTTACTATTGCATAAGTTGGAATGAATGAATGGACATGGATAAGTACTGACAACTGGGATTTTTTTTTATTATCCCAGTCAATGTTACATATTAATTCAGTTATTCTGGCAGCATGATGTAGAAAAGCAAAAGTAAAGTACTTTGGTTGTCAGTACTTGTCCGTATCCATTCATGCATACCAACCCATGTAGTAATAATGGAATATCCCATTGATAAAAACTAGTAGATTCATTGATATATTCTTTCTTTCTTTCTTTCTTTCTTTCTTTCTTTCTTTCTTTCTTTCTTTCTTTCTTTCTTTCTTTCTTTCTTTCTTCCTTCCTTCCTTCCTTCCTTCCTTCCTTCCTTCCTTCCTTTCTTTCTTTCTTTCTTTCTTTCTTTCTTTCTTTCCCATTCCTATTCCTATTCCTATTCCTATTCCTATTCCTATTCCTATTCCTATTCCCCATATTTTGATTATAGAAAAATACTATATATGGCAGGTAACTAATATTTGGAGACAACAGTTAACATTTTTTGGTAGGCATAAATAGATTGGACTCACTGAATTAACTCTTGAATAGTGATTCAAAACTTATGTAAGTCATGTTGTTTCAATGAGCCTACACTAGCCAGGGCAATAAATAGGATTCAGGTTATTTGACTTGAGTGTTGGACTCTGGAGACTCGGGTTTGATTCCTGGCTTGGGCATGAAACACACTGGGGGACCTTGGACAATTCACACAATCTCAGCCTCAGGATAAGGCAATGGCAAGCCTTCTCTGAACAAATCTTGCCAAGAAAATCCCATGATAGGTTGGCCTTAGGGTTGCCATAAGTTGGAAACAATTTGAAGGCCATGAAGCAACAACTTCGTTTATTTCAGTTCTGGTGACGTCTTACAATGACCTAGATAAAGTTCCAAGTTTTGGGTGCATTCTACAAGACAAAAGTGCGGGGGGGGGGCTGGAATGTCACATGGTCATCCAGGAGGGTTAAGTGGACTCATCAAAAGTTTAATAATGAAGATAAGACTCAGTAGTAACAAAAAGTGTTTTCCCCTCTCCAGATCTTAATAAACAGAGTGACATGCTCAAAATTAAGGTCCTGTTTTCTGCCACATATTTCTGAGGAAATTACAGCTTAATGTCTCTAACCAGAAGCAGAGACTTGTCAGAAGCACATAAAGTTAAGTAGTGTGCTTGTTTTCTTTGGCATAAATCAATTTGATCCTCAAAAACTCCCAGTATCACTTCTTTGTTTTCTTTTCTTATACTTTGTACTTTTATCTGACAAGTAGCAAGGTCAGAAAGTGTGATACCTATTGTCAGGAAACCCAAATATTAAAAGCTTTTGCATTTCACTGAATGTGATAATCAGAAAACAATGTTCTCAAAAGAAATGTCTGCTTCTAAAATGCTTCCACCAATTTTCGCAGACATTTTTCATAATGTATGATTAATTTGTAGCATGAATTCAGTGTGTCATCAATCAGCCATCCGCTCTATGACAGTGACATGAGAATTAGTGTCTCTTGCAGCAGTTAGATGTTCAATGTCATTCAGTGTTAAATATGGATTTGATTATGCCTGTATAACAATTCAGTGGTTCTGCATTCGACAGTGAGGAGTAAGCTATACAAAAACGTGTAGAAATGTAACAGCGTTCATATCTTCTCAAGAGATGAACATCATATAAGAAAGTTTCAGCTACTGCTGGGATAGGGATAAGTTTTAGGAAGCAATCAAAGCCCAATCTAGTTTTAAGGCAGTGGAACTGCTAGATTGCTTTTCAAAAACTGAAGTGTGGTATGGAATAATCTTGAGATTGATGCACATTCTAGACATGCCATCTGCCAACAGTGCAGGATCTTCTACCATGTCTTCTACTGTTTTGAACAGTGCTGCTCATCATGCAGGAAGCCATGGATGCCTAACAAGGATGCCATGCCTTACTTCTAGGTGACTTTCTGCAGGCCTGTTTTCTCTGTTTACTTATCTCTTTTCTCTGCCCCCCAGACAACTTGCAACTGCCATCCACCTATCTAGCTGATCTCAGTGCAAACACCCTGTTAAGCTGAATGGACAGCTTTTTGTTACCATAGCAAGGTGACTGTGCCTATTTGGTCACACAGTACCACTGCACATTACACTGTTCTGATCTCTGATCTCTGCTACCACCACATTGATGTTACTAGCGCATGGTTTTTGCTTTACATACAGAAGTATATAGATTTTTGCATGGCTTCTGGCTCATCTAACATATAAATAATTATCATCAAAGCATATTAGCATTGTCCCAACTAGACTAAATGATTTGAATAAATGTAGACTTACCAAGTTCCCATTGATTCAATGGGTCTACTCAAATTGTGGTGGGGGGACGGGACAGGGACAGACAATTAAATTTTGTGTGGATTCTAATTGAAATAAAAAACAAAACAAAAGAGTTAAGCCATCATGAAACTGGTGTTGCTGTGTGGAACTAAAAGCTATATAAACTATGCTGCTTCAGTGGAATGCCAAGTATAGATGGAATGTGGTCGGTCATGCTTGAAATTGTGAGGGGGCCATTCTTCCTAACCCACCATGCTTTATTATTTTAAAATAATTGGATCTGTAATATTGGATTTGAAAAAAAATATACCCCTTGTTATAATGGAACCAGTGTGGTATAGTGATTAAGTGTTGGAATAAGAGGCCAAGGTTTAAATTCCCGCTCAGACCTGGCAGTCCACCGAGTGACCTTTACTAAATAAAATTGTCTCAACCTAAGACGAAGGCAATGTCAGACCTTCTCTGCATAAATAAGGTCATTGCATAGAGAAGATGGTGAAATGCTAATGGGACAAAGAGAAGTCCGAACTATTTAATACCTTCTCTGTTTCAGTATTCTGCTAAAAAGAAAACAATGCTTAACTGGTGAAAATAGAATGAGTCATTCAGTAATGGGCTACAGCTCAACATATGTAAAGAGATAATAAAGGAATATCTAGCTACTATAAATGAATCCAAGCCTTTAGGACTAGATGAGCTGCATCCAAGAGTGCTAAAGGAACTTTTAGATGTAAAGTCAGAGATATTGTCAATGATCTTTGAGAATTCCTGGAGAACAGGGCAGGTTTCAGTAGATTGAGGAAGGTAAATGTTATCCCCATCTTCAAAAGGTAAAAAAGGGGATCCAAGCAACTACTGATCAATCAGTTTGATATTGATACTAGGAAAGGTCTAGAACAGATCATTATACAATCAGGGCTGATCCAGACAGCCCCTAAGGGGTGGCTGTGTGCCACCCCTGGGAGCACCAGATCGGAGCCATGACAACCACACGCTGTGGCCCTGATCCTCCTTTTTGCCACTCCAAAAAGAGATGGCAAATGCTGCTCCTTTTTGGGGCAGCAAAAAGCTGCCCTTAGAGCCACCCCCATGGCTCTTTTGTGCCTCTTTGGCACAGCATGTGTGCACTCTGTTCCAATGGGGCACCCTGATGCAATCCTCCATGTGGTCAGGCACACAGTGTGATGGCAGCATTGGGCTGGAGTCAGGGCAGCTGGCGTGCAATTGCCCCACCTCAACTTCACCCTCAGGCTGCACTCTAGAGAGGAATCAAGGGATTACATAGAGCCAGCATGGGTTTCTCAAAAACAAGTTATGCCAAACTAATCTTTCCATTTTTTTTTAGATATAAAAAATGGATTAGATATAAGCTTGGCATATCAGGAAAGTGTTGTGGATGTAGCATATTTTGATTTCAGTAAGGCGTTTGACACGATTCTCTATGATATTCTTGCAAGCAAGCTGGTGAACTCACCAATGCTTCCTTTTCATCCTGAAGGGAAATAGCGAGTAGGTTGCCTCAGAGTTCTCTCCTGGACTCTGTTGTTTAATATTTTTATTAAATAAATGACTTAGATGATGGAATACAGTTGTCCCTCCATTTTTGTGGACTTCGAGTCTGTAGCCTCACTTTTTGCAGACCAGCAAGTGGGGAGGGATATAATGGCATGTGCACCTGCAGCGCACACACAGAGCCATGTGCGGAAGCATGCACCCATCCAAGCCAATGAGGTTTGAATATTTGCGGTTTTTCGTTTTTGCGGGAGGGGGAGTGCAGAACAGATTTCCCCATGAAAATGGAGGGGTAAATGTAGAAGGCATGTTTATCAAGTTTTCGGATTGGTGGCTAGTTAATACTCTAGAGATCAGGATCAGAATTCAAAATAACCTTGCCAATTGTGTCCAAATAATAAAGTGAATTTCAATGTAAGGCACTACATCTGGGCCAGAAAAAATGAAATGTGCAAATAGAGGATGGAGTTATATCAGATTTGAAAGTAGTACATGTGATAAAGATCTAAAGGTCTTAGTAGACTACAAGCTGCACGTGAGTCAATTATGTGATGTAACAGCCAAAAAAGCCAATACTATTCTGGGCTGCATCAACAAGAGTACAATGTCCCAAGTGAAAGACATATTAGTGTCACACTATTCTGTTTTGGTAGGACTTTATCTAAAATATTGTATCCAGTTCTGGGTAACATAGTTCAAGAAATATTTTGTCAAGCTGGAATGTGTCCAGAGAAGGATGGACAAGGTAATCAAAGGTCTGGAGACTTAGGGGTGAAAAGTGGCTTCCAGCTGCTTTGATGGCAGGGCATTTGTATGATGCATGCTTCCAAAGCAGGTGGAAACTGAAACAAAACCATTCTCCAGGTCTAAAAAACAGAGCAAAAAGAAGCTGGGATACTCTGGCTGTGCCTGGAAAATGCGCATCTCTATGGACGTTATCACACGGGGTCTAAAGCAATCCCATCCCCATCGCATCCCCGTCCCATTGCGCTTCCTTTCCCCGTGTCTTCACATGACGTCGCAGAGAAACCCTGCCCATCCCCATCGCATCCCCATCCCATTGCGCTTCCTTTCCCCGTGTCTTCACACGACGTCGCACCCATCCCCGTCCCATCCCCGTCCCATTGCGGCATCATCTGGCATCATCCCCATTCTTTTGAATGCCGGTTTCTTTGGGAATTACATTTTGCCGCGACCAGAATGATACCGGAATGATGCTGCTTTCTGTATGCCGGTAAGTTCTGGATTGAACAGGAACCACAATGGGATGGGGATGCGACGGGGATGGGACTGCTTTAGGCCCTGTGTGATAACGTCCTTAATCTGCATAAAAACAGCCTGGCACTAGTGCAGGGATGTGGCAAAGCAAAAAACTGAAAGTGCCACAACTCTGATCAATGTAATTACACCATACACAAACCAGATAGTCTAACAGGAAGGCATGGGGTGAAGGGGGCATGTATGGGGGACCTCCATGATTGTGGTTTGCCAATGTATCACTTGCATGCTGATGCAGTCATGACCTGTACAGGTGGAGCATTGCACGTGTGACTATGTGGCCAGCCAAAGGGGTGGCCATGCAATGGGATGGCATCTGGGCAGATGTGGGAGGTACTTTGAGGTTGCAGGTGGTGTGTTTGTGTAATGGTGCTCATGCATGGTGAGGAGGTGACAAAAAATTACCCAGTGTTGTATCTGGATACCACTCTATGCAGTCTGCCTGTTGGTGTTCAGCCCACCTTGGGAACAAGCTGAGCCAACTCAGTGTTCAGCCCACTTTTGGAAAAAGCAAGATCAAGCTACTTTTTCCTGCCCATCTTGCTCTAAGCCTTAACAATGACACAGGGAACTGGATTTGTTTAATCTGGAAAAAAGAAGACTGAGAGGTGACATGATAGCCATCTTTAAATATTTGAAGGGATGCCATGTAGAAGATGGTGCCAGTTTGTTTTCTGCTTCTCCCGAGACTAAAACATAAATCAATGGATTCAAATTACAAGAAAAGAGATTCCATCTGAACATCAGGAAGAACTTTTATTTACTGTAAGAGACAGTGGACTAGATTGCCTTGGAGGATGTGGACTCTCCATCTTTGGTGGTCTTTAATCAGAGGTTGGATGGGCAACTTTCAGAAGTTCTTTAGTTGTAGATTCCTAAATGGCAGGAGGGCCTTTGCTGACTGCCAGAAATAGTGCAAATTGAGTCCACTTTAACTGCCCTGACTCAGTGCTAGGGAATCATGGGAACTGCAGTTTATTGTGACACCAGACCTCTCTGACAGAGAAAGCTCAATGTCTCTGAAAAAAATACAATTCCCATGATTCCCTAGCACTGAGCCAAGGCAGTTAAGGTGGACTCAGGGCCTTTACAGACTGCCAGAAATAATACAGCTTGAGCCCACTTTAACTGCCCTGGCTCAGTTTCTGAGACATTGAGCCTTCTCTGTCAGGGAGCTCTGGTGTCACAATAAACTACAGTTCCCATGATTCCCTAGCACTGAGCCAGGGCAGTTAAAGTGGACTCAAGCTTCATTATTTCTGGCAGTCTGTAAAGGTCCTCAATTTGCACTATTTCTGGCAGTCTGCAAAGGCCCTAGATCAGCCTTATGGTCCCTTCCAACTCTAAGATTCTTTTCTGTGATTCTAATGGGGGTTGCAGACTGCTAGAAATAGTGCAAACTGAGTCCACTTTTAGGGTTAGGGTTAGGGAATCATGGGAACTATATTTGATTGTGGCACCAGAGCTCTCTGACAGAGAAGGCTCAATGTCTCAGAAAAAAACAACAACAATTCCCATGGTTCCCTAGCACTAACCCTAACCCTAAAAGTGGACTCAATTTGCACTATTTCTGGCAGTCTGTAACCCCCCTAACTCTTGTGAACAAAGCCCTGTGAAAGGGTCACAATTACAATAAACCTATGCTTCTGAAACTTTAGACTTCTCTTGTTTCAGGGCTCATCTGTGAGATGTAATAATTGCATATAAGCTGCCCAATAAAACTTGAAGGGAGTGAAGAGGAAATGAATCAATCATGCAAAAAATATTTAGGGCTCACTTCCACAGAAAGCACATAACTTCTGAAACTTTGCTCCAGGCTTCTTACCTTTAGATCTGATACTTTGGAACACTTCTGTGATGACTGCCATTTTCAGGACAATTGTCCACAAGGAGCCAAGGAACTAATGGCCATCCATTTTGGCTTACCATCTAAATGGTAAGATTGCTGTTGCACAAAACTGCCTATATCTTTTCACCTGAAAGGTAGCATTACTGGTTCTCTCAGAAGAGACAAAAATGCCTGAAAGTTGAATTTAAAAAAATTACTGGAAGTTCTATTTTTTAATTTTCTTTTAAAAAAGATAATCACAGTTTTAAGACCATTGTGTAGACACCATTCCATGTCTACACAGAATTTTGACAGTTATAATCCTTTGATTATACCACAGCTGCAGTGTATATCTGATTATGGCAAAAGGATAAAATAAAGTTATAGCAGTTACAGTAAATGGAAGACATGATCCTCCCCATTTTTGAATTTCTGCTTGAGGTTGGGACTCAGGTCAAAGGGACCAGATTAAGATTGATCTAAACAAAGTGGGCCTTTTCTTTAACTACATAATCAAGATCTGAAAGGATGCTTGTAGTTAGGGCACAACTTTATTACCTAGACTTTTTCACCTGTTGGAAGGTCAAATTTAAACTTTAAAAGTATAAAATGAAATGCCAAAGAACCCTCTTTTCACTTTCAAAACTAGAAAGAAAATCTGCATTCCTATGGCTGGAAATCTCGCTCTTTTTTTGAATTATTTTTTAAAAATGTATGACAAATTAATGCCTGAACAGTTGAAATGCCTGAAGCATTGATCAGTTGAAAAATGTCTGAATGGTTGAAAAGAAGAAAGAAAAAGAAAACATTACTGCAAACCTAAATCATCAAACCAAATTTGCATCAAAGCTAGTGGTTATACATTCCAGAGATTGAAGTCAACCCCCTTTTAAAATAAAGCCAAGAAAATTTATGGCCTTTACAGACTGCCAGAAATAATGCAGCTTGAGGCCACTATAACTGTCCTGGCTCAGTGCTAGGGAATCATGGGAACTGTATTTTTTTCTGGGACATTGAGATGTCTTTGTTAGAGAGCTCTGGTGCCACAATAAACTACAGTTCCCATGATTCCTTATCACTGAGCCAGAACAGTTAAATTGGCCTCAAGCTACATTATTTCTGGCAGTCTGTAAAGGCCTGTATTTGATATTCACACCTATTGTTTCTGAATAATTTTCAGAAGGTAGAGTTTTCTTTAAAAAATTCTTAAAACATTATTATGATTATGTATTAGGAAAACATCATGAAAGAGAAATCAGAAAAGAGTGAACTGTTTTCCTATAATATTCAACATTTTGACTCATAAAAGCATCATGGCTCATAAATACAAATAACTGAGCAGGATAAAGTAGTTTTGCTACAGAGACAAAGCAATGGCAGGAAATTTTGGGGCACTAATGGTAAGCATGCCTTGTTAGCTGGGTAAAATACAGAAACAGCAGTGTCCTATGTTCAGGCCTGTGGAAGAAAAAAAAGCAAGTCTGAAGAGCAAAGTGATTTCAAAAAATGAGGTTGGACCACTAGTAAACTCAGCACACTGCACTTCCTCTGGATTAATGGCCAGCTGGGGGTTTACAGCCTACAGCTGCACCTCAGGACATCATCTTCTTCCCAGCTGGTTGCTAATCCTCAGGAAATTCTCTGCTCCAGGGACATTAGATCTTAATTATTGCTTACTATATCATGCAAAATGGAGGCAACAAAAGGGAGGGTGGACGGGTGGGAAGGTGCTAAGTGAAAGTAGTAATAAGCACAGGTAGAACTGTTACAGTGTTTTAGTCTGACACATGAACCATGAACAAAGCGTGAGTATTCATGAGGTCTGATAATGAAGCAACAAAGTGAATGGATTGTGTGTTTGGGAAGAAAGCAGCGGTCCAGTTTCCAATGATTTTTCTCACTTTTTTGGGGGGGAAAAGATGCTAGCAATAGATAGAAACCAATGCTTCTTAGTTCTAGAAGCAATTAGAAATATAATATGAAAGGTTATTTGTTGCACTAAATGAAATGAGTCCAATAATCAAATATAAGCATGTAGATTTTGCTTATATAAGGATTGTGTTGTTTCTTTGTTTCTGTGATGTATGCCACCCATGAAATCTTTTTTCTTTTCTTTTCTTTTCTTTTTCTTTTGCCTAAGAAAAGACCGATGTCTGAGTAGCTACTAGCTTTGTATTCACTGAAATAGGGACACATGAGATTTTCTCCATTCTAGCAAGAATTGCTAAGTGAAAACAGATATCAGTAATTCATCAAGTGATTCACAAAACCAAACCAGAAGTGGCTAGAAATCTACTACTTTTTTGGGGGAAAATTGTTTTTACATTAAACAATGGGGGTGGGACTGCTAACTATTTAAAAGATGGAAAGCTGTTCATGAATTCTTCCAGAATATGTCATCCACCTTATTATTTTAGGCTTTAGAGGCTTCTGCAACCCTAGAGCCACATGTTCCTTACTCCTGCTCATTTGGTTTCACCCAGCAGCCCTTTTCTTAGGTCCTACTGCCTCTGCACCATTTCTCTTCACCTGCTGATGGAAGAACAGCAAGGAGGGGGCCATTCTAGCCTCCCTAAGAGGAGCATGCCAAAGTCTAGGGCCAGACATTGAGAAGGTCATCTGTCATCTTCCCATCAACCATACTTGTGAAGGTGTAATATTTCTCAGGTGGAATTTCAGTGTGACTTCTCTCATCACTCTCAAGAGTCATCATTTTGCTGCAATAGCCTCTCTTCACAGCCATTCATTGGCTGGTGGAGAGTAGGGCTTTTTTAGAATCATCTGGCTGTTAGGGCATAAATACTCTAAGACATATGCAGACATACATTGGGCTTTCGTTTACATATTTCAAAAACAAAGTGGAGGAAACTATGGGCCTAAGCAGACAGGCGGCCCTGGGCCACCCTGGGAAGGTGCGCCGCGGGACCGAAGCATCCCCATGCCTCGATCCAGAGGCGCACCATTGGCGCCCCTGGAAAGGAGCACTAAAATAGCACTCCTTTTATATGCTGCCAAAAGTGCGCCCCAAAATGTTGAGGCACACTTTCGGCGACCCTTCTGCCGCAGCGTATTCAGACACTACAGCGGGAGGTTGTCCTTGGAGCTCCAGCTGTGCAGAGAGCCGGCGGCTCCGAGGACGACCTTGGAGAGGGATGAGGCACCGAGCGTGCGGCTGCCCCTCCCCTTCCTTGCTCCGAGGATGGCTTTTTAAGCCATCTGCTGAGTCCCTATGTTACTCTTTACTGTTCTTATTCCAAAAGCGGCATGCTGCAAGTCAACATTGTGAGTTCTGTCCTGCAGGGCTCCAGCTTGACTCAGCTTTCCATCCTTTCATAGGTTAGTAAAATAAATACCCAGCTTGTTGGGGACAATTGGCTAACACCTTAGAGAGTGCTTAACACTATAAAGCGGTATAGAAATGTAAGTGCTACTGCTACTGCTACTGCTACTGCTATTGCTAAAAATGTTACACAGTTTACTAAATAATAATTAAAAATCCTTAACTTTTTAAAAATTAAGTTACTTTGAAAAAAAAACTAAATTGAAGGTACATAGAGATTTGGTGTTTCCATATATTTTCCACATAAGCACAAACAGCTTATTTCGAAAAGCTGCAGTAGTTTAGCACCAAAGCAGCAAATTTATGAATTGTCATTTAGATTGCTTCAGTGTGATAATCTGCTCTAGTACTGTTTTTAAAAAAATCCCTACATCTCAGCAAATGGAATATTTAATGAGAAAATAGTTTTAATGAGAAAATCTTTTACTGTAATAGGAATAGGAGCACTAAGAAAATTTAACTTTACTTCTAGAGATGCATGCTACATCACAGAATTGCACTAATGTCAGAAGGTACCTCTGTGTTCCCAATTTAGGTTGCAGTCACATGCCTCCTCAGAAACAACAACAACAACAACAACAACAAACTAAAAAAACCAGTCCAAAACAAAATTCCTCTCAGTTCATTGGAACTTATTTCGTGGCAAATATGTATAAGAGTGATACCACACTATGTCTAATGAAGGTTGTAGTCCTATTTTCTTCTGGACTTGTTACAGTAAGACATATAGTAGACATATATAGGCAATAAGCATATACATATATAGGCCCCATCCAGTACTTGAAGTGGGAGAAGTACTAGTGCACATTGAATCACCTCCCAGTATTGTTGCCACAAAGTGGCATATCTTTAGTAATATATTTGAGACAAAAACAGTTAATTGGGATGGCAAAAAAATGGGATGGGGTTATGTAACATTCCATATTTATGAAAAAGTAAGTCGGGAACAAGTTTTATTACATGAACATATTGAGCTAACAATTATTCTTCAATGACAGAACTCATCACCAGGCTGGAACTGTGGCAACCGCATGCGATGTCTCCAACCAAGTGTTTTCCTGGTGTAAAAACCCCTCTACTTGCCTTCCTTTTTACCCTCATTAACCAGACAGCCAAATTACCTTCTAGCTGGTCACAAGCAATTATAATCCTTATTTATAAGAAGGGAGATAGGAATGATCCAACTAACTATTAACCTATAAGCTTACCTTCAGTTGTGGGTAAACTCTACAGCCAATTTCTTAATAATCGTCTTTCCAAATGGATAGACAATGAGAATATTATTGGTGATGAACAAATTGGCTTTAGAAAGGGTAAGTCAACCTATGATCATTGCCTGGTGCTGAACCACCTGGCAGAGAAATATTCTAATTCCCGAAGCAACAGTTTATACACTGCATTCATTGATCTGAAATCAGCTTTTGATCTAGTTCCAAGAGAGAGATTATGGACCAAATTCCTTGCCTCCTCTATTGACAGGAGGTTATTATGAATCTGTATAGAAAATGAGTACACAAGTGAGATGTGGTATCCAGGGTAATCTCACAAAATCTATTCCTGTTAATAAGGGTGTGTATCAAGGTTGCATTTTGGCACCTTTATTAGTCAATTTATACTTAATGATCTTTCAACCTTTATCATTCCAGAAGCCTGTCATCCACCCAAATAAGGCTCAGTTAGAAGTCCCTTATTGTTGTAT
>CM034706.1:82774571-82791950 GCA_020142125.1 Phrynosoma platyrhinos | reverse complement strand
TGGTTGCTCATCTGTCTTCCAGGATTAAACACTCCACTTTCTTCATTGGGTCTGCATCATCCATTAATGATGGTCTTCCAGGTCTTGGCTTGTCTGTGAGGGACATGTGACTAGTTTGGAAATTCCTTTTCCACTTCACAATAGTGTAATAAGATAGGTAATCATTTCCATAAACTACCATCATCTCATCATGAATTTTCTGGGCACTATTACTTTCAAATGCAGGAACTTTATCATGCTGTGAGCCTCAATCTTTTCCATCTTACATTTTAATCAATTCTGACACAGCCTGTAACAAAAATAAAGGAAACAAAGAACTGATTTTCTCAACATCATGCAGGTAGGGACCAATTATAATACTGACAAAATTTCATCAATATACTGTAATAACTTCCAGTGATAATTATTACTTTACGATACCCCATCATATAACCACAGAGAACTAAAAACATGCTAAAGTTAAGATTAAAATGATATTAAACTGTCTATAGAATTAAAACAATTTAAAGCATTGATTTTACTGCATAAATAAAAAAACAGTATAGCATAAAATAGAAAGTACATTTTATAAAACCTTCAGTCCGCATATTTCTGCTGAAATAGAAAAGTCTTTGCTTGATAATGGAAAGGGAGGGAGCAGCCATAGAGAAGGCCCTCTCCCCTTTCCCCACCAGATGTGCCTATGAAGGTGGTAGGACTGAAAGAAGTGCCTTTCCCAAAGATCTTAAGAGTTTAACCAGGCTCATACGGAGAAAGATGGTCTTTCAGATAACCTGCTGTATTGGGTTTTATAGGTCATAACCAGCAGCCTGAATTGTGCTGGCCAATGGATCAACAGAGTGGAGCTGTTGCAACAACAGAGTTCCCTGTAATCAGCTTCTATTAACAATGTGGCTACAATTGTTTGGAGCTGCTGAAGTTTCTGAACACTCTTCATATATAGGCCCATGTAGAATGTATTACAGTAATTCAAGTGGGATGTAACTCAGAACTTGTGTGCATAGGACAAATGGACCATTCACCCCTCATTTTGGTGTTGTCCTGTTTGGGTGATATACGTCCATACACTGGTTCAGGTGTGGGCAGTCCAAATGGCATCTGGTACATCGTACACCAGAACTGGGGCAAAACAAGCATTTTAAAAACTTACCTTTTGCTTCAGATCTTCTGGAAAGATTGGGAGCACTCCATTCCTGTGGAGTGGCAGCTATCTGCATGGGCACCTTGCTGGGCTACCTGGCATGTCCTCCACTGCTGCTATGGGTTGCTCATTTTGAGGTCACAATGAGGCACCCTCATATGATTGTTACCTACATATATGCAATATAGAGATAATAGTTTTCCTCAAAAGAACATGAAATTTGGAAATATGGTAACCCATGGTCTCCCCAAATCATGGCCCACTGGGTTATCAATGAAAGAGCATACATATCTTTAATGTTTGGTTTTTTTATCATCAGGAGATAACCACAAGTATCAAATAAAGATTTTCTTTTTCTTCCTTAAATGACATACAAGTAAATATGTATCATTGAATATGTACACACACACACACACACACTTGAGAATTTGAAAAGTATACATAAGTATACTTTAGTCACTGGGGAAAATGTTTTTAAAAAGATAATAATAATAATAATAATAATAATAATAATAATAATAATAATAATAATAATAATATTTATTTATATCCCGCCCCTCTGCCAAGCAATCGGGGCGGCGTACAACATATCAAAACGTAAGGACAAATAAAATCACTTCAAATCCCCTCCCTCCTTCCCACACCCACCCAACCCCTGAAAACATACATAAAAATATGTAGAAAGACTTGTTCTTCCTGTATCGATATTTTGCTCTGCACTTACATATGCATTTTCCCCCAGTAATTAAAGTACATATGCGTACATTTTTCAAATAGTCAAGTGATTTTGGAATACTTGTATATACATAATGAGATATCTTGAAAATGGGACCTACGTCTAAACATGAAATTAATTTATGTTTCTTTTACACCTTATACACCTTCAGGGAGCCTGAAGTTAATTATGTACACAATATTTTAAAATAATTTTATGCATGAAACAAAGCTTGTGTACACGGAACCATCAGAAAGCAAAAGTTTCACTATCTCAGCCATCCATGTGGACAATTTGGGATTTTGGAGTATTTGGGATTTCAGACTTCTAGATAAAGGAGATTTAACCTGTATCAATTAAACCAAAGAGGTAAGATGCACTGTGGTGTAGTGGTTTAAGGATTGGATTATGATTTTGGTGACTAGAGTTCAAATCTCTAATCAGCCAAGGAAGACACTGGAGAAGTCATGCTTTCCTTGGCCAAGCTGCTCTCTCTCAGTCTCCAAGGAAGGCAAAGGCAAACCTCCCTCTGGGTGAATCTGGCCAGGTTACCATATGTCAGAAATAATTAGAAGGCATGCAACAACAACAGCAACAACAAAACCCTGCGATTCGAACTCTGGGATTATACATGGGATCATACATAAAATTATAATCAATTTGGTAGCTGTTTCTATGCATAGTGGTGATGGGAGGGAGGAGAAGGAGGAATTAGGTGAAATAGAAATAACAAAAGGTCCTATTAGTGATTTTCTTGACTGTGGTCATTTAATAGTTATGGAAAAATGAAATGGCATCCTGCACTCATGTAGTGAGTTGGACATTTGGTATGACACAGATGAGGTTTGGAGTCCGTGCAGCATTATGACTAAATATTAATCAGGTATCAAGTTATATAGACAGGGTTAATTGCTATTAGTGACTTTGTTAGATATATTAGCTTGGCAGTTTGAGGCTGGGAAATGGGCTGTTTGTTGTTGTTTTTATATTCATCTGTTACTAGCCTGCAGCAGAGTTCTCATAGCTATGTAGGGGCATACTTGCACATTTTGTTTTTCTTTGTTTGCTTTTGCACTATGTAGCTCTTGGGATCCCATCTTCCATCCATCTTACCCAAGGAGGGGGTGCACCTGAGCCCAGGGCTCCATAGCCAGCCATGGGGAGCTGGCCAGGGATAGTCTGGTACAATTTGTTCTTTAGAGACTCATTTTTACCTTTTACTGTGAGAGGAGGCTGGACCCCATCATCCAAAAGTCTGGAATTCTCCTCTACCATATGTCATCTGCTGCATGATTTAACACCAATAAAGCTTGTGACATGTGTCAGTGCTCAGCACCAAAGTCTTGGGGAAGCTTGGAAATACAACCAATTCCAAATCAGAACTGGTAAGCAAGTAAACACAGAAAGTCACAACAATTATTTGTTACTGAAGTGGATCCAAAGTTGTCTTAGATGAGAACTTGCACCACAGTTCTAATCTGGAATGGGAAGGAGAGCAGTATGGGGATTGGGACAGTAAAATGTAAAATGGCCATACAGAATAACAGATTCATTCACATGTCTTCCTCACTTCATGACTGGAATTATCAAGCAGTTATGCTAATGTGAGACAGAGTTTTTGTGGCACCTTAAAGACAAGCACATTTTTTGAGGACTGGGCAACTCTTATTAGGCTACCTCCTACCTCACATTTGCCCAGGTCACCATCAGGAACTGTTGACTTATGGAGAAACACTTTCTGCTTGAACCTGACCTATCATGAAAGGCTCCCTCAATGAATTTTTGTGTTTATTCTAACAGTACAATGCCATCCACATAACTATCCTAATGGAATTGCCTGTTAAGTGTCCCTTATATGTGCTTTTCTGATAACTTATATCCTTAGGCCTGTTTGAACATTTTGTTCTTGTTAATTTAGTATTCTTTGTGGAGCTGAAATAAATGAGTAAAAAAACCAACACATTTTATTAGACGTGGTCCACATAATCAGAACTGCAGCATGTAGCTTCCATTTATAGACATTTATATATATGTTGTGGTGAGTGGGAGGAACATACCCCTCCAATTGTCCCAATTTGATGGGGAAAGTCCCAATTAATTCTCTGCCCACTTATTCTCTTACTTTTAAATGTTTAGTTGCATTCCCCTCTTTCTCCTTTCCCTCTTCATTCTCCCTTTATTTCAGTGCTGCAAATTGAGTACAAAGTGCAAAAATAGTTTGCATTAGATTAAATCAGCAGGAAGGACAGGAGAAGAGGGGCAGACCCTTGTCCTTCCCCTAGGTTCAGGTAAAAGCAAACCACTGTCTTGCATTTCCTTCCTCATTAATAACTTTAGGCAATTTGGTCACATTCTGATGTTGCTTGTGTCACAGTTTTCATCTATGAAAGTTTGACGGGTATGGAAGAATAAGAAGCAACAGAAATGCTAAATGTCCCACAAATAATATCCTTGATAGTGGTCATTTGACAGTCTATGAAAGATTTTTTTTAAAAGACATATTGCACTTAATAGCAGAGTGTGTCCATAGTGATGAAGAATTTTTGTTCAGTCCATGGGCTTTTTCACACCCTTTCTCGCTGCAATCATGTCAAAAAATTAAAATGGCAATGTATCGATTTTATTGCAGCCATCATTTGAATTTGTTTTCTTTCAGACTCCTGAGGGTTCCTACAGCCCCATTGCACTCCATTCTTGTCCTCTCCTTTAACTCTGCCCTCCTCCATTGTGCCTTACCCAGCATACCTTTAGTGTTTTTTTTATTTAGTCTTTCAAATGTTCTCATGCAAATTTGGAGTCTACAGCCCCAATTTAATGTTTTAATGAAAAAAAAAACCTTCAGAGGATGCAGAGCTCCAGAATTGCACAGAAATCTGAGGTAAAAAAAAAAAAATTAGTAAGGGGGAGGGGGGAAGAAGAAAGAGGAAAGGGGGGGGGAAGGAGACAGTGACATCATGTAACTGCTAATAGCACAAGTGCCCCAGGAATGGCTTTTCGCACCTGGGGCATTGCATGATGGGCAGGTCATTCATGGGTTTCCCCATAAATTAAAAAAGATGGCTGGAGGATGGGGCAGCTATGAGAAGGAAGTAGTATCATAGAATCATAGGGTTGGAAGAGACCACAAGGGCCATCCTGTCATGCAGGAACTCCCAATCATGTGAGCAGCATCACTGATGCCTCTTCCTTCCCAGGGAAAGTGTGGTTTAAAAGCTGCATGTGATAAAGCCTGCAAGTGGAATCAACCTGAGTGTGTCCTATAGTGGATATAGGGTAGAAATAGAAGAAGATATGGAGATAGTATATGGAAATATACTATTCCACACCCACTAGTATTCACATTTTTGTTCATGACAACACTAAAATGCAATAACTATCATCACCATCATCATCCAAACAAAGCATATTTAATTCATTGGTATATGGCAAACCACTTTATTCTGATTCAAACCATTGGTCCATTTAACCTATAATTGTTCTGTCTAGCCTAGTATTGTTGACTCAGTCTGAATCTCTGGGGCTTGTGGCCAGATGCTTTTCTACCCCCAGCTGCCAAGGTTCAAAACTGGGACTTTCAACATGTGAAGCATGAGACCTATTACTGAGCTATTTTCACACCAAAAGATATGGTGGTGCCTCTGTCTTGGACAGCTTTAAAAGGAAGTTCAATAAATACACTGAGATAAAGGAAAACTGTGGCTACTGTACAGAATCTCCAGGGAACAACAACAGGAAAGAACAATTGACCTGTTGAACAATTGGGTAGGCCTTTCAAAAGGTGACTAGTAAGGGAAACAGGTTGTTGGATTAGATGGAACTTAAGCCCCAGTCCTTCAGAGGTCTCCTTATAGTCCTCAAAAAATTATTGAGTGATGAGTGCATAGATCAAAAAAGTTACTTTTCTGGATGACAACTCTCAGAATCCCCTCAGCAGCCATGCTGGTTGGAGGAATTACATGAGTGGCCATGCTTGCTGGAGGATTCTGGGACATGTAATCAAAAAAAGTAACTTTCCAAGATCTAGTGATGACACATAAATTGGTATACATGAATATGTATGAATCAACCTTAGGTCAGTCACCCTAATGCACACACAAGTGGAATCTTTTGGCAGGAATAGATAGGATGGGATTTGACACAAACCTGGGAGGTCATGGGCAACTTGCAAGAGTGAGATTACAGGCTGTGCAATACTGGGGCTCTTTGTTCTGTCTGTACTGCAGCATGCATCAGATGCCATGGCCCCAGTCCTCTTTGTTCTTCATCAGCTACAGTACATGTCCACTGTCTGGTTTGTCAATCATCTGATTCAATGGCTGTTTGCCTGAGAAGCTGCTGACAGTGGGGTGGGAGCGGGGGGCAGCAAGAGCTTAATTACCGTACATCATTAAAAGGTTTCTCATTCATATTCAGCAAGGAATCATTGAAGCAGACAGATATATCTTTGTTAGGTGAACTAGAAACCACCCTCTTTTAAAAAGAAAGTCCTGCCACTTATGTGTTTATGCCAGTTTGGTTAAGGGATTGTTTTAATATTGTGAAAGAAATGCAATTAAGAGTATTTTTAAAGTGAGTGAATTTTCTGTATAGTGATCAGATATGCTTTTGGTAATACATCCAAGGGCCTTCTTTTAAAATATTAAAAGCCAGTCTTCACTTTTCATTATTTTTACTCCTTTTTTGTATGAATCCAGAGAGAAACTAATATTGGAGACATTGTAGGAACAGAGGAGCTACACATTGTTTTCTTCTACTTCCACCCTAGGTGTGTGTGAAAAAAGGAGATTTTACATGAATTTAAGTGGCCAACTAGCACAATTTGAAAACTGTGATTCAAAAGCAGTCACTTTGCTGAGGAAACATAAGAACCCATAGTATAACAGTCAAACAGTTGTTGATCAGGTGAACAGTAGGTGGAATGACTTGATTCTATCCCCCTCCCAATATGTATATGTATCTGTCTGTCTATTTTCTTTCTTTCTTTCTTTCTTTCTTTCTTTCTTTCTTTCTTTCTTTCTTTCTTTCTTTCTTTCTTTCTTTCTTTCTTTCTTTCTTTCTTTCTCTTTCAAGGCTACTATTGTAGAAGCATCTTCTCTATACAGCTTTTGTTAGTGAGTTATTGATCTAGAATTCAGAACTGTTTGGAGGAGTCAGCATCTGCTTTGCTTTACTAAGATTTCTCAAGATAAATTTTACTCTAAATGTTTTTCCAGATCTTAAGGCTACAAGTTATCACATTGCTTTAAAACAGGGATGAGAAACCTCATGTGCCATGGCTGAATCTGGCTCTTATGAAGTCCTAACCCATTCTCTCTGTGTTTCTCCAGAAAGTCAAGAATGGGATACCTTGCTGAGTCTTTAAGTCACCAGTTGAAATGTTATCCTTTCTTTGGCTTAAGTCCTGGACATTAATCATTAGGGATGTATATTCTGAACTATTTTATCCTTGTTTGTGAAGGCACATAATTATGGTACTTTGCTCTGTTGCATTTCTATGTTGGTGAGAACACAAATATTTGTTTGCAGGATTCTGCTCTTATTTGAATGTCCCAAAGCATTGTAATTATTCTGCAGAGAAAAACATGTAGGGATAGTTTTTTCAAGCTAAAATCTGTTTTCTGCACAGGAAAAATTGTGGAAAATTCTCATTCTGCTATATTTCTTGACATATTTTTTTTTTTTTAAAAAAATCCTGGAATGAATAATTATAAATATCCAATCTCTATTGACAGAGACAGTAATAGTAAGAGAGAATGATGCAGAAGTCAGGCTCCATCACCATGAATCACTTTTAAAACTCCAAGGAACTGTTTAGTAAAGCACCAAGACCTACGGTAGATATCAAGGGGTAGGCCATACCTTCCAGAGCTTGTGTGATCAAGTCTAGAGAATGCAAAAGTCTTTCATTAAATATACTTCTACATTTGTTGTTGTTAGCTGCCCTCGAGTTGACTCTGACTCATGGTGACCCCTGTGTATGAGACATCTTCAAGACTCCCTGTCCTCC
Source organism: Phrynosoma platyrhinos (assembly GCA_020142125.1). Lineage (NCBI taxonomy): Eukaryota > Metazoa > Chordata > Lepidosauria > Squamata > Phrynosomatidae > Phrynosoma > Phrynosoma platyrhinos. The sequence goes on along the minus strand of CM034706.1, from coordinate 82,784,087 downwards.
ACTGCTCCACTCATTTCCTACAGACTCATGCCTGTGTCCTCCCTAACTGAATCTAGCCATCAAGTGTGCAGTCTTCCTCCCTTTCTTCTTCCCTCAATCTTTTCCAGCATTATTGCCTTCTCATGATGTGGTCAAAGTACAACTTCAATTAATCATCTTGGCCTCCAGGGATATTTCCAGCTTGATCTGTTCAAGGACCCATTTGTTTTTCTTTTTGGCTGTCCATGGTATCCTCAACACTCTTTTCCAGCACCACATCAAATGAGTTGATTTTCTTTTTCTCTGCTTTTTTCATTGTCCACCTCTCACATCTATACATAGTGATTGGGAATACTATGTCTTGGATGATTATAACTTTAGTGCTCAATTTCTCTTTATATCTTTGCTCTTTAGGATCTTCTCTAGCTCTTTCATGGCTTCCTTTCCCATTTCTAGTCTTCTTATCTCTTGATTGCAGTCTTTATTCTGGACAATGTTTGATCCTAGGTACAAGAAATCTTTGACTATTTCAATTTCCTCATTGTCCAATTTGAATTTATGTAGGCTCTCTGTGAGTGACCGACTGCAAACAGCCACCCCACTCAGGTATACCCTGGATTTGGCACTAAATGAGGTGGACATCATCTGGTCTGTTTGCACCAGACTTGGAGTTTGGATCCTGCATCATCCCTGCAAAGAGCCTGGGGTGATATCGGTTTACTTGGTCCATGAAGATAAGGCCTCAGAGATGGTTTTGCCAGTTCCTTCCTCTGAAATATAGCCTGCAACACCTAGCATTCATTGGTGGTAGCCCATCCTAGTACTAATCAAAGCTGACCCTGCTTAGCTTCCAAGATTAGATGGGATCTGGTGCAGACCTGGGAAACCCAGATTTCAACTCAGCAGAGCTGTCCCTTTCATTAGACAGAGTGAAGCAACTTCCTCAAGTAGTAGATAGTAGATAATGGTAGGGATGGAGGCAATCAAAACTCCCTGCTATGGGAATTAAGGATGATGTCTCATCACCAGTGATCAACTTAAATTCAAATGCAGTCAGTTTCTTTAACTTCTAAAAGCAAAGCAGCTTCATTTATATACCACTTCATACTGCACTATGGGGTGTCTAAGCTGTTTACAACTGTAAGCTCATTGCCCCCCAACAGTTGGGTACTCGTTTTAGTGACCTCAGAAGGATGCAGGCCTGAGTCTAGCCTGAGCCCTGGCTAGTATTGAACTCACAACCTTGTGGTCTATGAGTGAGTGGCTGAAGTACAGGCATTTAACCACTGCTCCACCATTGAATTGAATTGAAAGGAGAGACCATTTTGCCATATGCAGCAAAATGTTTTATGCGGAGCTTCAACTCACCCAGGTAGTTATTTAGGTTACTGCATGAGAGTCATACTATCTCCACACTACAAGACCACACTGTTGAACCTAATTATATTTATAGAAGTGATAAATACAGTAAAACTGAAATTGGTTTCCTCCTCCAAGCTTGGAAAATTTTTGTTTTTCAAACTACAGCTTTCAAAATCTCCAAGCCAGAAAGTTCAGTGAAGATCTAGACCAAACTAGAAACTTGTCCACACTCTGTCTAGATCTCTTATGGCAGGGGTAGGCAACCTTTTTTCGGCCTGGGCCGGTCCCCCGAAGTCCCTCTTTTCACTGGGCCGGAGGGGGGGGGGATGGCGGCGCGCGTGCACACATCCACCCCCCGCGCACGCCGCCGCCACAGCCGCCACCTTGCATGTCATGGCCACCATTTTGTTTTTCAAAATGGCGGTCACGACGCGTTTGCGCATGCGCAGGAGTACTGCGCATATGCAAACGAGTCGCAGCTGCCATTTTGGAGAACAAAATGCCGGCCACGAGTGGTAGCTGCCATTTTGATTTTTAAAATGGCAGTCGTGACTTGTTTGCGCATGTGCAGTACTCCTGCGCATGCGCAAATGCGTCAAGGCCGCCATTTTGAAAATCAAAATTGTGGCCACGGGGTGCACGGCTGGACGGAGGCAAAAACGTGCCACAGCGGTGGCGGCAGTGGTCTGCCTGGGCCAGTAAGTGGTCTGCCTGGGCTGGAACCAGCCTGGGGGCCGTAGGTTGCCAGTCCCTGTCTTATGGTATCAAAACCTTTAAGTCCTAACAACCTAAGAGCAAAAATTAGAAACATGTTCTTCAGGAAAGAAAAGAGGGAGAGAGAAAGAGAGAGAGAGAAACAAGCAGGAAACCCCACAAACAAACTGGATTTCATAGGATATAGTTGTGTCTGTGGGGGGGGGGGGCAGACTTGCTAGTTTTGAAAAGAAAGCTCAATAGTTTTAACACATTTAGTGTTTCAGGAAGTCATTACCAACAATCCAGGTGGCACTTTCATGCATGCTGCAGTGTCATAGAATGCGTTGCAAAGAAAGTAGTTTATAGGTTAGCACACTATTTTCAAGCCTACCCAAAGTGGGTTGATCCTAGAAAGTGCCACTACTCTTGGAGGCTTAATAAACTTTATATCACAATTTTTTCCTGCTCTATAAGATGATAGGGGCCAAGACCAGGGCCAGAGGCTTGCATGGGATCAAAATGCCATCATTTTCACAACAGTAAATTTCACTGTTTTCCAAGCATGTTGCTACTCCTTTTTATTGCATATACATCAAACTGTCTCTGATATATCTTGTGTGTCAAGGCTAAAAAAAGGTTCACACATCAGATGCTGACTCTGGGGGAAAGTGTTTTAGGAGGGGAACACTGACATAAGCTACAAGTAGTCCTTCACAGGCACTTAAGCTATGTCATTTATGACGTGCTGTTAAAACAAGAGGGTGGTAGTGGTCCTGGAGAGAGACAATGCAGAAGTACAATGATTTCAAGCTCAGTTTTCCTGATATTGTAAAGTTGAGCTGCCAATGTTACTGACCTGGGATGGACATCTATACCAGGGGTAGGCAACCTTTCCCCTTTAAGGGCCGAGGGACTTCAGCTCCCAGAAGCCTCAGCCATGTTGGCCAATAGCTCCTGAGATTCTGGGAGCTGAAATCCCTCGGCCCTTAAAGGGGAAAGGTTGCCTACCCTGATCTATACAAACATGGCATCTGACTTGGTTATGACTCCTAGTTTTCCTGTTATCCCATTGGTATCTGACAAAAACTGCCTGGATCCAACCACCATACTCTATTTGTATCAACATTTTCAATCATTTTGCACTATTGTATTAATAATTCTGTATTAGCTCCACCGATATCCTGTCTCTCCTCCAATCAACTCAAAGTGGTATAGTAATCTCTCATTTCCATTTTATCCTCACCATAAACCTGCAAGGTGAATCAAGTTGAGAAAAAAATGGCAGGCCTAAGATCACTAGGGCTGCATCTGCACTGCAGAAATAAAGCAGCTTGACATCACTTATCTGCCATGGTTCAGTGCTATGGAATTCTTGGATTTCTAGCTTGGTGGGGCACCAAGGTTCTCAGACAAAGAAAGTTAAATATGGGCCTTTGCAGACTGCCAGAAATAGTGCAAATTGAGTCCACTTTAAGGGTTAGGATTAGTGCTAGGGAATCATGGGAATTGTTTTTTTCCAGAGACATTGAGCTTTGGTGCCACAATAAAATACAGTTCCCATGATTCCCTAACCCTAACCCTAACCCTTAAAGTGGACTCAGTTTGCACTGTTTCTAGCAGTCTGCAAAGGCCCTATGTCACAAAGCTACATATCCAGAATTCCATGGCATTGAACCATGGCAGTTAAAATGATGTCAAACAGCAGTATTTCTTCAGTGCAGATTAGACCTCAGCCATTTTCATCATTCTACAGGGACTAGACACTGATCTTCCATCTTCTGGTCCAGAAATCAAACCATATCACTAAATTAGATTTCTAATTATGACATAGCTTAATGGCTAAGGATAAGGAGCAACAGACCACACCAGGAAATGCATTTTATAATGATTTTCCTAAATGAGCATGAGAGCTAGCTGCTGGCATATGCAAATATATTTTTCTGTTGCTCCTGTGGGACAACTCCCATTAAAGTGAATTGTCTATTGAGAGTCAGATTGCACACAGGTGCACACACAGGCCTACCATTCCCCATAGTGGATCAGAGTGGCATATGTGCCAATATTTCACAGATGAAAAATGGGACATATCTGGCCAAGCAATACCAGAATTTGGTCAAGATGGCAAATGTTATTAATGAGGAAGAACACACAAGCTACTAGAACCTGCAGCAGTTTGCTTTTGCTTCAGGCCACTGGGAAGGGCAAGATTCTCCCTCTCCTCTCTTTTCCCCACTACTGAGTTAGTTGAATGCAAACTACTTTTTCATATTAAACTCAGTTTGTACCAAAACTGTAGTAAGCTGAGGACAATGGGGGAAAGTTGAAAAAGAAGAGACAAACTGGGATATTTTAAAAGGAGCTAAAAAGTGGGACAGCAGAGGATTAATTAGGGATGTGGCTATTATATCAGGACAGTTGGAAGGTATAGATTGGTGCCTGAGTAGATAACATCCATAACAGTATGGAAAAACAGGACTGTAATATATCCTTTTGCTGGTTTTTCATCACAGGGGTGATACAGAAATTAGTTCACTACTCATTGTTCCTCTTAAAATGATCTATTTTTCACCTCCTGAATATAACAGTTCACAAAGTACAACCAACCTTGGAAATATATATATTTCTGATGTTTATAATGCATTTGGGATACAGATTGGAAAAGTTACTTTTTTGGACTACAGCAACATGGTCTGGTGAAGATAAATGTGCACAAAACAAAGTGAAAAATGTGTCCAACTAAAATGAAACAAAAATAAAACAACACAGTGTAGAATTGGGATGTAACAAGAATATTAGCGAGATTCTGAATGAAGCAACAAAAATGAGATGGACATCTATATTTTCATAATGAACTTCATTGAAACCTCAAGTAAACACTTCAGTAACTCATGCTCCTTTTGGAGATGGCCTACTTTTGGGAGAAAATGTTAATAGATTGCTCACAAGTGAAATACTTAAGACAATTTAGCTGGTAAATCTGACTGAGGTGGTTATTTTCTTTCTAGTCACTGAGAGAAGCAGGTTAGCAGGTAAATACATTGTGTTGCAGAGGCAGCACATCCCCACTTTATGTAGACAATCTCTTCCATCTCTCTGCTATGTGTGTGGAATACCACAGCCCTTGTCTTTACTGGAAAATCAATTCTAATGTAAGAGGCACAGATTTAAGACCCTGCTTGAGTACATGATGACCCAATGAGCTGAAGAACTGCACACCCTTGAGTAACTTCCTGGGGAAAAATTCCAACTTCAAATATGGAATAAGTGGGAAAATACAGATTTTTCATGATCCTTTAATATCTTAAATTGCATGTACAAAGGTATAAGAAGTTTAGATATAGGGGAGAATTTTTTTTTTTACATAAATAAAGACACCAGATTTTTGTGATAATTTTCTTTTTATCAAGCAGGAAAAGCCATTTGTACTAAGCACAGAAAAAAAATGTAAAGATATTTTCCTATTTGCTGCTGAAACTTTGCACAATGTTCCATGAAATATTGGATGTGCAGATGGGAGGTGTGCATGTGTTTGTATGTGTATGGAATGTTGTACATTCTACATAAGAGTGTGCTTATGTATATGAGGGGGAGAGAGAGAGAGAGAGAGAGAGAGAGAGAGAGAGAGAAGCCTTGGGGCCCAAAATTGCCTATATTGTTGTTGTTGTTGTATGTGACTGACAGCAGAGGGCCAGGGGATCAGCAAATTGTAGGGCTGTTGCAGCCAGCAAAGTTCTTTGTTGTTGTGTACCTTCAAGTAATTTCTGATTTATCACAGGATTTTCTTGCCACGTTTCTTCAGAGAGGGTTTGCCATTGCCATGCTCTGAGACTGAGAAAGTGTGACTTGTCCAAGGTCACCCTGTGGGTTTACATGGCTGAGCCAGGATTTGAATCCTAGTTTCCAGAGTCATAGTCCAATGTTCAAACCACTATACTGGCTTTATCCCTATGCTAAATGAAGGTATTAAGGAGTGGGCAATAGTCAGACTATCCTGTCATATTCTCTGGCTTCCCCATGTCCACATGTTGAATGTATTGGGGGCATAAGCAGAATAGATGCATGTATGGCTGAGATGACACTGTGGCTGATCTGTCCTCCATCCATGACTATCACACAACTTTTAATTATGGGCTTTCCCCTTCAATTGCTACCAGTATCCCTGCTGTAGCATTAGATTTGTGTGAGGCAGAAAATTTGTCTGGGCTGTAGTTCACACATTGGGAAGTCAGGTGGTGTTAGTTTCATCCTCTCCTCCATCTTCCCTCCCTCCTGCTATTCCCAAGCAGCCTACTATATATATATATATTCCATACTGGCATCTAAATTGTATTGTCATAATACCTACATTGTTTTAAAAAGAAAGAGAAAATAAAAATAAAAAAATTAAAAATCCTGAAGGCATGTTGGAAAAGCAATAAGGCAGGGAGGTCAAGTTGGGGATCATGATGGGAAAGACAGTCCCAGACTAGCAATGGTTGTTACAGTGATTGTAGACATGTGTGAAAGCTGTATACCAAGCCAGTATATATTTCTTTTCATTAACACGATTGTGTCAAGAATGGAGCTTGTGTGATAATCTCCTTCACACTACACAATTATACCACTGTGATTCCATTTTAATTGGCATGTTTCCATCCTATGGAATGCATTAATGGGATCTGCACTTTAGGGAAGGGTATTTCTAACTCTCAGCCAGAGAGCTCTAGTGCCTTACTAAACTACAAGCTCCAGGATTCCACAGGGTGAAGCCACGGCAGTTACAATGTATGCATAGTGTGTACAACTGTGCAGTGGGTAAAGGCCTTTATGCTCCAGTGTATTTACAGTGGAATTGCACAATCTGAGTATTCTTACTTTAACCTATGAAATCTTATATGCATAAGCCTCTGTACCAGTATATTGACATTTAGCCTGTTTACTGTGCTATGTAGTTGTAATACTACTTCACACTTTTCTTTGATACACTGGCATTGCGCAAGGCAATAAGAACCCCCCCCCCCCATCACATTCTGCTTTCCACAATGGCCAGTCTCCCTGGTTCAGGGTTGGGGGAGTGAAAACATTGTGTGCCATGTAGTAAATGATCATAAATTAATTTCTGACCTCTATGGACAATCAGCAAATACCCTGCAGCATTACATTTCATGACCATATTATTAGCTTTGATTACATAGCTACAAATGTTCTTGGTGGTTACAATTACCCAGGCCTATTCTAATGCCAGCTATAGTAATTGCTTCAATGGCTATATTCTACATAAATAAATGTTTCCTTCCATTGGTTTTAAATTTAATGCCCCTTTAACATAACTAAATGTCATTTTAGTCTCATACTGTGTGACATGGTGAGAAACAGAAATGGTCCAATTCCACTATATAAAATAACAATTAGCTCAAACAATAAGATAACCAAAGAGTTTTAGATTTTAAAATGCTTTCAGTTTGATTAGCTAATATTAATTTCTCTTCTCTCTCACTCTTCCCCTCATTACAATTAAATTTTTTATGGAATAATGTTATTTTGTCTCTGTTGTAACAGTGAATACTATCATAAATACCATTTTAATAAAGAAAATGCATTTGCAAATTGCTATATATCAAGGCAAATATGTATGTTAAATGTCCATAAATGTGTTTTGAATAATCAATGGCTGTTCTCTTAACATAGTACTATAAGACTACAACATTGTTGTGGAATTAAATAATGGCATATCCATTTATGTTACTTGCTTGTTGTCTTCCCCCCTTTTCCTTGCAACTAGATCTAGCACATGGGTTGGAATTTTGCAGTTCTACATTTGTTGTTACACTGCAACTCCCAGAAACCTTCATTAGCAAAGATAAGGAGTTCTTGAAATTGCAGTCTAACAATACCCAGAGTATCACATGATTTCCACCACTAGTCTTTGAACTCTGAATAAATAAAAGTTCAAAATTCACTAGTTTAGGACCTGGTTTCTAATTGATGGTGCTTGTGTATGGCCTGTGTCCTGTTTGTATGGCCTGTGTCCTGAACATTTTGATTGCTTTCCATATTTGAAAGCTGTCCAGTGCAAGGTTACTGCTACACTTCAGAAATAATAATAATAATAATAATAATAATAATAATAATAATAATAATAATAATAATAACTTTATTTATAAAGTGCTGTAAATTTGCACAGTGCTATACATACTGAGTATACAAAACATAAAATAAAAATTAAAAACCTGCCTAAGGTGTACAATCTAAGAAAACAAAATAATAACACTAAAACATATCTTAAATACAGCAAAGAAAGATAAATAATCATAATAATAATTATAATAATCATTAATGCAGTTTGTCACCACTTTAACTGTCATGTCTCCATCCTGTGGAATTTCTAGTTTGTTTTCGCACCAGCACTCTTTGACCGAGAAGGCTAAATATCTCACAAAACTATGAATTTCAGAATTCCATAGCATTGAGTCATAGCAGTTAAAGCAGTGTTAAACTGCATTAATCCTGCATTGTAAATGCAGCCCGACTCCAGTTTAAAGCAATGGAATCATAAGAAAAGATAGCAGGTGCCTGCTTGCAAATTACCCATTAGCACAATTTCACAGTATTCTCTACATGAGCACTATGCATTATATTTCTATTTAAATGTGCATCTTGACAGATACCAATTATTACCCTATGTACATCTTGTAGATATGTGCCCTCTTTTGGATGTGTGTGACACCTAAGTAGCTACCCTAAAAGGAACTCACTTTACAGCTGCAATGCCAGCTATGATAATAGACTAGATGGGCATCCAGTGAAACCCATAATGAAATTGGAGACACATTCTGAGATGCTCAAGAGGTGGCTATTTTATTAATAAAAAGAAATGCACTGAAAAAAAACAATGAAGCAACCATATTTTGAGCATCTCAGAGTGTATTTCCTGTTTCTTCATGGATGACAACAGACAACACTATATATGACCACAATCCTGTATCTAATAGTTTTGCATGGAGAGAAGGTGCTGGGACTTCATATACATGAAAGGCCAGTCAGCTGTATTTAGTACAGTAGCTATACCTGGGACATGATTTAATTCCATTATTCAAATATTTGAATAATGGCAAAAAATAGTTTCTTGAGTGTCATGAATCCCTGATGAGGAGAAACTTGCACAGACTAGAATTTTTGGCATTTGGGTCATTCTGTGCTAGAAATGCATGTGGGAATTTTGTGCAGAAAATAGCATTCTGCAGGAAGCAAGTTTCCTGTGAAGAAGGTGTGATGCTTTCTGCACAGAAAATTATGTTGTGTGATATTTTTCACAAAATAAAGGTTGAACTAGGAATTCTATTTTAAAATCATGTAATTTTAGAGGATTTTTTCACAGCAGGGAAAAAATGATTAAAAATTGTTTGTTCTTTTCTATGAGAATGACATTTACAAAAATTTTCATCCCTAATATTCAACCCTACAATATTAGTGAGCTAACAATCATGCACACAGTTTAGA
>CM034706.1:82762575-82774471 GCA_020142125.1 Phrynosoma platyrhinos | reverse complement strand
GGCAGTTAAAGTGGTGTCAACCTGGATTATTTCTGTAGTGCAGATGCAACTTAAGCATCTATCCCCTTCAAGACTGACATGATAATACTGTATTTTTGGAACTCTGGTACCCTGGATTACATCACATTCTTTAATACTAGGATTGAGGACTTTCAGACCCATTAGAAGTTTTAAGCAATCATTCCCATCATATCTCACCACTGGCCAGGCTGGCTATGGCTGAAGACAATTGGAGTTCAACATCATCTGGAAAAATCAGAGTTATTTCATTTATTTATTTAGTTAGTTTATATCCTGCCTTTCTCCCATCATGAGATTCAAAGTGATTTCCTAGCCCTCTTTTGAAATGATTCTTCAGTGTTTGAGGCCTACAATCTTCCATTCCTATTTAGAGATAGAGTTACAATTAGAAAATGGTCAAGTGTCAATTACAATACATGTCATTAATTAATTTTATTGGCTTTATAATATCACAATCATTCCCCAATGTTCTGCATGGGAACTCCTCCCCACCAAACCTAGAGGCAACATTTCATAACCGTTTCAGGAAATATTTTGGTGACCATCAAGGTTACCAGAACACAGTGCCTAAAAGTAACAGGTGGCAAGTTGAGGAGAAGAGGGAGAAAACTGGGGGCTAAGAAAAGCAATGAGTTTTATGAGTTCTGCTACCAGAGAAAATCTTTGTGTGTAACATTTGGCATCAATGAGTTTCCTTTTACCATTTACAATACATTTTATTTTAACTGCATGTTAAAATTCTTGCATGTATCCCACTATGTCAACTCAAGTTTGGTTTTGTTTAGCTTTCCAAATATTTTCATAGACCTAAGCTCTGTATAAGTGAAAAACACAGAGGAAATATTGTTCACTTTCCAAGCAATGAGAAGTTGGGGAGGCAAATTGTTGTTTACTGTATGGGATCTCTTTCCTACCCACTTTTTTAATTTGCCTTGATGGAAGTTGACAGCTCAGGGCTGCGTTTCACTTCTGCCTATAGGCAGTGAAATGTGTGAGAAACGAATCCTCTGAAAATTCTCATATGCATATGAAAAAATCATGCTATGAAAAGAGGCCAAGGGGATTAGGACAAGATAAATTTATACTAAGCTTTACACATTCCATTGACAAATTTGCTGTTTTTGCGTTGTTGCCTCCGACCTCCTGGTTACCGAGGGGATGACATTAAACGGGAAGAAAATGGCTTATTATGTGTGATAAATTCAAACAAAGATGACGCACTCTGCCCACCAAGTATATCTAAGAAATTGTGAGGAAATGTCAAGCATTTCAAAAGAGAGCTGCCATAAATTCTGATGCTTGGAGACTTTAACGAATTTCTGCCAGAGGAGAAAGGTCTCTTTGTTTGGACTCAGCTGACACTCAGCATGTGTAATATTATGAGCTGAGGATGGAGGGAGAGAGGGAAGGAGGCGGAGGTGTCACATAAAAGCTTAAAAGAAAAAGAAAGTAGGGGGAAAAACTGTGGATGTGACAAAACTCAGGCACTAGAGGGCTGTGAACTGGCAGCCGGTCTCTGCTTTGACTGAGTTCAGACACAGCACATTCAACAGGAACACTTGGATTCCCAAATATTTGTACTTTCTCCAACCCCTACATTTTTTTTGCTGCTGCTAGCTCTGCTGCTCTTTGACAAAATTTTGCATGAAAATTGTATTTCTCTTCCTTTCTTTCCTCCCCCCAGTTATTTTTATATATAAAGGAAAAGAAAGGTGATGATGGTGGGAGTGGTGGAGCATCTCCCCTCTCCCCTTGTCCTGCTGCTGTTACATAATTGATGAACAAATGATCACACATAGTGTCCCTGAATCAGGTCAGAAGGTGGCAGGCAGAGGAAGTGCTGTCAGATGGCTGAAAGAACAAGGAGGTAGAGGAGAATCAAGGAGAACCCCTGCCACTGTGGCAAATTAGCTATTTCACAGTGATGTTTATACTATATAGTGCTTTTCACACATTGACCTCTTGAATAGGGAGTGAAGATAAAGGGCAAAAATTACCCCTGTCCCAACATACAATTTATAATACGATAACATGGCCAAACACCACTAGAAGCAGATCTACAATCCTTAGTCCTCTTTCTACTCTGCTCTACTAGAAGACAATGCTTGGTACCATGGGTCCAGGGAAGCGTCTGAGAAAAGAGCAAGCACTCACAACCACTTTGGGTGTATCCCCTTTTTGTTTTTGTTCACATTACTTCTAGGAGATGTAACAACCCGGCAGGATACATTTGTCTGAAATGTTAACAGAATGTAGCACTAAAATAAATCAATAAGTAACTGACAATTCATTACTGAGAGAGGTTGTTTTAAATTTACAACTTTGTTTTAGATCTCAAATATCTTTCTTCCTATTTATATAAAGGGGGCAATCTTCCCTGTTAACAATACACCATCCTGCTTTCAGAACATTTCTCATTCCCAAAACAAGGAGCATGCCTGACACAAAAGGTCATTTATTCTTGCTGTGGGTGACTTAATTTTTATTGGCATTTTTTATTAGTCCCCAAGAGGATGTATTATTGTCATCCTATAAGAAAAGAAGGGAAACACACTATGCAGATAGTCTGTTCAGTGACACATTGCAGGGGTGGTGTTGATATTGGAGGAGCTGCACTTCCCAGGAGGAGAAATAATTACAATTTTTTAAAAGCTGTGAAATCCTATGCTTGTATGCAAAGTGTTGTTGTTTGTTGTTAGCTGCTTTTGATTCAATCTCAACATGGTGACTCTGTGAATGAGATATTTCTAACCCCCCCCCCCCACCTCCTTGCTCAAGCCCTGCAGGGTCAAGCCCATGGTCTCCCCGATTGAGTTTATCCATCTGGCATGTGGTCTTCCTCTCTTTCTACTTCTTTCCACCTTCCCCAGCATCATTGACTTTTGTAATGATTCGTGCCTTCTCATTATGTGGCCAAAATATGAGAGCCTCAATTTAATAATCTTGGCTTCCAGAGGACATATTTGTTTATCTTTTTAGCTGTCCATGGTATCCTCAGCACTCTTCTCCAGAACCACATTTCAAATGAATTGATTTCCCCCCACTATCTGCTTTCTACACTGGCCAGCTCTCACAGCCATACATGGTAATAGGGAAGTGAGTCCCTCTAAATTAAATGGGCTTTACACTCAAGAGGTGTGTTTAGGATTCCATCATAAAAGCTTAACCTTTCCTTACTACTATATATTTTTTCTTATTCCCCCTTTGGGGTGTTTCTATACTGGCTGCTTAATCTGGAGCCAGTCCAGATTATTATGGCCCTGGACTGATCCTGATGACAACCATATGCACCAGGCCAAATCTGGTGGGATGCTATGTCATTGTGCCCATAGATCTGCTGGGCCAACACTGCATAGGGTCTTTTGGCTGATTCCTATCAGTGCTGTTGCCACCACTGCTTCTTTCTCATGGTCAGGACTTTCACTTCTGCTGAGTCAGAACCGGATACCCACCATGTGATCAACAAGGGGGGGGGTCAATCCCCCCATTTCTTGTTGATTACAGGGGCTCCTTATTCTGAGTTCAGCAGAAGCAATGGAGAGGCTTTACATAGAGCTGCTGTCTATAGGGAAGTGGTGATGGTGGCTCTGGAAACAGGCCATTCCCTTTACCTGCACTGTTTAACATAGGAAAGGAGGAATGGCACAGCTCTTGGTGTGTGGACAATGGAATGGGCTGAATCAAACCTGATCCAATTATCCATATGCCAAAAGAACCTGAGATCGCTCTGGGATTTCTGGGAAACACCATGTTTTCCCCTGACTTTGTTTAGTTCAGAACAAAGTCAGGTTAAGGGCCAGAAACTGTGGTATCTCCTTAAGTTGCTGGAAGTCATGAAGACTGTCAGCACTGGCTTCAGGGTGAGCTTGGCATTTTACCACAGTTTAGACAAGTCTTTAGTGCTGTAATATCTATTTTTCTGTATTTTTCTATATCTCAAGAACCACTAAAGCATTTTATTTCAGGATCCTAGCACTTTCCATAAACATTTGTTTAACAAATTTACAGGACTCTGGAACAAGTCTGGGAAACTTCTTGTCCTCCAATTTAAATGTCCATTAGCCTCAGCCATCTGGGTAATTGTAAGTGGTTATGGGAATTATAGTACAACAACATCTGATGGATCACAGATTCCCCAGCCCTGCTTTAAGGCATATAGCTTTTCACATTCTGAAGTAGGGATTTCTCAACTTCCCCAAAGAGTGAGAAGTGGCATCCCACAACTAATTCAACAGTTGTATTCTCCTCTGCAGCATTATAATCTCAGGAAAAGGCTGTATTAGGCGAATTTCCACCTGGCTCTTTAGGTTCCACTGAGATCTCTCAAAACATTTCCTACTAAAAATTTGCAGGTATTGCAACAATTGATACTGCATCTTCTGTAGAGTTTGAGAAGCTTACATTTTTGAACTACATGCTGGAATAATTAGTCCCCCAAAGTAACTTTTTTATGTTCTGACTTTCTGGTCTTTCATTATTTGTGTCCTGCACTCTGTTTTTTCCATTCAGGAGGTTTGCGTATTTAAAGTCATGCAATCTTTCTTTTGGAATCAGTATAGACGTATCTATCCTTGGCTGTTTTTCTTTAAATTTAATTTCTATCTCACCTTTTCCCCAAATACGAGAACTTTGTTGCTGTTAGCTGCCCTTGATTTGGTTCTGTGGATGAGACTTCTCCATGAATCTCTATCTTTCACTGCCTTGCCCGGATCCTGCAAGCCCCTCCCCTTAACAGGGGGGTTAAGTCTATCCATTTGGTTTGTGGTTGTCCTCTCTTTCTTCTACCCTCTAATTTTCCTAGCATTGTTTTTTCTAAAGATCTGTGCTTTCTCATTATGTGGCCAAAGTATGATAGTCTCAATTTGATCATCTTTGCTTCCAAGGAGAGCCCTGGTCTGATCTATTAAAGAACCAATTTGTTTGTCTTCTTAGCTGTCTATGGTATTCTAAGTGCTCTTCTCCAGCACCACATTTCAAACAGGTTGATTTTATTTCTGTCTGCTTCTTTCACTGTCCAGCTCTCACATCCATACATGGTAATTGGGAATACTATGGTCTGAACGATTCTGATTTAGTGCTCAGTTGTATGTCTTTGCTCTTCAGATATTTTCTAGTTTTTTCATAGCTGCCCTTCCTATTCTTAGTCTTTTTTTTTCTTTCTTGACTACAGTCTCCATTCTGGTCAATGTTTGATCTTAGATTTGGGAATTCTTTAACTATTTCAATTTCCTCACTGACTAGATTGAAGTTGTGTATTTCTTCTGTGGTCATTATTTTTGTTTTCTTTATGCTTAAAGTGCAGAATTAAAAGAAAATGCAGTTAAAGCAATATATGATAATGAAAGTTTTTTTAAAAAAAATAAATAAATAGTCAATCATATTGAAATATTTAAAACAGTTTAAAATGCATAAACACATAAGAAAGTTATAGAATTTTTACTGTTATTAACATTCTTTTCATAGCCATCAGAATCTGACAATAGATTTCCTTTTGTTCTCTTTGAGTAAACAGCACTTTTACTACTACTACTACTACTACTACTACTAACAAAATATCTTAGTATAATATTTTTCTGACTGACAGAACCATGTCTCATTCACTAGTTGTGTTAGTGTATCCATTCCTATAACTAAAACAAAATAAAACAAAAGATCCCAGCATGCCTCTCCAGACTCTGTGTTTAGAATGGAAACAAGCTTAGCAGAGGTGAGTATAAGACTGCAGCCTTCCTGTTGTACAAATCCACAGACACAGACACACAGCTTTGACAAGAAATCTGACTTGCTCACTTTCTACTTTTCAGAAAAACCTTCCTTAAAAGACGGATTTATATAACCCCAACATTCGATTTATCAGACTTCCTTTAAGCACTTGAATATTATTTTTAATCCTTGACTTCACAACTGCAATGGAAGAAACATCTGTCATTATTTCTCTTTCAGTTTAACAATCCCTAAAGAGTCTTGCCCTGAAAGAAAGGCACATAAGGATGATGCTTATCACCAGCATGTTCAGCAAGTCTATAGCTCAAGTGTTTTATGAAAGTCAGAAATCTCAACATTTCCTACACCAACAAATCCTTTCTGATCTGCCACAAACTGCAATCTTAAGCAGAGAGGAGGTGGGCTTCATTGCTTTGGTAATCCAGAAGCACCACTGCTGAAGATTCTTAAGTATTTATTAATAACAGAGCCATATGTATTATATTATACATAGGTTTGCTTTTATGTTGATAGGCCTGATCCATTAGGAAAAAGAAAGTAGTCATCTTATTTGGGATGTCATGAAAAGGTGCCAAATTGCTATCCACTTAATTTTCTGTTCTTATTGTGTGCCTTCAACCTGTTTGCAACTTGAGAAGATCCTAAAGTGATTCTATCATGGGGTTTTCTTGACAAGTTTCTTCAGAGGGGTTTTGCCTTTACCTTTCTGTAAGGCTGAATGTGACTTGTCCAAGGCCACCAGGTTGCAGTTGCAACAGCATGCCTGAAGTAAATAACACAACCTGGGAAAGAATGGGATCCCACTCTAAATGACCTTATTGTAGCTGTATGTGCTTATATATAACCAACAAGGTAAACAGCTGCCTCAGAATCCCTTAGTGAGCATGTATAAAAAGCAAAACAGAAAGAAAAGGGTAAAGCAGATTAGCCTGCCTCACCACTACCTTGGCATGTTGAAAAACCATAGGTCTATGAGTTTCATCACCGAAATTGAAATTGTAAGAAAGGTGGAGACTGTTTGAATAAATAATGATAATAATCTTGGGATAAGCTTTCAAGTGGTCTCTAGAAGGTTCAGATGTTTTTCTTTACTCATGTAAAGATTACTTCACTTCAGATTTGAGGCAGTGAAGTCACCCCTTCTGATTTGTGGGAGTCCATTCAGGACCCCCCCATTGGAAAAAACTACAAATATTGGAGCTCCATTGTTTTTAATGGCCCCGTGGCCCCATGCCTGGCCCTGCGTGTGTGCCATTTTGTCCCTCCTGGCTTCCCGTCTGTGGAAATTCAAAATCGTGAACAAGTCAGCAAATCCAGAGAGATGACTCTAGATTCAACAATACCACACAACACTGTTATAATGCTATCATCTCACTTTTACTGCTAGGGCTGCCTCCTGAAGAATCCTGGGGTTTGTAATTTAGGTAAGGATATTTAGAATTCTGAGCCAGAGAGTTCTTAGGCCTCACTAAACTACAAAATCCCAGAATGCTACAGGAGGCAGCCATAGAATTAAAAGTGGAATAATAATACTGTAAGAGTGTAGAATAGCATCATCCTCAAGTCTACAAAAGCTTATGCTACAACTTCTTTCACACAGTTGGATTCAAAGATGCTATGCATACTGATATTTCAGACTAACACTGCTATATCTCCGAATTCAATAATCTTTGTGGAATAACATAC
Source organism: Phrynosoma platyrhinos (assembly GCA_020142125.1). Lineage (NCBI taxonomy): Eukaryota > Metazoa > Chordata > Lepidosauria > Squamata > Phrynosomatidae > Phrynosoma > Phrynosoma platyrhinos. Next base: position 82,767,040 of record CM034706.1, on the reverse strand, counting down.
TCCAACTAAATGTAGGTTGCACAAAGCTTTGGAGTATATGTGTCTATCTTTGTGAAATTGTTCTACTTCCTTATGAGCCTTTAACTGTATACTGGAAAAACAAATGATTGTGAGAAAAAAAAAACACTAAGATTGATTCTCAGCAGAAGTCAAAATGGCTAAAATGAAGCTGCTATACTATAAAGGCTTCATAAAGTTATATGATTCACTGACAAAGATGATAATGCTCACTAAAGTTGGAGGCAGTAGGAAAAGAAGAAAACCACATCACAGAAAGATTGATTTAATCAAGGATACCATAGCCTTGAGTTTGTAAAACTAACCAAGGGGGTGGAACAGACTGCCCCAAAGGGGCGGCTTGAAGCTTCCTCTTTGAATGCTGGGCTGGGTCTGTGGCAACTGCATGCTGTGGCCCCAAGCCATCTTTTGCTGGCACAAAAACTGCTGCTCCTTTTCGAGCTGGCAAAAAGCCAGCTTTTCCAGCACCACCATGGCTTTGTGGTGTTTCTGTGGCATGTGGCATCTAAATGCCACACAGCTGGAGTGCTGCAAAGCTGCTCCCCCTTTGGTTGGGCAGGTGGTGTGATTCCAGCTTTGGGGTGGCATCAAAGTATGCAGCATCTAAACACTGCATTCTGAAGCTGCTCTGAAGCCAGTGCAAAGGGTTTCACCCCCAAGGCTGCTAATAACAGGGGCTCTTGAAGGTTATTTATTCATAGGGTTTCCATACATTGAAGCCAACCTGACATATATAACAAAAACATTAGTCCCAACTTAAACATGTTGCTAAGCATACCAAAAGTAAGTTACACATGAGACTTTCTAATGAAGCCAGCATCTCATTTTCTTATTACCATGTATCCCTTATTAAATAATTTTCATTGGTTTCCACTTTTGAGCTAATTTGATGGAATATACACCCCAAACCCATTTTCCCCTGTTATCTTTCTGTTTCCACACTTCTTAGAATTTTGCAATGCAGTGTTTGGCTGAGAAATTTTCCAAAAAGCAAACAAAAACATGTACGGGTGGGGGAGGGAGGCATGAAAAATTTGTATAAATATTCATACTGATACTTTGTGACTCTATAGTTTAACACAGAAATATAGGATGGAATGAACATATGTGGAAGCTGACATTAATAGAAATAGACATTCCTTCTTCCTATGACTCATCTCACTAAATATTCTTCATTTGTTTGGATTGTAAGAGATGGTAGACCAGTTCCTTCTTAGGGGGGTTGCAGACTGCCAGAAATAGTGCAAATTGAGTCCACTTTTAGGGTAGGGAATCATGGGAACTGTATTTTATTGTGGCACCAGAGCTCTCTGACAAAGGAGGTTCAATGTCTCAGAAAAAAAAAAACAATTCCCATGATTCCCTAGCACTAACCCTAACCCTAAAAGTGGACTCAATTTGAACTATTTCTGGGAGTCTGTAATCCCCCTTAGTTATCTTCTACTAGCAGACAAATATGTCTTCATTTGAACATGATTTTAACATTTAAGCTGGGCCCCCATTGGAGGGGTTTCAACTGCTTTTGCACTATTATGTCTTTCTTCAAAAATTGATAGACTTTCACAAATAAAAACATTTAAAAACAGAGTAAAACTTCCTTAAAATGGTTTTTAAACTATAGACAACAGCTATTGTAGCCTCCCATGGTCTTAAGGATCAAAGGCCATACAAAACTATGGTATATTATAGTATAATATAGAATGTTGGAAATTCTATGAAATCCTGGGATTTGTAATTTGTTGTGGTACCAGAGATCTCTGATAGAGAAGGCTAAATATCTCACAAAACTACAGATCCCAGAATTCCACAGCATTGAGCCATGTCAGTTAAAGTGGTGTGAAACAACATTAATTTTGCAGTGTAGATGCAGTCTCTGTCAATCTCAATCTGCCATGGACACTAATGAGTAATCAATGACAGCATAAAAATTAAATAATTTTCTTGGTCAGTGGTAATGATAATGAATTAATTTCCAAATTTTTAGGATGTAACATGATCAAATTAATTTTAAAATCCTGAAATCCCTTTTCCTTATAGAGTCAGTTGTTTACAACAGCCCTTTTCTACACTGTAGCCTACTAGAATAAGATATGTCAAAACTTTTCATTGAAGAAATGTTGCATTTATTAGTGGAAAATAGAATTGCACTGTAGTTACATCCAATGCCGAGAATGAACAAGAGGCCCCCATCTTACTAGATGCTCTCTTTCATATATGGTGAGAATCAATTCAATAAAGAGAAAGAACAGAAAAAAACAAACTGTGTCATGATTAAAGTAAGGGAACAAGATGTGCCAAGTTCTTTTTCTCACCCTGTCATAGAGGAACTTAAGCGAAAAGCAGGGGCAGAGAAAGGGGAAAGAATGAAAGATGTTTGCCTGCTTGCATTTTATTTAACAAAAATCTCTGATGTTGCAAAACACCAACTCGTTGTTTTTGTTAAATAATTAAGACTGTTAATACAAGCCAGGTGCAAAATTAGAAGGTTTCAGGCAGGAAACAAGAGATCATTGTACTATTGAAAGCAAGCAGATACCAAGTAAAGATTATATAGACCTCCTTATTAATTTTTTTAACATCTTCCAGTCAAAGCTGGAAGGAATACTATAACACAGTACAGAAAACATCCCCAAATAACATTGCTTGGAGGATGGACTAAAGAGCTATTAATTCTTAAATTTGAAAAACTGGGTGTCTTTTTTTCCTCCCCGACACTGAGACACACAGATACAGAGAAATTTGGAATTGTGCCTCAAAAACAAATAAGAAAACCTGAATTTCCACACTTTTAGACATTACCTTTTTTTTTAAAAAAAAAATCCATCACACCATTGTTAATGTACTTTTTTGTTACTGGAAGCAACAATTCCTTGTCTTAAAAGAATATGGGAAGTACTCTCAAAACCTTGCTCCCGTGTTTAGTAACTAATCTTGATTCTTTGGCAAGCATGTCATGTATTTAAAGCTTCACCTGTTGTTCTTTACACAGTTCTCGGTGGCAGAGAGTATATGTTGAACAAGTGGAATCTCTAGTGTGATCATCTGTTAGATAAAACATCTAAAGAGTCACAGATATCCTGCTTTAGCAAGTGTAGAGTCATTGGACTAAACAAACAGTAAGTCTGGGAACAGCCAGGTCTTAATTTCACCTATGGTATAGCACCAGCAAAGCGAGTGCACCTTGCATACTGTTATTTAAACCAGTTTTCCCCAAAACTGGGGAAAATGTATCCAGTCTTGGATAGAAAGGCCATAGTTTTCTGTATCTGTAGTTTAGGATGGGCAGCTTACTACAAAACGAAGACTGCATGTGGTATTGGGTGGATAACCCACACACACTCAAGTATACAGAAACAGATAAAGCTCTCTCAAATCTTACCATAGATTTCTGGTCTGGGAGGTTTAGTCTTGCTGCCTACCCACATGTTTGTATGCTTTAAGCTATATTGCACTTGTTTAAATTTTAAGCCACTTGGAATCCCAGTATTGAGGAAAACATGGGTTAGCAGCAGCAACAGCAGTAGCAGTAGCAGCAGCAGCAGCGCATCCTACTCATTACAATGACTTTTTAGGGAAAGACAACATCTGGAAATGCTTCCCATAGCCATACACATCTTCTTTCCCAGAATTTCTAATTGCCTTGGTGTTGGCTGCTCCATAATACAGGAAATCAAGCATGCATTGTCTCATACTACAGGAAAGAAGGCCATGCTTTCAGCTTTGGGGCTGGGAGATTGGGAGGTGACCTATGTAGGTGATCCAGGAAGCAGTTTGGAAGAGGACAAGCAAGCAAGGTAGGAGAAGACGTGATTTCTGCAGCAGTGATAATTTTGGCAGATGAGGGGCAGCCATGGGTACCCAGGCTAAGCTCCATTAAAATTTCCATGTGACCCAGATGGTGTCCACCCAGATGAATGGTGGGTTAGGAATATTTATGGCTTGACCAGGTTATTAGACTGCAGCTATCATGCCTAATGATGTGAAGTGAAGTGATGTGACAAAGAGGCATGTGAGACTATTGTCCCATGACTAAGGATTTGAAGAAATATTGCTGTTGTATCAGCTTGAATCAAAAATGATCATTGCAGCATAGTGAAACAATATCTTCTCCAACCCCTTCAAATATCTCATCTCCAGCATAGACCAAGGGCTGAATCATACTTAGTCCCAACTAGGAGAAGATGTACTGAATTTATGGAATTTATATAATTGTCTCATTATTCAACAGTTGAATCAAGGTGTCTTAACTTGTTGGGACCAACTAGTAAGTTTCAGGCCTTTCATTGTGGCTTTTGCAATTTGTTTAAAATATAGGGGCTATGCAGACAAGCAGGAAAAGGTGACCTGAAGTTGCCTTTTCCCTAAGCTGCATCAGGTGCACTGCCTGCCCTGAGGTTGAGGGGGAGTCAGTGCAGCTTTTCCAAGGCTGTATTGAAGCCCCAGCAAC
>CM034706.1:82716074-82752923 GCA_020142125.1 Phrynosoma platyrhinos | reverse complement strand
GCAGGCCTTCCTGGAATAGCACCCAGCCACGTAAAGACCCTCATATTTGTGAATTTGTGATGATTCTGCCCACTGTTACTGTAATATTGTAGTATTATTGTTTTGTTTTTAATGTTTGTAATTTTAATCTTAGTACTGTTTAATTTTCTTTTAAGGGGAGAGGGATATTGTATATGTTTTGTATTATTTTAAATTGTTATACACCACTTTGTTTTTACAAAAAGCGGGATATAAATAAAGTTTTATTATTATTTATTATTATTTCTTTTGTCATGCCCTGCCTCAGGGACCCTTGGGATGGACTCGTAGTCTGAGAATGAAGGCTCTGATATAGAGCCTGAGATCCCAGAGGACATGCCAGGTCTGCTGCCACAAGAGGAGAGGCTCCAGCAGCCACAGGAGCAGAATTCTTAGTAGCCACAACCCTCAGAGAGAAAGAGCCAGACTTATCTACACCTATTCCTGTGAAGAGAATTCAGGACAGAGAAAGATGCAGGTCAGGTATAAATGTTGGGAGCTGGGCCTTATGGTGTTGTCTGACCAACAGAGGAGTACCTCTGGCTCACTGTAGCCTCCACCAGTGTTATTGTCAGATACATAGGGTTGTCAGGTTGAAAACTGGAGACACCACTTGTAACTTTAATGGTTGTGTAGAATGGAGAATCTCAGCAGATGTTGCTTGTCATGTAACCAGGTAATAGGCAATACCTCTCCTACACAACCATTGACATTACAGGAATCCCTTCCAATTTTCAGTCTGATAAACCTAAACATGCACAATTGTTCTGGCCCTGATAACCTATGGGGTACTGTAATTACCATGCATAATTAATTGTAATGTGACATTTTATGTCATAGTTTGCAGGAAGTAATTATTTTAGTGAGATATCATAGCCTTAGGGCACAATTCATATAAAATAATGTTGATTTTAACAAGAGAATTCATCAATTCCCTTTTCTACCTTCAGAGGGATATAACAATGCTTCTTTCTCTGTTTTATTGCTGGATCGTGGCTATAATCAGGACATAATTCAAGGACGGCTCACACTCTGGTCCTGGAGCTGCCAGGATCATGGTCCAAACATGAACCTGCCATGTTTTATTGTGGTGTTTGAGCATATATGTAGTAATGCAGAGTGATGGGATATGCTATTCAATTGGTGATGCTGGGAAGGAAATTGCATATCATCTGCTGCCTGGGATAATGAGCAGGTATGTTAGGAGGATTCATGATTGTTCTTGTGGGAAGCTTGAACTTGGTACTGGGGTGGGAGAAGGAGGAATAAGTTCCGGGGAAACTGAATGTTTCAAGTTGCTGGCAAATGGGATGAAGAGTTTTGTAATGGGTGAATTGCTTGGCTACATATACTATATGACTGAAATAACCTTCAGTCCTGACAACAGCTGTAAATGCTGAATCTGCTGAGATCTTGTGTTCACCTGTACAATACAGAAAAATTCCTAATAGCAATGTTAGGTGGCAAGCAGTGGGGAAACAACACAGCAACAGGCAGTCTATATAGGAACAATCTAAACATGGCCAGTAGTCCAGATAAGATCAAATAGCAACATCTGACTGGACAACCAGTCATCTTGAGTGACAGTACATATACATGCAAGGGCAGGCAATCTGAAGTCAAGTCAATTGAAGAAGAAAGCTGATAACAGACAGGGAAAGTTCCAAAATGAAAACAAAACAGAGCCCAGGTCAGGCATCAGTTAAACAGCCAAAAACAAGTGAGACTACAGAGTTCTCAGGTGCAGAAACTTCAACACTGAGCCTACTGGAAATATGACCTTTACTTTACTTGAGAGCCTTAGATCTCAGGAATACTTCATTGTGGCCATATGGTTTTCTTGTTGGATTCTCATCTAACCCATACCTTCAAGTATCCTTATTCCTTAGGGCTGGGTGGGGCTCAGCTTTTTTCTTTGACTCAGGGGCTGAACTTCCACACTCAAGGTTTTGTGCCCCTGAGAGTCTGGGCTCTGCAAGACTTCCTGGTTCTATGTCATCCTGATACTCAAGGGGTTCAATCCTTTCCTCACTGGATGATTCCTCCAGCAAGGATATTACAGCTGAGGAATACAAAGCTGTGTAAACATTTTGGATAAGATACCAATCTGAGGTAAATATTCTTGCTTTGGAGATATTTGAACCATCTCCAAATCAAACATGACTTCAAATCAAACATTTCCAAATGTTCTCCAAGATGAAATGAGCTGAATTTTTGTCTCAATTTTTGAATCTCACAGAAGTGTTAGAAGTTCTTTCCACAAGTGAAAAAAATCCACTTGGGGAAAGACAGAGATATTCTAGCTGTTCATAGTGACTTTTCCAGAGATTTCCAGTTATAGACTATAGTGGAGAAATGAAGAAGGGATAGTTCTTGAATTTTTGGCTCTTTTCAAGTTGTAGCTTATTTTTGAATCTGTTTTTAATTCTATGATAGTTTAATTCTGTTTTAAGGGGTGGGCAGGGTGAGGTGGGAGGATGGAATTGTTTTATCTGTTGTATTTTTAATTTTTAATTTTTAACCCCGATTGCCGAGCAGAGGGACGGGTTATAAATAAAACTTATTATTATTATTATTATTATTATTATTATTATTATTATTATTATTATTATTATTATTTAGCTAACAAAGCTAAATGGCGATGGGGCCCATTTTCGTCTGACCAGGTGTTAGCTGCCACAAACTCCCCAAGCCTGGAGAGGCCACCTTGTGGATTTCTCTGTGTTGTTCAGTATGTTCAGTATGCCTCTTGAGCTTCAGGTATTATGTGGAGTGTCACTAACTTCTCATATTAAGCATTGTCTTCTTGCACTTTTTTGCTGGCAGCTTGATGTTGCAGAAGGAACTTCACATTAGAACAGAGAAATGGAGGGGTTGCTAGTCTAGTCAAGCTCTCTCACCAAAGACTGGTCCAACACATTTTGTTACCTCTGACAAAGAACAAGATGGCATGTCCTATTCCATGTACAAGTGAGCCATCAGTTGCATCTTCTTCAACACTGCACCATCCACCTCATCCGAAGGCATGCATCTAGAAAAATGGACACAAGGCAGAGCTTCCTCCTCTGATACCTTGTTGTGACAGCTGCATTTGCCACTTGAGGTGACTGCTTCATTCTGTCTAATCGACTGCCTCACACTTGCATTACTTTTGCTGGGGGAGCTTGGAGGGCTATAGAAAAGTGCTCTCTCTCTCTCTCTCTCTCCTCTGTCCAATGAGACTCCACATGAAGCCATACTGATGAGTTGGGATATCAGCAATGAAATGATGAGCAAGAAGAACCAAAATCCCTCTTTGTCTGAAATAGTAGGAAGATCAGGACCCCAAAGTTTTCTAGATAGGAAGGGTTACATAGTAAGTCCCTGGTAACACAATGTGTGAAAGAACAGATATATGTATAATGCATTAACCTATGACCAAGTCCCTTTGAATTCATTGAGATATATTTCTGTAGATTTGTCTAGGATTTCACTTAGTCACTAAACAGAGAACAGACACATTCTTTCCCACAAGTCAAAACTTGGAAACATTGGCTGCTTCTGACTGTGGTATTCTGAGAGCTGTAGCCCCTCCAAATTTTGAACTCTGACACAGTGTAAAAGTACACAGATTATTTGAATGCCTTATGTCCACACCTTATACTATAATCAGCTTTTCACTAGGGATAAGTTTAGTGACAATTCAACCAAGAGGTTCTGTTCCTGGAAAGAACATATCCTAGTGGCTTCAGTACTATTCTGGGGGGAATGGAATGATGTGTGTGCAGATGTTTACAGCTGTGCTTTATTCTCTATCCTACCATGTACAATACATCGAGGGCAGCACAAAAGTGGGGTTATGCTTCAAAGCTTACATTTTTACCTTAACTTGTTCAATATAAAGGTCTGAACAGGGCCTTTTAGGTTTAAAGACCAACTTATGATAAGATTCCTTCTTAAACATGTTCAGTTGAACACATTAAATATCCTCCTTTCAGACCTTTGTACTGAACACATGAAGTCCAAAAGTGGAGAGGATGTGCACAGGGCTATTGGATGCAGGCATAGCATATGTGATTCTCCAGCCCCACTTCCTAGTTTTAACTTTTCTCTACTATGATGACAGTGTCTCCACAATCACAAAAATAAAAGATAAAAACATTTGGCTATTCTGAATATTTACTGGAGAAATATGGTTTTATCCTAATGAAAGAGGGGCTGTCTGCAGGATTCTACTCTTTGTTATCACTAGGTCATTTTGGTCACAATTGACTTTGATGGGTCTTGAAATCCTGCAGGTCTGCCTTTAAGAAAATAAGCCATGAAAGCAGGGCTGTGAATACTGAAGCAGGAAGAGGGAAAGTTGGTGGGAATCTGATAGTTAAAATGCAGGACAGACTTTAAAGCAAAATGTACAAGGCTTTCTGTATATGTTCACTAATACACTCAGAATGGGACATAGGATGTTATCACATGTGGATAAAAAGTGATAATAAAGTGGAAACGAGGCATTCCGAAAATAAACGGAAAATAAACCTTGATTCCGCAAATGGCTTTCACACGTAATTACCTTAATTGCGAATTTACAATAAGCGCATTTAATGTTCACACACAAATGAGAAAAGCCCATAAATGTATTAGAAATGAGCTTCTTGCACATGCACAGATAGAGGAATGCTCGCTGGAACCATGGAAAAAGCAGGGAAATGCTCCCAAATTCGCATTTGCTTTTCACATTACGGTAAATGCGAAATTACCTTAATTTCGCATTTGCATTTCCTCAAAACAACCGAATTTCAAAAGATATCGGATAACACCAGTTTCTGTCTACTTTCTGTCCAGTTTCTGTCTGACGTCATGTGAAAACGCGGGTCACAAATCCAGTTTCTGTTTGGGATTTGTGTGGATTAACCAGCAGATTTGCCCCCGTGTGATAACGTCCATAATGTCCATTTTGAAACCCAATGGAGAAAAGTGAATTCAGTGGAATGATAAATATAAATGAGACTTAGTAGGACCACCCCTAATCTATGGAATGTTGCCACAGAAGTTTATAACTTGTTCCAAGTCAATAGATGAAACAAAAATCAAGGAGGAGTAGCATTATATGTTGAAAATGTGTACACCTGTGCAGAAGTTCAAGAGAATAAATAGTAGAATCGTGCAGAGTGCATCTGGTAAAAATAAAAATGGAGAAAGGACTAACAACATTCAACTCAGAGGCTACTCCATACTTCAAAACCAAAGAGGGGATATGTATAATGTGTTACTGAAATAAATTATAGATGTTGCTAGGGCTCACAAGTTACTAATACTGGAGGGTAACTTCAAATATCTTTTGTCATTCAGGAGGGAGAAACAATGTAAGGCTCTGTGTTGAAGAGATAGTAAATCCAAAAGATATGGGGGATTCCTGTCTTGCTAGTTGAAGTGGTATTGCGTCTACAAGTTCAGTGTGACTATCTTAGTTTATGGGCCTGATTTATTCAAAAGAAGTTTGTCATTTCCTTCCTCTAAGGTCAAGAGAGTATGACTTGCCCTGGGTCACCTAATGGGATTACATAGCTGAATGGGGATTCGAACCCTAGCCTCCAAGAGTTCTAGTCCAACTTTCAGCCCATTCCAGCTCTCAGTTTGCCAGTTGTGTTTTTGTTTTTTGTTGTTAACTGCCTTCTAGTCTATCTCAACTCATGGTGACCCTATGGATGGGACATCTCCAAGACCCCCTGTCCTCCACTGCTCTGCTTAATTCCTGCAACCCCTTAATACCCATGACCTCCTTAACAGAGTCCATCCATCTAGCACGTGGCCTTCCTCACTTCCTCCTTCCTTCCACCTTTCCCAGCATTATTGTCTTTTCCAAAGAGTCCCCTCTTCTCATGATATGTCTGGGATTTCTCTCTTCATGTATGGTTGAAGTCTATGTTGCAGAATTTTGATTTTGCTTGCATGGGAGATCAGAGCTCTGTAATTGCTGCAGTCTCTTGTGTCTCCCTTTTTGTGGATCACTTCCAATCTGTTGGCCATTATTTTGTTTTCCATATCTATTGACATATGTTGGTTAGACTGTCAGTGTGGATTGAAATATACATGAAAATAATCTATGTATTGTAGCTGATTACAAGCAGAACACAAAGCAGTGGTGTGCTGGACCCTCACATCCAATATTTATCCATATGTTAAGAAAAAATATGAAATAGAACTCTTGAAATTCTTGAAAGGCTAACACAGATAAATAGGCAAAACAGAATGACAGGAGGAGGTGGCAGCTTCAGGCTGTCCCTCAAAGGCTGGTTTCAAGCTGGCTGTTTCAGGCCTGACCTAAAAAAAAGCCAAACTCACCTGAGCTAGGCATGTTTTTTTTAAAAAAATAAAGTTTATTACTTAAAAACATGTAACATATAACATACTACATGCTACATATAACATACATAATCAAATACTTATCAATACATAACAGTCCATCAGTACATTTACCTATTACACACCAACTATAACAAAATATCTACATACAAATATAAAATATTTATCAAACTCTAGACTATCAAATGATGTATATAATCTAAATATAACCTATTACCAATCCTGTCCTGTTACTTCTTTCATTATATAATATTATATATTCCATCTATTCTCCTTCACTCATACCTATACATTCTACCATATATACCCACTCTTTCTTTTTCCTTCTTTCTTCCATCTCTTCCTTGCCTCTTCCTTCCACTCCTTTCCTTTACTTCCATTCTATACTCCATTCCATACTCTGTTCCATGTTCCTACACCCTTTTCAACTTCCTAACATCTCCTTCTTACCTCTTTCTATTCCATCCTTTAATCCACCCAACCTAACCTAACTCCTACTCAGACCTTCTTTTCACATACACATACCCTCTAAATCTATGCTACCTTTCTTCTCCATTAAATTACATTTTTACATCTGCTGGTATTTCTCTATATTATTCTAAATTTATAATCTGTCTTTTATTATTTCCTTTCTTCCCATTTATACCATCCATACCAAGTTCCTACCCATTAATATTTATTCTAATTCCTCTCACTTACTGACTTTCCTATACTTTCCTGTTTATGTGTGAACAATCTCTTTAACTAAATTAAATGTTAATTATTGCCAAGTCTCCCCCTCTTTTTGCCCAAAACAATCATATTACTTTACCCCATTCTTTATAGAATTGATCTTTTGACTTGTTCCTTAATATTTGCCTCAATTTATCCATCTCCAGAATGTCATACAGCCTGTGGAGCCATACTTCTTTTGTTGGGACTTCCTTATTCTTCCGTTTTTGAATGTACATATCCTAATTATTGTAATAATATAAAATAGGATTTTGCTGTGCTTCTTTTTGAATTTTTCTTCTAGGATCCCTAAAAGATAAAATTCCAGTCTAGGATATATACTTAGTTCTAATATTTCATTTATCATATCATTGATCATACACCAATATTTCTTTGCATTATTACACCCCCACCAACAGTGATAGAAAGTACCTGCTTTTTAAAAATCACATTTCCAACAATTATTGTTTTTCAATTTATAAATTTTTGCAATGTTGTCTGGTGAAATATATCATTGGTAAAACATCTTGTATAAATTTCCCACAAATTTTGAGAGACTATATAATTTATTCCATTTAACCAAATTCTTTCCTGTTGATCAAATTGTATTGGGTGGCCTATATTTTTGGCTGATTTAATCATTGGTTCCTTGACACTTTTGTCTTCCATCATATATTTCAATAATGTTCCATATAGTTTCCCAATTACTTTATTTTTCTCTTCAGTTAATATTTTCCTAATTCTGTTTTTGGTCCTTCTTTTTCAAACCCATATAATTTTGCATCCACTGTAAATCTTTAATAAATTTGTCTATGTGCAAGCCAATTTAGAGTGTAGCCTTCCTTTTGTAATTCTTCTTTAGATTTCATAATTAGTTTAGGCCCTTGATTGTTTAAAATGTCTTTGTATTTGAACCATCGTTTTTCTCTAACTATTTCATTTCTATAGAAAGCTTCATGCAGGAAGATCCTCATAGACATTTTTGGTAAAATTCTTCTTTTATATTTGTTCCATATTTTTATTAGGGCTTTCCTAATATAGTGGTTTAAAAAGATTTTGTTCTGTTTATCCTTTTCATATGCCAAATAGGTGTGCCATCCATATCTTAACCCAGTTCCCTCCAATACCAAAAACCTATTGTCATTTAGAGATATCCATTCTTGTGTTCATACTAAGCAGCACACTTCATAACATAGTTTCAGAATAGAGAGGCCCATGCCCCCTCCTTCTCTTATATTTTGCAACAATTTTAACTTAATCCTGTTTTCCTCCCCCTCTATATAAATTTGGCTATGTCTTTTTATTTTATCAAATATTATAATAGGCAGCATCTGGAATAAAAAAGTTTTTTTTTTGGTAGAATAGACATTTTTATTGCTGCTACCTTACCAAAAGAGATACATTAAAATTTATTCCAATTCAACATTTCTATCTTAATCCCATTCCATAATTTTGTGTAATTATTTTTGAATAATTTGTAATTTGGACTCTAAGTATTTAGTCCCTCCCCATTTTAATACCTCCAAGTCTCCCTATCTCCCCTTCTTCATCTTTGGATACATTTTTAGTTATAATAATTGACATGTTTTTATTGAGTCTACAACCTGTTGCCAATTCAAATTCTTCTCATTAATTTATTAGGATTGCTATATTTTCTTTCGGGTCTTCAGTCATTAGCACCATGTCATCCGCGAATACTTATATCTTGTAATTTTGTTTCTTAATTTTCACCCATCTCAAATTCTTGCTCAATTTTATATTTTTAATAAGCATTTTCCTAATTAATGAAAATAATAAAGGTGATAATGGGCAGCCCTGGCGTATGTCCCTATATACTGGTATCCTTTCCATCCTTTCTCCATTAACTCTAATATAGGCCCTCTGATTAGTCTATATTTTAACTATCCAATTAAAAAAATTCTCCCCTACATTTATTTATTTTAATACCTCCATTACTGATGACCAATTAACTGTGTCAAAAACTTTTTTGAAGTCTAAGAAAAATTATCCCATTTTTTTGTCACTCGGGTGTTCAAAATGTTCTATTATGTCAATTACTATTCTCAAATTTCCCCTCATATATCTTTTGGGCAAAAAACCAAAAACCTTTGGTCCTTGTCAATCATAATTTTTAGACTTTCTTTTATTCTACTGACCAAAAGTGATGCAAAAAAATTATAATTAGTATTCAACAATGATATTGGTCTGTAATTCCCTGGGTCTTGTAAATCCTTGTCTTCCTTTGGTAATAATACTATTTCTGCTTACTTCCATGATTCGGGCACATCCCCTTTCTAAGCTTCATTTATTAAACATTGCAGTGGATTTTCTAATGCCTGACTAAATGTTTTGTAGAAGGAATCTATTAAACCACCTACTCCCAGAGCTTTCCTTTCTTTATTTTGTTTTATTGCTTTTTGTACTTCTATTAGTGATATTGGTGCATCTATTTTTGTTGTTTTTCCATAGACAATTTCCCAATTCTACTTTTGTCTAGATATGTTTTAATTTTTCTTTTTAAATTAGTTCTTCAAAATATAGTATAGAATAAAAATCTTTAATCACCTCTGATTTTTTTGCTGCTGATTATAAATCGTATCTCCTTTTTATTTTGGTGACATTTTTCTTTTTTCTTTCTTTCATTAAACAATATGCCAACCATTTACCTGTTTTATTAGCATGTTCAAAGTTATTTTGCTTTATCAATTTTTGTTCCTTCCCCCATTCTATAGTTGTCTCCATTTTTATCTGCTTTTGTAAAATCTCTATTTCTTCTTGTAACTCCCTTTTTCTTGGGCAGTTTCTTTGTAATTCTTCTTTCTCTTTTAATAGTTTATTTAATATGTCATTTTTTACATTTTTGTTTCTGGTATATGATATTTTGTTGTGTGAGAAGGCCTCTAATCACTACTTTCCCAGCATTCCAAACTATTTCTATTTTAGTTCCTTTATATAAATTTTCTTCAAAATATTGCAAAATCACTTTTCCCCCTTTCTCCACAATGTTTTTATCTTTCAATAGATCCTCATTTAACCTCCAAATATATGTTGTCTTTGGTCCCCCTATCTTCATCATAATTGGATTATGGTCTGAAATTTGCCTACTTAAGAATTGAATTTCTTTTATATATTTACTCATAGATTTTGAGACCAAGAATAAATCAATTCTAGCTAAGGATTTGTGTCTCTCTGAATAGAAAGTATAGCACTTTTGCTCATTATGTAGATTTCTCCATACTTCTATTAAAGATAATTCCTCCATTAGTTTGAAAAAAAAAACTCTTAGGGAGTTTACCTTGTTTTTCTTTAATAATTTTGTCAGATGCTCTGTCCAATCTACTTGGGATCAACTACCCCATTAAAATAACCTAATATAATAAAATTATCATAATCAAATTCTAATATTTTTTGGAGTAGTTTGACATACAACTCTCCTTTATTTATTTGGGGACTATAAATGCCAATTAGCAACACTTTCTTTTCCTCCCAAATGCATTCCACTCCTAAATAATATCCTTCATTGTCTCTCAAAATTTCCTTAAGAATCAAATTGATGGTTTACATATATGATTACTCCTCTTTTGCTTTTGTTTAGACAAGCTGCATATTCTTTCCCTAGTTTTTTATTCTTTAGCATTCTTACATCCTTATTTTGAATACATGATTCTTGGAGGCATACAACATCACATTTCTTTTTTTCTAGAAAGGAAAATACACTTTTTATTTTCTGTGATGAGTTTAGGCCAGGGGTAGGCAACCTTTCCGCTTTAAGGGCCGAGGGACTTCAGCTCCCAGAATTCCAGGAGCTATTGGCTAACATGGGACTATTGGCCAACATGGCTGAGGCTTCTGGGAGCTGAAGTCCCTCGGCCCTTAAAGGGGAAAGGTTGCCTACCCCTGGTTTAGGCCCTTGACATTCCACAAAATTAATTCTATATGTCCTCTTTCAAAACAATAGGTTTTATTGTTCAATTTATTACACTTATAGCAGGAAAGAAGAAAAGCAAGATATGGAATACAATCAATAAGTAATTCACAAATTTATCATTACTTATTCTAATATTTGTACTATTCACTCATTGAACTCTATTAGTTCCTATCTCTCAGGATCAGTATTACTTTTGTTACTATAATACGTTACCTAAATCAGACAAACAATTCAGAAAAAAATACAGTAATGGGACAAAGACAATCAACATATCTGTCTAAAATCCACTATACAGATCATCAAATCTACCTCTATCTGAATAATTTAATTTAAACAACTTATTACTAAGCTGGACACAATTGTGAAAGCAAGAGATTTTTGGTTCAATGTGAGGAATGACTGCCCTCCTACCAGTATCTCAGCTGCAAGGATCTCTTTTACCCAAACTATGGGATTAAACAGGCTGGTATTTTGAGCTGGTATGGGGGTGGAGTGGGGGCATGGCAACCATATGCTAGCCACCCGATTCCACCCCATACTGGCATCACACTACCCACCCACCCAGACAGCGGGCGGTGAAAAGGCATTTCTTTAGTGTAGCTTTTACTTGCGCTGTGCCAAAGAACCTCAGAAAAAGTACTGGCAAGGGTGCTTTTTCCCTGGCAAGAAAAGAAGGCTTTCTGTGGCTTCTTTTTGTGCCAGGGAAAGGATAGATTGAGGCACAGTGTGTGGTTGCTGCAGCCCTGATCTGGCAAAGAAAGGAGTGGTGGGACGCTACTCTATCAGGGTGCTCTACACAGCCCCTAATTTTTCTGAGAAAATAATCACAGAAAAGTCCCCAAATACAGAAAATAATCAAAGTTCTCATAAAACTTCTCATAATCTTGTCAAGCAGGGGGAGTACATTTAATTTTCCCCCTTATATGCAAAAATAAAATAAGTGGACATTTACAATTCCAAATCTGCCATGGCTTCACCCTCAGAATATTCCATTTCAGGGGTTTCTGGTGTCAACTGCTTGTGGAAACATTGCTGACACTGGAGTTGTGTCTGATGAACCTTCTAGGTAAATTGAGTCCTTAAGATTGATGATTCTGCCTCAAATCCACTATAACCAATCTCAGCCAAAGGAGGATATAATTCTTAGTGGGGACAGAAGAGAACCAATTGCTCCCGGTACAGGCAACCAGAGGGTTACCGTATATACTCATCTTTAAGTCGAAAAATGTATGCTACCAAAGTGACCCAAAAAAACCTGTGTCAACTTATAGATGAGTCAATATGGTAGTAATGAGGAAGCTTTCACGTCCCAAGCCTCTCTTCCTAGCCCGGTTGCCCTCAGAGGAGGCAGCCAGGCTGGGAGGACACAAAAAAAGCAAATGCTCCATCCCCCAGCCTCTTCTGAGCCTGGTTGCTTCCAGAGGGGGCAGCCAGGATGGGAAGATGCAAGGAGAGTGAGCATTCATTCTCACAGCCTTTTCCCAGCCCAGTTGCCTCTGGAGGGGGCAGCCAGGCTGGGAAGATGCAGGAGGAGGGAGTGTTCACTTATTACCAAACCTCTTCACAGCCTCATTACATGCCTTCAATTTTACTGTCAACCTATCCACAGGGCATATTAAAATCCAGGTTTTTGGCCCAAAACCTACCCTCCTCTTATACATGAGGTCGATCTAAACACAAGTATATATGGTACTTTCATTTTTATGATACTACATGGAATTCACTCCCTACAGTAATAGAAGCAATTATATATTATATGCCCACTTTTTGTTTTTGTTTTTTAAAAATGTAGCTTACCCTTGAAATACTTATTTTGAGGTGGTGTGCAGATTAATTAAATAAAATTATTAACCCATAAATCCATTTTTAGTTCCTGCAAGATAAGCTGAAGCTAGCTTTAATATTTGAAAATTACCCTATATGCACTAAATGAGTATCAAAATGTTAAACAAAGAGCTCAATAAAAAATAAAATAAAAAATAAAAGACAATTTTAGATCTTTCTCCTTTAATGCATTATTGCAGGATATTCTTATAAAGCACCATGTCATTATTTTAGAGTTAAATGTTTTATCCAGGAGCATCAAAACCATATATGCTTCAATCACCAAACATTTTTTAATGGCATTCAGATAAAACAATTTATTTATGCAATTAACAGCAACATGCAATTTCTAATAATTAGCAGATAATAGTTATCCACAAAGTACTTTATAAAATTGCCTTCAGAACTGCATTCATTCTGTAGGGAACCGCTTAAAATTAGACTATAAAATTACCAGAAAATGTACTGCATTAACAAGAATATTCTGTATTTCTTTCCCTTTCAAATTTATGGGTTTGGGTATTTTAAACATTTGGTTTCACATAGAGACAGGAGGACCTATTGCCTTACCACTTTATGAAAAAATAAATACCCAACTGTTTATTTCAAAGGATTCCCCCCTCCCATTTTGTGATCAGCATACAGGAAATGCTGGTCCCCCACCCCAAGGTTATAGTAAACTGTACAATTCATGTTTATGAAAGGTCACTAAGAATAAATATTAAAGAATAAAGGAACATCTTAAATGTGAGACTTAAGGTAGAAAAAAGTGATCTGCAGCTTTATTCCAATGATGTAAAACATTAAATTGATTAGTAACATTTGTGGATTACAGGAGATCAGGAAGGTAAGTCCATTGCTATGGGGCAGTTTCATGGTTCTTCCTGCTGAATTTACTCCACAGGAGTTCTCCCAGTGTCAAACCTTGGTTGGCACATAAATGGATCTCATACCAACTGGAACAGGAGCAGAGGAAGTGGCTGTAAAAGTGAGAGTGGATTCAAAGCCCCCACAGCAAAGATGGTGAAAGAGAGAAGTATCCTGAAGAGTATGCTAGGAACATGGGTATGTAAAAGTAGATTTAGATGACCAAGAAGACACTTTGGCTCTTCTCTGGTTTCTGGTTCATTTCTGTGCTCAGCTTAAAGAGGGGGTGCTGATTGATGAAAAGGCCTTTGCAGACTGCCAGAGATAGTGCAAATTGAGTCCACTTTAAGGGTTAGGGTTAGGGAATCATGGGAACTGTATTTTATTGTGGCACCAGAGCTCTCTGACAGAGAAGGCTCAATGTCTCAGAAAAAAATTCCCATGATTCCCTAGCACTAATCCTAACACTTAAAGTGGACTCAATTTGCACTATTTCTGGCAGTCTGCAGAAGCCCTATGAGAGTTTAAAAGATCTGCCTTCTTCCATATGAAGCTTCCCATTTGCTTGGATCAGTACCTGAGGTCCAGTTCTGTGATGCCCCTGCGTTTGAGGAATAAGAAGGAAGCACTAGTAGAGATGGATCTCTGTCATGGTACTGAAACTGCAAAATGTTCTTCTATCAGAAACCTATCAAAGCTTGGCTTTCAGTCAGCAAAGAAGATGTACCTAGTGCAGTGAGGACCTGAACTGTATTCTTCATGGCTTTGTGTCCTGTGAATTTTAAAAATGGTTATCTTGTTGTTTTTGATTATGTAGTGACACAGAAGCAGCAACAACTAAGACTTGAGAAGTAGACATTTTTCATTAAAATCCCCCCATCTAAATGCTGCAGCCTGTCTAGCTTTTTGGCTGAGAAAATGGTCCTTCCCACCAAATCCCAAATCATGTCATAATACTTACAGTTGCTAGGTGGAATGCATTAGTTTATGGGAAACTTCCCTATGGACAGCACCACAGAACCATCTAAGGGGGGAAGCAGATGGCGCAAAGGGCCGTTTTGGGGGCAAGGAAGGGGAGGGGCAGCCGCACGGTGGTTGCCCCAACCCCTTCCTGAAGGCATCGTTGGAGCACCGGCCCCTCCGCATGGCTGGTGCTCCGACGATGCCTTCCCATCGCAGCATCCGCAAACACTGCGGCGGAAGAATCACCGAAGGTGCGCCGCCAGCCTTTTGCGGTGCACCTTCAGCAACTTGTGGAAGGAGAGCTATTTTAGTGCTCCTTCCAGGGGTGGCAAAGCTGCATCGCAGGGCTGAGGTGTGGGGATACCTCGGCCCTGCAGCGCAGCTTCCCGGGGCAGCCCAGGGCCGCCCATCTGCTTCCCCCCTAAGACTTGGGTAGAGCATGGAATGTGAAATAAGGCATATTGATACCACTTTAACTGCCATGGCTTCATCCTACAGAATTCTGGGATTTTTAGTTTTGTGAGACACCAACACTCTTTGGCAGAGAAGGCTAAAGCTCTTGTAATACTATAAATCCCAGGATTGCATAGGATGGAGCTATGGTGCTTAAATTGGTGTCAAATGGCATTATTTCTGCAGTGTAGATGGACCCGTGGTCTATGGAGAATTTAAATGAGACTAAATGTTCTGTTACAGATTCTTTAATCACTTAGTAATATGATTTCATATAAACTTTAATTATTCAAGTATCTAGCACATGGTGGTCTCTTTACATCATGATCATATTTAAAAACTGCTAAGGACTTTAGTTACCATCTGGGTCATAAATGGTTTTAGATTAATGATATACGTCTTTCCAAACGTAATGAAGTTAACACCTGTAATTCAAGACAACAAATTCCTGCCCACATCCTAATTTCTTACAATAATCTGGCTCTGTAACCAATGTTTCACACATATACAGATATTAATCCACAACAGTGTCTGGTGTTCATGTTGTTTTGTGTGGTATGGATTTAAACTTACTGTGGACTATATGATTGTTTTTCAGCTACTTCAGCACTTTTCAAGGAATCTCCTAGCCTACAATTTTGGCATATGATAACAGAACTATCTTAAAGTGACCCTTGCTTCTCTGAGATTATTCTAAGGCAGCTGTGTTAAGCAAACATCTTCTAAGCAGTCATCTGCTTATGGTTTTTCTGTTTTCTACTTCGCTTGAATGCACAAAATTACTTGTGTGCTTTTCTTTCTTTTTAATGTGATCTTTTTTTTAAAAAAAGGACTAACATAGTTGTCCCAATGTAAACATCCAGAAAAGCCAACTATATTATACTTTTTGGCCTGTGCAGTAAAAGAGAATGTCAGAGAATTTTAGTCATAGACAGTTTTGTTTTCTTCAGTGCTATTATTTCCTGCCTTTTCATTTTTTCCCATACTCATGCTGGCCTTCTGAAAGCATACATCAAAACTCCCCACTTCCCAGGATCATATCTTCTGACAGGAAACGTGTGTTGATTAAGGTAAAAGTATCTTTTATGAGCAAACCTATCAGTACACAGTAGTATGTTTTTTATCTTCAGTTATTGTTGGCTCCACGTCATATCGAAAAATAACCAGAGAATAATTTATTTATTTGCTCAAGGAAGAGTGTTTCCCATAATATAATGTAGTAATTTTTCTCTCATCCATCACCCCTACTTTGAAGAACATCAAATAAATGCTGTTCTAGTTGATTCACAAACTGGTCAACCTAAAGCAGATGGATTTAGATGACGGGCTGCATCTGCACTGCAGGAGTAATCCAGTTTAACCCCACTTTAACTGCCATAGATCAATGCTATGGAATTCTGGGAATTGTAGTTTAGGATTATTTGCACAGTGCAGATCCAGTCTGGATGAAAAAGTACTCCCATTTACTGCATGTATCATCAGCAGGGAACGTTTGGCTTTCCAGATGTTTTGGACTATAACACCCACAATCCTTACCATCAAGCATGCTGGGTGTCATTTCTGGGAGTTGAAAAAGAACTTCTCCTTCTCAAGAGGCATCACTTTCCATGTGAGGACAGCATTGATAGAAGGAGTCAGGGGGTGTATCCATACTGCAGAAATAGAACAGTTTGACACCAATTTAAATGCCAGGACTCTAACCTACAGAATCCTGTGATTTGTAGTTTGGCAAGGTACCAGAGAACTCTGACAAACCAGGCTGAATACCTCACTAAGTTACAAATCCCAGAATTCCACAGGATGGAGCCATAGCATTTAAAGTGGTGTCTAACTGCTTTATTTCTGCAGTGTGGAAAAGCTGAGGGTTAGGTACTCCCCTGCTCCTGTGGTGAAAAAGCTATGCTCAGTAGTGCTTGAATAGGGCTTCAACCTTTCCAGAGGAATACCTCATCACACACACAAAGTACTTATGCTATATATTTATATGAAAAATGTTATGCTGTGATTTATAATCTATAAGGAAAATCTGATAGGTTTGCTTTATCCTGCATTCAGATATTTTAAATTTCAGGGTTTTTTCAACTCTGAATTTGAAGAAATTTGTGGATTTTGGTAAATTCTGAGAAAAGCAAATCCCTTCTTTCATTTTCATCAGCCAAATTTGATAGGTAAAGGTTTGAGGTGGCTATGTAACACCTTTCTGCCATGTAGACAAGGAGCATTTTAGGAAAAACGAGGTGGTGACCTCAATTCAGCATTAATACGGAACTCAAAACCAGCCTTTCAAGAGCAAAACACATAAAGCCATTGGTTTTGCATGATGGATGATTATATCACATTTGGTTTCTCCCATATTCATTTTCCTAAAAAACAAAATTCAAGTCCTTTTCATTATGAATATGAAGCAATTTGTTGCTTTTGGGGAATATGTAAGAAAAATGAACCCAAAAGAAAATCTTATACATCAATAAACCCAGAAGCACCTCAGAAAGCAAAAAAGAGAATGGACACTGGGAGTCTAAGCAATCAGAAGATCTTAAATGTCTAGTGACATAAGTAATGTATATAAACATTAAATCAAGCATCAGGTGAACCTTTCTCATATGTAAGGATGGCTTTAATATTTGGGCATGTTCATTCAGAAAACAAACATGTTTCAGTTACCTAAGCCCCATGTATTTAATGCTTTAAAGATTAAATTAGAAAAACAGTCAATATTGCTGTGAAATGGACATACAGCTAATCTTTCACATGTGAATCAGTGCGGTATATTTGCTCATTCTGTTCTCATCCAGATATTTAGTATTAGCAATTAGTATTCTATTTTGCTCCATATGAAGTCTGCGTGAAGAGGTAGTCTCACATGCAGTGTATCACAATGATATGGTTTATCTTTGTTAGTAGACCCACACTGTGATAGTTCTCTATCTATTTAAGATCTAGCTGTCGGAAGCACCAAAATGGAAATCATTTTAGCCTTCAAAGTTCAGATCTAAGAGAGCACTTGGCTGTTAAACCTGATCAGTTCAGATAGCATTGAACTATATTAAAATAATAATAATAATTTATTTTTACCCCAGCCCTCTGCAGAGCAATCGGGGCAGCTTACAACATTAAAATTTACATAGATGCAATCCCCATCCCCTCCCAAACAACCCCAAAACCTATTCACCCCTAAGAAAGTATTAAACAGTATCACAAATTTAAAAACATATTTAAAATACATACATTAAAAAGGGACCAACCCTCATTTCAACTGAGAGTAGGAAAGGAGAGGAAGACTAACTGTAAGGCCGGGAATCTAGTCAGGAAACGCCTGCTGGAAGAGATCCATCTTAACAGCTTTCTTGAAGCTGCTCAAAGTAGGAATTTGACAGATCTCATCCAGCAGGCCATTCCATAGTCTGGGAGTGGTAGCCAAGAAGGCCCTTTGGGAGGTAACAGATAGCCTAGTTTTTATAGGCTGTAGCAGATTCCTCCCAGAGGACCTTAGTGCGCAGGGTGGATTGTATGGAAGGAGACAGTCCCGAAGACAGGATGGACCCAATCCATTTAGGGCTTTAAAGGTAATAACCAACACCTTGTACTGAGCCCAGAAACTAATAGGTAGCCAGTGAAGAGACTTCAGGACAGGTGTTAGGTAGTCTCTCCTAGATGTTCTCGAGACCAATCTGGCTGCCATGTTCTACACTAATTGAAGTTTCCAGAGCAATCACGAGGGTAGCCCCATGTAGAGCGCATTACAGAAATCAAGACGGGAGGTTACCAGTGTGTACACCACAGTTACCAAGTCCCTTACTTCCAGGAAAGGGCACAGTTGGCATATCAGCTGAAGCTGATAACAGGCACTCCTGACTGTTGCATTTACCTGATTAGTCATCTGGAGTGACAGGTCCAGGAGCACCCCCTGGCTGTGAACACAGTCCTTCATGGAGGGTGTGACCCCATCTAGGACTGGAGATTGTATCCCAATACCTAGTTTTGGGGCCGTTACTGCAAGCTCCTTCGTTTTTTCTGGATTTAGGCTCAATCTGTTTTTTCTCATCCAGTCCATTACTGCCCTAAGACAGTCATTAAGAGGAGAGATGCCATCAGAAGTCAAAGCTGACGACCAAGACATGGAGAAGTATATCTGGGTGTCATGAGCGTACTGATAACACCATGCCCCATGTCTCTGAATGATTTCTCCCGGCGGCTTAAAGTATATATTAAACAGCATTGGGGACAGGATACCTTGAAGGATACCACAATTAAGCTCTTTCCTTGTAGAGAAACTGTTCCTGAGCCTCACCCTCTGAAATCTGCTTGAGAGGAAGGAACGGAACCACTGTAATGCAAAGCCTCCAATTGCTAACCCTCCCAGGCAATCCAAAAGGATGGCATAATCTATTGTATCAAAAGCCTCTGAGAGGTCCAATAGCACCAACAGGATCACAATACCCCTGTTGATGCTCCACTCCAAATCCAATAATAATAATAATAATAATAATAATAATAATAATAATAATAATAATAATTTATTTGTACCCCACCCCTCTGTTAAAACAATCGGGGTGGCTTACAACAATTAAAAATACATCAATACAATCTTAAAAAAAAACCCACCCTCCTCTATAAAAACGTATTAAACTAACATCCATTAAAACCAAGTAAATCATAAATAACATACAAAAAGAATAAAAATAAATAGACAATAAAAAATCAGATCCTAAAGCCAGTTTGAAATGGATCTAGATAATTGGTTTTCTCCAAGACAGCTTGGAGTTGAAGAGCAACCACCCTCTCGATTGCTTTGCTTAAAAAAGGTAGTAATGAGACTGCCCTATAGCTATTTATATCCAGGGGGTCCAGGGAAGGCTTTTTCAGGAGCGGCCTAACTGCTGCTTCCTTCAGACAAGGTGGAATATAGTCTTCCCTGAGGGATGCATTGACGATGTCCCTGAGGAACATCCTCAATGCATCCCCGCCCCCCCGGACAGTCAGCCATTATGGGCAAGGATCGGGAGGGCAGGTTGTCTTCCTTACTCTACCAAGGAGCTTGTCTATGTCATTGGTACTCACAGATTGAAACTGATCTAGTACAATTTCATTAACGGAGTTGCTGGATGCCTCATCACTTTATTCTGTTATAATATTGGCATCCAAGTCGGCTCTTATCTGAGAGATTTTATCTGCAAAGAAGTTATTAAATTCATCACAGCAGGCCATTGTTGGGTTAAGTAATGGGTTCTGTGCTGGTGAAACCCGCGACAGGTCCCCTACCACCCTAAACAGCTCTGCTGGATGGGACACTGCAGACGCAATATGTGCAGAGCAGAAATATTTCTGCACTGCATGTATTGCCTCTCGATAGGAATCACAGAAATTCCTATGATGAGTCTTGTCAGATAAGAGTCAAGTTTTCTGCCACAGGCACTCCAGTCATTGTCCAACCCGCTTCATTTTTCTAAGCTCTTCTGTATACCAAGGTTTGTGATTAGAAGCAGTTTGGAAAGGACACCTGGGAGCGATTGTGTCAATAGCCTTGGCCAAATCAATATTCCAAGTATTAACCAAAGCTTCGACAGAATCACTGGCATTACCAACCATTAAATCCTCCAAGGCTTTTTGGAATCCAATTGGTTCCTTTAGCCTTTGAGGGAGGAGCATTCTAAAAGGTCTACCACCCCCAGTGGGGCAGATAGTGGCTCTTAGTTCCATTTTGATCAGGAAATGATCTGTCCCTGACAATGCGGTAGTTTTAATAACCTCCGACCACAGATATTCCTGTTCCATACTGAAGAGGGTGTGACCTACACAATGAGTGGGCCTGATGACCAATTGGGATAGGCCCATGTTTGTCATGGAATCCATGAACTCCTGAGCCGCACCTGTTAGATTTGACAAACTGGTCTCGAGTGGGATGTTGAAATCGCCCAGAAGTAAAAGCCTGGGTGACTCCAACAGCAATTCTGAGACCAACTGTGACAGCTCGGTTAGGGAGTCTGCTAGACAACGGAGTGCTCAGTATACTAGCAGAATCCCCAAATTATCCATGATCCTCAAGCTCAGGTACATACACTTGAAGTGGGCTGTGTTCCGGACAGGTATCCTGATCAAGGTAAAGTTGTTCTTGTGAACCAGAGCCACTCCGCCTCCCTGCCCACTTCCCCTTACCCACTCATGAACAGAGTACCCGCCTGGAAGAGCCTGTGACCAAGTTATAGTGCTGTCTTCATTTGTAATAAACCTTAACTCTGTTGCCACCATACCTTCCTTCCCCCTGCACAACCTCAATTTTTGCTCCTGGGTCATTCCCGGCCACTATAAGAGACAAGATGAAACACAGCCAAAATAGCCTCTCTCTCCTGTTCTCCCACTAGCTCAAAGGAAGAGGGCCTTCTGTGGCAAGGCTGGGGGGGGAGGGTCTATTGCTGCCAAGGGCAGGAGGGTTGAGGTGGACTAAATAATCTCCACCTGGTCCTAGTTCCCAGCCCGGTTCTCGGCATTGTTACTATGACTGCTGCTGATGGTAGAAGGGCAGGGCTGTCACCACTATTGCTGCTGCCACCAGGTGGAGCCATCACTACAGGTATTATAGCTGTGCTGCTGGGAGGTGGAAAGGCGGCCTTAGGTCCTCCACCAACCTTCTTCCCGGCCTTGTTGCAAGTGTTTTAAAAGCTCCACCTGGGCCACCACAGCTGGAGGCACAACGGTGGCTCCGTCTGGACCACCGTTGCTACCACAGCTGCTCTGCCACCACGTGGTGGTGGTGTCAAGTGGCTCTTAAAAAATCTGCCTGGGCCCCCCAGGCCCCGTTGCCACCACAGCTGCTCTGCCGCCAGGTGGTGGTGGTGGTGTCAGGAGGCTCTTAAAAGCTCTGCCTAGGCCTCCCCAGCCCCATTGTTGCCGCAGCTGCTTCGCCACCATGTGGTGGTGGTGTCAGGTGGCTTTTAAGAGCAAAGGCAACCCCCCCACCAACAAATCTTGACAAGAAACCCCCATGATAAGTTTGCCTTAAGGTTGCCATAAGTCAGAAGTAACTTGAAGGCACACAACTACAACAAATATGATCAGAAATGTTTGAATGCCACCTCTTAAGTCAATTCATCCATCTTGTCAGTATTGACTCTCATCTGACTATCTCCAGACCTTGGCTATCAAAGCCTTACCCAAAGCTGATGGAAAAAAATAGAGTTAGGGGCCAATGGGATACTGAGAATATCTTAGTTCCAAGTCTATGGTTGCCCTCTCTCTGCAGTTTTATATCATAGTAAAATAATGCTTTGTGGGACACCACAGATTAACCACCTCAAATTAACTGGCACAAGACAAAGCAGTCACTCCCATCTTTGAAAAGGTACTGTTGGTTTTTATATTTGGTAGCTTGGTAAACAAGAACCTGTTTCCAAGGCCACATTGGAATGTAAGGTGAAATATTAAATATTTTAAGCATTATGGCTGTTCCTTTACCAGAAGCAGAATAGATTATCCAAAACAACAGTTTGTTGATAAAGCTGCACTGTAGTTAACTTCCTCTTCTTTCTGATAGGTATGCACATTGACAGGAAATTATTTTTTTAAACATGGGTTCTACTCTTCAGCTGAAAGATATAGGGTGTGAGAATTTAGTTCCTTTGCAAATGACCGTGTCTTCTAACCAAAGAGGCTAGCCTTCAATTGTCATTTCTTTTCCTGAAATCAATTCACAACTCTAGATGGCACTCATAAATAGCTTAATTCACTGATTCTGTTCTTTATTTTTTATTCATTTCATTCTTGAGTTCTGCTTGCTAATATCTGTGCTGTTATGTTTTGACAGTATTAAATTTCCCTTTATTTTTGTTTCTCTTGCCTATTTCTCTTTGAATTGCTTTCCCCCACTGGTTCTCTTTGCTTCCTTTTATTTTTTATTTTTTGTGCTACCTTTGAAAACCTAGTGCTCAACTCTTAGAGCTGCTTTCTGTGTTGTTTTCTTCTCTAGTTTAAAATGTTTACTTCTAAATTATATCTTTGTTCTCATTTACATTTATTTGATATTGATACTTGTGACCTTCAGTCAACTCCATACTTATCAGAAATATCATATTTTATTACAATTTTTCCTGTTTTCCTACTTCATGATTCCTGTAGCTTATCTCCCATAGTTTTCTGATGCCCCCTCCCCTCCCCACTGATTTTGTTTCATATTCCTTAGCCTTTATTTATCAAAACAGAACTACAGATAAAGAAAAATAATGTAAAAAACATGTAAACGCTCAAGGGCAGCCTTTGCCCTCCCCCTTCCAAATTCTGCCTTTTGAGTGAGGAAGAGAAAGACTAAATAGAACACAAACCTCTGAATGCTACAATCGCTTTAATTGGCAAAGTCTCTCTGAGTTAAGGCAGAGAAACTGGTGTACTTTGTTGTATAAATAAATATGTTCATAATTTGGCACTAGTGTATTTACGTTCATTTTTTTTTCCACTGCAGAAGGCAAATAGGTCCTTCGTGCAAACCTGGTCTGTTACTGTTAATATGCCAAGAGCTAAAACTGATTATGGAAGGCAGATTGCTTGTGCTACAGACCCAAGAACTGGAATTGCCTAATAACTCCTTATGTAAAATTAACTAAAGGCAACTGATAATGCCTGACAAACGTTTCAACCAAGGATGGATGGATGTAGCTACAAAGGATCAAAATGAGGGCATTGCCCTTCCCATAAGACTTCTCTCCTCCATGTAATTTTCCTTCAGCCCCATGTTTCTAGCATTGCAGTTGCGTAAAACTTTAGTTGAGCATATAGAAATACAATTTAGGTACCCAAGAAAAGTGACAGGCAAAGATACCGACGGAATGTGAACACAGTAAATATAAGAGCTCTAAACATGAGCATTTTTCAGTGCCTCAGTCCTGCAGTTCTAGAAATTTGGAGACTGAAGGAAAATTTAATTAGGGGAAGAATTCTTACTGGGGAAACAATGCCCTCATTTTTATGCCCCAGTTATACTCCTGGTTATTACCAGGTCACAAAGAAGACTATCCTTGCAATCTACTTCACTCCTCTCCTCCATGGATCCCATTTTGTGTGTTGTGTAGACTTGTAGGAAATTATATTTTGCATATAATAATATGATGTTACATATTATGCTTTTATCATCCCTACATGACTGAAGAATGTTACATGACCCTAATGTTTATGGCAATTTGCATACTATTTGGTGAACTAAAAAGTGGCATTTTTCTTCTTTGTTCATTCACTTTTCTGTGTGGCAAAAGAGCAGCATTAGCCACTGCTAAGGTTTTGAATATAGACCCACTGCCACTGATATATAGTGGTTTTTAAACTAATTGATGGGAAAGTAGAGTATAAATAGAGTTTAATAAAGAAATAATTAATAAATTGCTTTGACAGAGGCCTCTTGTCTTCACTCTTATTTTTTGGCAGCAAGTGAACAATCCAGTTGTCTAACTCAGCATAAAGCAGCTAATATGTGATTTCTTCTTTCTGTTGTTTTGTTCTCCATAATTTAAGCTATGTTTGACTGTTTCATTAGCCATCCCCATTTACTATCAGTGGCATACTCGAAGCAAGACTTTGGGGAGAAGTCCACAGGAGGCACTCAAATGCAGCAAAGCTGGGTTGCCACCTTTTGAGATAGATGAAATAATATATGACCATTTATCACCTAATATACTTTTAGTCTTGTCAAACCTCACAATGCAGCTTCCAGCAGACAAAATCAATTTAAAAGAGAAGGAGCCTTTGAAGGCCATTAAATCCAGGTTTTAAAATTAAACCTTAGTTTATCTCAGAGACCAACTGAACTGAGGGTGAAACTGTGTAAGATGCAGAATCCTAGAATCATAAGAGTTTTAAATGGTGATTAACCAATGATAATCCCACAATTGCACTAATGGTTTTCACACAACGTCGAGATGAAATGTGATTAAAGTGCCATTAACCCATGAATAACCAGGCAAGAAACAGCAACAAATCATTTATGGGATTTCCCCATGAATTACTTTTTGCTGTTTATTGCTTGGTTATTCCCTGGTTATTCACAGGATAATGGTTCTCGTGTTAATTTTATTTTAATCACATTTTAATGTCAGTTGCATGATTTTTTCAGGTTAATCACTGTTTAAAGTCCCAATTTCCCCCATATGATAAATTCCATAGAGTTGGAAGAGATTTCAAGGGCCATCCAGTCCAACTTCCTGCCATGCAGGAATACACAATCAAAGCAATCCTGACAGATGGCAATCCAACCCCTGTTTAATAACATCCAAAGAAAGAGATTCTACTACATTCCAAGACAGCATATTTCACTGTTTAACAGCTCTTACTGTCAATAAGTTCTTAGTAATGTTTAGGTGGAATCTCTTTTCCTACTTATACCCTTAAGTGTAGGTTGGTATATGTGTATATGTGGAGGTGGGGTGAACTTTTTTAAAAACAAAAACAAATAGCCAGTTCAGGTCTCTTATCTGGATAAGAACCCTAGGCAGGATTCACTTTGGGCCTATACAGACTGCCATAAATAATCCAGCTTGAGACCACTTTAATTTTCCTGGCTTAGTGCTAAGGAAACATGGGAACTGTAGTTTATTGTGGCATCAGAGCTCTCTGACAGAGAAGGCTCAATGTCTCAGGAAAAAAAAAACCCTACAATTCCCATGATACCATAGCACAGAGCCAGGACAGTTAAAGTGACTTCAAACTGGATTATTTCTGGCAGTCTGTATAGGCCTTCAGTCTCTGTACAAAGCTCCATGCATTGAAAAATGAAGGAAAAAAACAAAAAGCAGGACAAAGCAACTATTGGAATGAATGAGGCACACTTATTCTCTAATGCAAATAAGTGCAAGGATTCCCATCTAGATCAGAACCACAGCAGTAGACAAAATGGACAATAAATGAGTAAACAAAGAGTTAATCCCCATGCCATCCTAAAGTCCCAACCCAGATCACTGATTATTTGTCAGGATAAGCCCATGAGCAGAGCTACCTATGGTCAGAGCTCCATGATTAACTACACAGATTGTCTGGCTCTCAGGGTTCATCCAGAAATGCACCCAGAATTTCCATGCATCTATACATTACAGAACAATATTAGTAGTACAGAGCAAATGGTCATTCAAGAAAACTGGTTTGATGCTACTGATCTTATTTTGGAATTCTTGATGGGCTTCCAAGGAATCCCAGGGTTTCCTTGAGCACAGCTTGAAAATGACTGCCTTAGAACAGTATTGTCTCTAAATATAATTTAGCCAAAGCAGTCTTTCTTGGTTAATATGTACAGTTGTGTTTGTAATTAGAGGTTCATTATTCCTAGCAATTTGCAGTTCACTACCATTTACATTAAAAGATAGCTCAATAACTAAACTGTAACTGTAAAACAATTTGATTGCAATAAGGGTTAAACAGAGCATCTATAAACAATCTAGATATAATTACTAGTGTTCATCAATATAATGAAAAATAGCTTCTCAGATATTGTCTTCAACTATGCATTGTTTGAGATGGATTTAAATATTTTATACTGGTCCTAAAATGTTTATATTGAATGCAAATAAGTAGGTGCATGGAAACAGTTTACTTTATCTTTTAGCCATATTAAAATTCTATCTGCACTTGAATAGCACTTAATGCCTGAAAAAAGGTTCAGATAGGTTAATATGTAATATTTTATCAGCTGTTTCTAGGAACAATTTTGGAAGTTAAAAATAGTGGAGCACTTGTGGATGATTCTATATACTTCCAATGTCGATTGTTAAGCCATATGCTTCTTAGCAGAGTGCAGCAGATGCACTTAGCAGACACCACCTTTTGAAAAAGCACATGAAAGTAAGTTGCTCACAGATTGGAACTTGGGGCTTTCTTATACTGTCCACTCTATGCCAGTAGTGGGTGACTGCTCTCAACAACTCTATCTAATATGAGGAATGACAAAGGATAAGGTGGGGGTATAGGTCTAAATATCTGGAAAGTATAGGTTAGGGAAGGCTGGTGGATGGCCTAAGCTAAAACATGCTTTCCTAGACTGTGGGTTTTTTCACACTATATAATTATAGTACTATGATTCTATTTTAACAGCTATGATGCCATCCTATGGAATGTGTTTGTAGTATGGCAAGACACTGAAGCAATCTGACAGATAATTCAAAGTACTATGCCTTAAACTGGAAATCCCAATATTCCATAGGGTGTTGCTTTGACAATTAAACTGGAATAATAGTGCTATAAATATGGAATGTAAAAGAGTACCATGTGCTTACTTAGTACAGAATTTGGGACTGAATCAATTTTACATTTAGCGAAATCCACTTTGATTCTTTAAAGCTGTAGCTCTGATTCTTACAGCGTTGCACATATAGGCTTGAAATTCTTATTGGAACTCTTCAGAAATCTGTGGTGTATGCATGGGCACATGTATAAGTGTGTGGGGGGGGGTGGAGAAGAGAAAATGAACAATATTAAAAATTAGAGAATGATTCTGAGCAGTATTTCCAGTGCTTGTGTTTTGTGTTGCACAGCTTTGCCTTTTAGCAGAAATAAACTAAATTATGCTGGAGAGGAGCTTTGTGATATGCACACTTGCTCATTCTTTATTGCTTAAGAATCCAGGGTTCTAAAGCACAGAATAGCCCTGATATCAGTGAGAGAAAGCAATGGTTTAGGGGGTGAAATTAATTATACAACAGATTCTTTCCCATTAACTGTAAACAAACATCACAGTTTTCCTCCCATCCTTTCATCTTATGGAAAATTAGCACTGTTAGACATCAGTGCAGGTAATGCTATATGCATGCTGCAGGATATAAACAAATACCAATTTGAACAATAAGTGTCTTGATAGTCTAATGCAACTGAAAGTTTTCTTTAACTGATAAGTTCTTAAAATAAACAGCAGAAAAGATGGTGTTTTTTTAGTGTGGCTGATAATGGTTTTTTTCCCTCTTCTTCTCCTGGATGTGCTGCTAAACATAGCAATTGGTGTTAATAGGTAACTCAGACCCATCCCCTCTAGTACTAATTATCAACAGAGAAAAGGAAATAACTAATTTAGGCAACTGTATTTGTCTTGCTAAGTACATTAGCAGCAGAACAATGTCTGAGGCAAAACGTTTATGATGTACTGTCTGATATACCGTAAGTGATGTTATCCGTGTGTGTATTCATATGTATGAAATATAATTGTAATATAACCATTGATTAAAAATGTCAGTGCAAGAGCTACAACATCACCTCAGAGTCCAAAGCTGCAAAATGTTACAAATGAATGAGTCAGTTGCAATGAGAGAGATCTTAAGGTGAGACCTGGATATGAGATATTAATTAAGATAAACCCTCTTGTACTAGTTGAGATCCTTGTTTTGCCCTCCAGGAGAGAATTTAAGAAATGCAAAAACTTTTCACTACAAATGTTTGTGTGTAAAATAGGAATTAGATCTTCCCCTCATGCTGCTAGTTTTAGAATAGTAAGCCTGCAAGGTCATTTTCATATCGAATGCTAATATAATAAATTAGCTTATCTCTCTCTGCTCTGCCACCATACATAGTATTTCAAATGTATGGACCTACCTTCCACTGATTTTCAAGGGTCATTGACTGTTGCAGGTGTGACATACTGTTACACAGAGAACAGTATGGAAAGATGTGAATTTAGCCCAGAATTCGGCACTGAAAGAGTTTCTGTCATTTTTTTGGTGGGAAAACAGACATGGAGAATGTGATTCTGTTGATTGTTCTTCATCTTTTGGCAGCTTTTGATATCACTGGCCAGTAGTATGTTGGTGGACTAGCTATGTGGGTTGGGTCTGGGGGCTATGGTGGTACACCAGTTGAGCTTAGACATGAAGGTTTTATTTCAGAAGATATATCTGGCAGCAGTGGCATCACTAGGGTTGGTGTCACCCGGTGTGGTAACTCATGGTGTCATTTCTCCATTGACCTCCTCCCATTTCACACTATACAGAATCCTTAGTAATGCTTTTTTTGTACTAATGTTACTTGTAAATCATAATTCCCATATACCACTGAACGTCATGCCAATAGTTGTGACATAAACAACTAGCAAAATTAAAATTTTACCTTCAAATTATAATATCATACTCACAACCTAAATGTATTTACATATGCATAGTGAAAATCTGATTAAAATGTGATGTTTTTAAAGAAAATTTAAAAAGAATATTATTTTAAAAATGAAAAAAAAATTGAAAATTTTGAAGTTTGAAATTTTAATTTTAAAAAATTCTGGGGCCTCTCCTTTCTCCACCCATTGAGCTTCACCCCACTCCTATAATTTCATAAAGCATTTTAAAGGGAAGCAGATAAATGCCACAGCCCATTTCTGCCAAAAGTAGGTTTTTGAGGGGCAGTGGTGTCACCCCTCGCACCCCCTGGTGACTTCTGTTCAACATGTGGCATATAAGCTAATGGGCCTCATAAGATTCTATTTGTTTTATGTAGATGTTGCTCTAAAGTTAATGGAATTCAGAGGGAGGAGCCATTAATTTGCTGATGACAACTGGCACACAACTTTTAAAAAAACTATATAATGTGTTAAACCTGTTTTGGGGTTCAGCACCTTGTATAGCTCCTTTCACATTCAGATTAAAACCATAATAAATTCACTGTCCTGTCCTACTGACATGGAACCCAGTATTAATCACTGAATAAAATGCTCACCAATGATAAATTATTTTGGGACTTGGCATGGTCCCCAGCAGTGATTCTTCAGTGGAGTCTGTCCATTTGGGAACTGCTAGTTTGGTTGGCACTATGCATTGTGGGAGGCACAGTGTGACCTCACTCTCAGAGAAGCTTCTTCTGTAGATCTACATTAGCTCCAAGAGATTTCTTCAGATATCTCCTACTTTCATCTTTAGGTGATTTGGAAGAGCAAGTAATTATTGTTTCCAGTAATGCACACATCCCATTGCATCATGCTACATAGAATGTCATAGAAAAATAATGGAGAGGGGATGCTGCAAACATAGGCATCAGACAATATACTAGTGTATGCATGTCCATCTTAAGGATTCTTTTTGTACACTAAGAATTCTGGATAAGTGGAAAAATGTTGCAAAGTATAGCAGGTCTCTTAATATATAATAAGTGTTGTGCCCTTCTATAGTTGGTAAATTATTTAGTGGGCTGAATATAAATCCTATCCCAGTGTGTGCTATCTAAGAGGATCCAAATATTCCTCATATTTATGGCATATTTGTAGGATACTGTTCAGAAAACAAGCAATCATTCCAATCCAAGTAAGCAGATCTACACACAAAAGCAGGGTTCCATGTATTTTATATTAATGACTGATTCAGGAAGAGGAGGGAAATTGGATGTTGGCCTTTTCATTCTGCAGTACTTTTGGTGGGATACAGATTTTATTATTATTATTATTATTATTATTATTATTATTATTATTCACATTCTGGATTTATATGCAGTATGAATCCAATGGAGTATATGGAGAAATAATCTTCACACTCTAATTTGCCTTTGTTTTCATATCTAATTCACACCTTGGTTCTAATTTAACAGTTGGAGAAAAATGGGCACACAAGTCTACTTCAATTCATGGATTTTCTTGCCTGAAATGGGAGGGATGAGACTAAACTGCATTTATGAGAGACTTTCAAGTAGAAATGACAGTTGGCCTATAAATATTACAGCTCACTGTAGCATTACTCATCAAATATTGACAATAATTAAAAAGTAATTTTTATTTGTTTTGGAAATGATTAATATTTCAGCACTTTCTGATGTGACACATTGATCAGTTAGAATATTTCAGTCAAAAGAACAACATCATATTCTCATTAGTATTGCTGTAAGGCAGTGCCACCTGCCATGAAGGGCAGAGGTGAGGCAAAAGAGGAGAAAGAGCAATACCCTCACATTGCATGGACCTTTCCCCTTCTTATGCCAATGCTATCCCAGTAAATATGTGGTTTCCCATTGGCCCATTAGGAATCAAACAAATTGGAAGACAAAGTGCAGTGGAGAGTTTCCAGTGCTTGGGACTCAAATGTTTTTTTACAGAAGTCAAGAACTGCAAGAAGCCTGGGCTGGGTTGGGGGAGTGGAAAGACTGGCTTTTCTTTGAGGAAAACTAACATGGCCTCTCATCATTCCACCTATAGAAAGTGGATTAATCTGTCAGTGGCATCTGTTGGAAACAGAATGAGATTTTCTCTTCTGTCCCTCACCAGTGGGAGCAATACACTGTGGGAAGACATTAAAAATGACCTTCTCTGCTGTGGCACCATGGTTGAGGAATTCCCTCTGCCCTTGGAGAGGTTTGAGTGATATCAATTATTTTCAGTTTTGAATTTTAATTTATTTGAAACTGTTTTAATTGATTTTACTTCTACACTGCCCTGAGATCCCAGTATAGGATAGAGATGTTGCCCACCAATAGCACTACATTCTTGTGGTGGTGTGGTTGCATGTTTCTGTTAAGTAAGAGGCTATGCTGATTGCAACAGTGTTGCAGGTAGGGTCTTCCATGTCTCACAGGCTTTTGCTGAGGAGTTGGATTAAGTGTGCCAAACAA
Organism: Phrynosoma platyrhinos; assembly: GCA_020142125.1. NCBI lineage: Eukaryota > Metazoa > Chordata > Lepidosauria > Squamata > Phrynosomatidae > Phrynosoma > Phrynosoma platyrhinos. Next base: position 82,721,284 of record CM034706.1, on the reverse strand, counting down.
GTACTGGGCAGCAGCACTAGTGGAGGATGATACTGGTGGAGAATTTCTCAAAGACAACAGCACTGACACCATATCTAGAATCTGTAAATGTTGCATAGAAAGAAGCACAGTTAACCCCTTTTGAACCACAAAAACTTTATGATACAATCCAAAATGAAATGATGGATAGTGTCAGAAAATAAAACTCCCAGGTTGAATTGCACTCAATGAGCTACTGGGATAGAACAGAGGGCAGCTACAAGTAACGCTCTGGCTAATGATGGGACTGAATTCAAGCTGTAAGAATCTGTACCTGTTGATATGCTGAGAGATGAAAAAGAAAGTCTGATGCTGCACAACAAATATTACAGGAGCATGGAATGTAAGAAGCACAAACCAGGGGAGCTAGACATAGTAAAAAGAAATAGAATGTATAACCATTCCAATTCTTGGGGTGAATGAGGTAAAGTGGACAGGAATGGGTCATTTTGAATCAGATAACTACACATTATTCAAGAAATGAAAATCTAAGAAGAAATGGGGTAGTATTAATAGTGAGGAGAGAGGTAGCAAAAGCAGTCAAAGGATATAATGTAAAGTCTGACTTTATAATATAAATAAGATTCAAGGGAAACCCCATCAATATAACCATAATTCAAGTTTATGCACCAACCACAGAGGCAGAAGAAGAAAAAATTGAAAGATTCTGTGTTGGAGTCAAGGAGCAGGTAACAGTTGGTGACCTTGCTTCATCTCATTCTTAATACCCAGTTAGTTCAGCAGGACACAGATGAATACTGTGATGTAGATTTATTACCATGTGGATTTTCACTATGTAAGACTGCTTACAAGAACCAATGTGATATAATGGTCAGACCAGGTTTGAAATACTCAGGTTCTTAAAATCCCTACAGTCAGGAAGCTACTTTGGTTAACTTAGCCCAGCTATTCTCTTACTGTCTTAACTTAGCCTTCTTTGCAGATTTGTTGTGAGAATAAATCAAGAGTGAGAGAACCATATGTGTTGTTAGGATCTCCTTGGAACACATGACATGACTCATGCACATTCCATCTCCTTTTCAAAATTTCAATCACTTGCTCTCTTATCCATATAGCTCCAAGCTCCCAGTTAATATTTCTTCTAATCTCACTGAAGCCCATGCCATCCATTAAATCCTGCATGACTTTTGTTGTTGTTCTAGTCAAACTAATTGCCACTTAGCTCACAGAAATTGCAATGATCTTCAGCATGCAATGATTTGCTCTTCCCCCTCATCTGTCTGTGACCAAAATCCTGTAGATGTGTGGGTTTCTCTGTCTAATAGTCTGTTAGACCAATGTAAGGCCCTTTAGACTAGTACACAGCAATGACAGGATGATAAGAAGGAAAACCATGTTCGTTACCAGAGAAATAATTCAGGAGCAAGCAAAGCAGTTTTCTCTCCTGACAGAGATGGTCTTCACTGCTCCATTTTCACAATGTCCAAGGTATAGTTACACTAATCAACAGGATTACAGCCTTCGTCTTCATAGACATTTGCTAATCTAGATTAATTTAGTGTGTTGCTTGCCAGACCTATAACCATGATTCAGGTGGGCCATCAGACTGGGCTAATAGATGCTAGCTTGCATAAAACTCCATCCAGAGCTTGGAAAATTTAATTTTTTTGGATTACCAGAGTGACCGCTAAGAGATTCAGGAGGGTGTCTTATGCCAAAAGTAACTTTTCTAAGCCTCTGGCTCCATCTCACAGTTCAGTTCAATTGAGAAGTGGACTTCACTACTTGTGAGGAATATGAGTTCTAGTCTTTGTCACTAAGCAGGATTTACTTAGTGTTAACACTGAAGCTTGTTCTTAAAGGAAAGCCTTGCAATTCCAGAATTCCCCCAAGTTACTCCCTGAAGATAAGGCTGTTGATGACTTATCCTAGATCAATCATCACTGAAGGTTGCCTGTCCTATTTGACAATATTTGCTCAGTAACTAATAAAGATCAGCTTCCAGATATTTATATTAAGTTATCATCTCTCCAGGGTAAAGCTTAATCTATTTTGCAATGTTATTTATTTATTATTTTACGAACAAGACAACATGGATTTCTCTGCCTGAAAATGAATTAAGTTCATGATTTCTAAATATGAGATCTGACATTGTTCTTGTTTTTTTAAAAAGCAATTTATTCCCCCAAAGACATACATTTCAAAGGTTGTAGAAAAAAGGTTCAAATATCAGTACTATCCATTTTTTCAATTACTAGGTTTCCTAACACCACTAGCTTCTGAACAGATAAGCAGTGGTATCAGTTTTCTTATTCAGCCATCTCCTAGCTTTCCAATTGTGCATCTCAGGGGAAAAAAAAAGCAAATTTATTGTAATACACTGGAAGGCTTTCAAAGCAGTAGTTACCAGATTGTTTCCCATAACACCACAGAACATATCAAATGGCATCTTAAGGGGATGTTTATAAAGTGTTAGATACTAATGATTGGGAAGCTTTGATATAGTTTAGAGTGCCTGACTACAAACAGACTCACTTGTCAACATATAATATGGTAAGAAGGTGAGAGGAAAACAATTGTCATTGTCTTATGAAAATTAAATGCACTGAGCAAAAGGAAAACTCAGCAGCCAGTCAAAGACAGCATTCACATATATTAATGTTGTTTGGTAGGGATGTCAGAGGAATTCACCAGATCCTCATTTTTGTATGAATCTACCCAATGTAGATCTGTCAAATGTACAGGTGAATGGACTGAACCTGTGGGCCCAAAAGTGCAAAATTTTCAAGATGTTCACAACATTAAAAATGCAAATGCAAAATGTATACATTAAAGAAAGATGTGTGCATAAAAATGTATGTATGCCAAAAATGTGGAGCATTACACACAAAGTCACAAAACCACAAAATATATAATTGCAAAAACTGTCCATATTAGAGCATACAAAAATGTGTATATTAAGGGAAATGAACACAAATGTATATGTAAAAACATTTAGGTTGTAAGAGTTTTCTGCAAATGTTTTTATTCACAGATTTTGCTATGTTTGTGAACTAATCCAAATGTAGGAAGAAATATGTAGCTGGAAAATGAGAAATTTAGTGAAACTAAAATTCATCTATTTGCCTGGTTATATTCTTTGGTAATTCTACCAATATAGATTATTTTAAAATAAAAATGAAAGAAAAACCCAACATTTCCTCGAGCAGCAGGGCCATTGTTCAGCCCCAGCTTATTCACGTGTAACTGAAAAATAATTACTACTTATTTCATTTGATTTTAATGCTAAGTACATTTAAGAAAAACAAATCACCATGAACAGATGATATTCCAATTGAACTGCAGCATTCCACACTGACAGAGTCAACTCTAATGCTAACCAACATATGTCAACAGATATGAAAACAAAACAATGGCAAACAGATTGGAAGCAATCAATATACATTCCTATCCACAAAAAGGGAAACACATGAGACTGCAACCATAGGACCATAGCACTGATCTCCCACACAAGCAAAATCATGCTCAAAATTCTGCAACATAGAATGCAACTATACATGAAAAGAGAGATTCAAGAGGTCCAAGCAGGGTTCAGGAAAGGAAGAGCATTAGGGATCACATTGTGAACATTACAATGGCTAATGGAGCACACCAGGGAATTCCAATAGAAAATCAGCATGTGCTTTATAGACTATAACAAAGCCTTTGACTGCATAGACTATGAAAGGTTATGGAATGCCCTTAAAGACGTAGGAGTGCCAGCACATCTGATAGTCCTGATGAGAAATCTCTACTCAGAACAAGAGGCTACTGTCAGAACAGAACATGAAGAAACAGAATGATTCCCAATTGGCAAAGGGGGCAGACAAGCCTGCATCCTTCCACCCTTTCTGTTCAACTTATATGCAGAACATATAATAATAATAATAATAATTTTTGTACCCTGCCCCTCTGCATAGCAATCAGGGTGACTTCCAACATAAAAATACAATACAATAAAATCGACCATAAGTCCCAACCCTTCCAACCCTTAAATTATTAAACAACATAAGATTTAAAAACAGTTTAAAACAAATTACAACAAAATTTACCCATCACAATAATTAATTACGCCAGCAGAGGGTATAATAGTGGCTGGAATGGGGGAAAAAGAGGTACAGGGGACAAGTTCTCTGACTGGGAGGACTAATCAGGAAAGGCTTGCTGGAAGAGATCCATCTTGACAGCCCTTTTATAGCTGTCTAAGGTTGGTAAATGATGGCTCTTGTCCAGCATGCCGTTCCATAGTCTGGGAGCAGTCATTGAAAAGTCCCTCTGGGAAGTAGCCGTCAGTCTAGATTTATTCACCTGTAACAGATTCTTCCCAGAGGACCGAAGTGCGTGGGGGAGATTGTACGGGAGGAGGCGGTCTTGAAGTTAGGTTGGGCCCAAGCCATTTAGGGCTTTATAGGTAATAACCAACACCTTGTACTGGGCCCGGAAACTAATAGGCAGCCAGTGAAGAGACTTCAGGACAGGTGTTATGTGGTCTCTTTTAGATGTACCAGAGACCAACCTGGCTGCCATATTTTGCACCAATTTAAGTTTCTGAACCAAGCACAAGGGTAGCCCCATGTAGAGCGCATTACAGAAATCCAGACATGAGGTTACCAGAGTATGTACCACAGTTTTGAGATCCCTTACTTCCAGGAAAGGGTGCAGCTGGCGTATTAGCCGAAATTGATAACAGGCACTCCTGGCCGTCACATTCACCTGATTAATCATATGAAGCAACGAGTCCAGGAGCACCCCCAGACTGCGAACACAGGCCTTCATGGTAAGTGTGATCCCATCCAGGACTGGAGGTTGTATCCCAATACCTGGTTTCAGGGCCGCTACTGTAAGTACCTCCATTTTGTCTGGATTCAGTTTCAATCTGTTTTTTCTTATCCAGTCCATTACCGCTCTAAGACAGTCATTGAGAGGAGAGACGCCATTGGGAGCTGAGGCTGATGACCGGGACATGTAGAAGTATATCTGGGATAACACCCAGCCCCATGAAATTGATCCAGTATAATCTCAGTAATGGAGTTGCTGGACATCTTGTCTATAGATTCTGTGTCAATACTGGCATCTAAGTCAGCTCTTATCTGAGAGATTTTATCTGCAAAGAATGTTAAACGCATTACGGCAGGTCATTCTTGAGTTAAGCAGGGGATTCTGTGCAGGAGAAACCCACGTCAGTTCCCCTA
>CM034706.1:82693809-82712897 GCA_020142125.1 Phrynosoma platyrhinos | reverse complement strand
CTCATTCTTCAATTTATAGTGAAGCTTAGGCAAACAGGTTTGTCGCCTGTTACCATCAGGGGAAGGCTGGCTGCCCTGGCCTTTTTATCCAGGGCCAGTGGTCTGCATGATCCTACTGCAGATTTCGGAGTTAGGAGAGCTTTAGAAAGTTGGACCAGAGAATTCCCAGTGGTTAAGGACACCTGTTTGCCAATAAGCGGCCCAGTCTTAGTGAAATTGAGGCAACACTTAGCCAATACTTGTTATTCAGCGGAGGAATTGGCTTTGTTTAAAGTCGTATTTCCTATAGCTTTCTTTGCGGCTCTGAGGATCAGTGAGATTGTCCCTGGCTCTCGCAATGATAAGTCAGGTAAGGCACTCCTGCTCTCAGATGTTATATTATTGGAGCAGGGGATTAAGATTTTAGTCAGGTGTTCAAAGTTAGCAATAGGTCAGTCCATCTCTTTGGCCAAGGTGCCTGTCATGACACTGGCAGATTATCTAAAGGTTAGACCAAATGTTCCAGGATATTTGTTTGTACATACTTCAGGTATGCCACTTACTCAATTTCAGTTTAGGACGGTCTTAAAGGAGACCTTGAAGCGAGCTAATTTACCTTCTGCTCAATTTCCTTCTCATTCTTTCCACATAGGAGTGGCAATCGCCGTGGCTGTTCATGGTTTAGGTGAAGCCGTGATTCGCTGAATTGGCCAGTGGCGATCGAAGGTATTCAGATCTTATGTCCGTACCTGATGGATGTATACTACTGGTGATGAATCTAATTGCCCTTATTTGTCATTTATATCTGTATTCTCTCGTGGAAAGATCTGGATAGTGGGCCATAGTCTCGTGTTCTCGGCAGAATGCCATATAGTTGAACAGCGACAGGACCCCTCCTTGGGACTGGAGTACATTGGTAACCTGCAATAATTTGATCACAGGGGTATGCAATGGAGAGCTTTACTTCCCATGATTATCGAGCTGTCGAGGGCCCGTCCGCACCCCGGAGTTTTAGTCATACACTTGGGGGAGAATGACCTGGTCAAGATTCCCTGCCTTCAGTTGGTGAAGCAAATGGTCAAGGACTTGCTGGAGATAAGGAAGCACATTCCTGGTGCTGTTCTCCTATGGACTAAGTTGCTACCAAGGCATAGCTGGCCGGGGGCCCATAAAAACGCTGCTGTAAATGGCGCTCGACGTTGACTCAACGGTTATGTAACTAAGCAATTGTCTAGATTGAGCATTTATGTAATTGACCATGTTGGTATTCAGATAATCATGCCTCAGCTGTACAGGGGGGATCGGATACACCTCTCTTTGGAGGGCTCAGAAGTGTACGTTCAGTCACTTTCTGAGCACATCAGAAAGGTGGTCTGTGGGGGGAGGGGGAGATGGGTTGCCAAGCTAGGCTGGCCCCCTTTTGTGGCAGGTAATGACCCCCTACCCACAGAAAATAATTGGCTAATTAAAAGATTGATTGGGATTAATCAGGCTAATTTAAATTGGCGGAAGTGACGTCAATACTTAAGTTCATGATGTCATTAACTTAATGACGTCATATAGTTCAATATGATGTCATTTCCAGTTGGGAGGGGCAAAATTGTTTATTGTTGTTATTTACATGCTTTGTCACGTGCCATGAAGGACTACCCACTTGGGTTAGTCACACCTTCACATATACAAGTGACAAAGCATTTGAGTATTTAATTGTAAATTGTAAATAGACCCTGTACAGCTAAATAAAGTTGTGGCCTGTTTTTACCCACAAAGAGGCGTCACTTGTCCTTTGTGCTGGTGCAATGATGATTTACAGAAAAAAATCAACACAGAGTTCCATCAAGATTTTTTACAGAAAAATTAATCATGGATGGCAGGGAATAACCAACATTGATTCTAAGTTTTTATTTAAGTAAAATTGTCATTAGCTGCCATCTAGTCAACTGTGACTTCTGGTGACCCTATGAATGAGAGACCTCCAAGTTACCCTATAGTCAACAGCCTTGCTCATGTCTTGCTGAGCCATGGCCATGGCTTCCTTGATCAATTCTGTCCATCTGGAATGTGATTTTCCTCTTTTCCTACTGTCTTCTCGTTACCAAGTATTATTGTCTTTTCTAGTGAGTCATGTCTTATGATATAGCCAAAGTACCATGGTGTCAGTTAGGGACAGTTTAGCCTTGATTTGTTTAATACTCATTTATTGGTGTTTTAGCAGTCCACAGGATCCATAAAATTCTTCTCCAGCACCACATATCAGATTAGTTGATTTTCTTCCCAACAGCTTTCTTCATTGTCCAGCTTTCACAACAATAAATAGAAAATGGAAATATGAGGGCATGAAAAATCGTAACCTAGTATATAGCATATATTTACATTTCTACTTTGACAGAAAAGGCTAAAGACCTTGTAAAACAAGAAATCCCAGGATTCCATAGGATTGCACTTAAGCACTTAAAGTAGTATCAAACTGCATTATTTCTACAGTGTAGATGCACCCTTGTTCTACTTTTTCATATGCATGCAGTGGAGAGTTCACTCCATGCATCTGAGAAAACAGAACAATGTATAAAAGCTTATGCTACATCCTTTTCACACAGTTAGTTTCAAAGGTGCTACAAGATCCCTTTGCATATTGATATTCTGAACTAACACAATTATGTCTCTGAACTGGATCATAACAAGAAACATTACTTTTTAAAAGTAATTAATTATTTTTAAAAGTAAAAGTTACTTGTTGCTGTTATTTATTAAAAGAGCATCTCAGTGCTAATGACATAAGGGGCTGAGCAGATGGCTCCTTTGGAGCGGCTTGCACGCTGCAGCTCCAATCCCGTGGTTTGCCAGCTCAAAAAGAAGCAGCAAAATGCCACTCCTTTTTGAGCCAGCAAAAAGCTGCCCTTGCCACCACAGTGGTGTTTTTGTTCCATTTCTTTGGCCCAGTGTGTATAAATGCTGCGCTGCAGGAGCATATCCTCTCTGCCCACCGTCTGGTTGGGTGGGTGTTGTGATGGTGGCTTAGGGATGGAGTTGGGGCATGCAGCGTGAGGTCACCACACCCCTACTCCACCCCAATGCCAGCTCATAGTGTTAGTCTGTTCAGCCCCTTAGTTGCTTTTTCATTAATGACATACATTTAATTACTTTCCAAAAAATACATTGAGGCCAAAATCTAACTGGCAGTCCAAAGCAGAGTAGTTCCATTGAATCAGTTACCGAATAGTAAGTCCAGCCCTGATGGCACAGTGGTTAAATGCTGGCACTGCAGTGAGTTTGATTCCAGGGCTCCAAGGCTGACTCAGTCTTCCATTCTTTCATAGGTCAGTAAAATGAGTACCCAGCTTGTTGGAGCCAATTGGCTTACAGAGTGCTGAAAGAGTGCTGAGTTCACTATGAAGTGGTATAGTAATGTAAATGCTATTGCTATTGCTATTGCAGTTCCACAATTTCAGCAACTACTCTCCTTGAGACTGGATTTAGTAAATGGATTTAGGACTACAAAGAAAAAAATGACCACAAATTCCCCTAAGTAATAACAAGTATTATTACTTGTATTGGAAATAACAATAACCATTAAGCATTTAGTTGGGGAAAATGTTACATTAGATTTGACTGTGATATTCAAAAGAAAAGGAAGATATTACTGGTAAGGACAATGTATATAAAGTGTTACTTCTAAAAGTAGCCAAACTCTCTTTAGGGGAATTTTTTAATTAGATCAATTATTTGGTTGTGGTACATAAACAGCCTTAGGAAATGTCCCAGCGTTTACAGAGAGGTTGGGAATATAAGGAAGACAGAGGCAGAATTCTCTCAATGAATTTAATGTTTATTAAAGGAACGCACATCAAAGCATGCACTCACTCTCACTCACATACAAGAGGCTCAGGAATAAAGGAATGAGCTTTGGAATAGACCCACAGGCTGAATTAATGGCAATACTTACACAAGCTTGGTTTTACTCCAGAGGGTCTGATTGGATGGTAGGTGCTAGACTAAGCTGCTTGGGAACGCTGAATTGGATGGCAGCCAGTTGGATACTAGGCAGAATTCAAAGTGATGTGGATTCACCATGAATTCTATCTAGCTCAAAGAACAAAGGATTTTAGCAATCTTATATAGGCTAAAACTAGTTCTGGGCAATAATATTTCAAAGAGACCCAAATTTGCATAGAAGGGAGATAACTCGAGATAGCAATTTCAAGGTGGGAATGGGCTGTAAATTAGGATTCTGGCTTGGTCACAGGACATCCAATTTGTAAATTATCTCAGCCTTCCTGTCTTCTGGAAATGTGAATTCCTTTCCTAAATGTAACTCCTAACCTCCCCCCTTTTGTTCTCTATCTGCTTGCCTTGCATACGTGGTCTCAGGCTTTTGGATGCATGGAAGCTTGGTGCATTTGGGTCTGCTTAGGGCCATGCCAAGGAAAGTATATATATACACACACACACCAAAATTTGGAAGACTTTCATAAGTTTTGAGCCTGATTGTGGCCATTACTTTCTTCTTATACAGGTTTAGCATAAGTATCTTATGTTTTCTTTTTTAAAAGGTTACAAAATAAATCTGGTTCATCCTCTCCATATCTAAAGACAGTATCAGGGTTTTTCCCCCTTGGAAATTTTGTTGTGCATTTACTAGGAAAGGTCAAGGTGATCATTTCATTGGGAAATCTGGATCTGCTGGAATTTTATGACTTTCCTTTCAGAAACCTGACTTATTTATGACATGAATCATTTTAGGCTATTGTAAAGGACTTTCCTGCTGCTGCTTCCTTTTTATGATACTTGTGAAAATTGTTCTATAAATGTCGCTGACAACATGACAGAGTCACCATCATAGAGACAAAACAATTTTGTATTCTTTTAAAAATATAGTAGCTTCAGCATCTTATAGCCAGCTACCAAAAGCTGTGGCTCTCTATTCTGTCAATATGAAGTAGAGGGGAAAAACTGGTTATATATGCAAAGACACTTGGCATGTTCCATGCAGAAATGAATCAATGTATCTTCTGTCCTGCTGATTGAGCTTCAGTATAACAGTATAAAAATTTTAAAAATCAATAAAAGTACCACTTATAAAGAACACCAGCAGTTAAAACTACAATTTAAGAAGAATATAAACTTCCTTCTTCTCCACTCAGCTTTAGGTTTGTCTCTGACCCAGAGACATGAAAAAGCACAGCAGTTCTTTGAGCCTTCTGCTGGTACACACTTAACTTCTTGGAGGAAAAACAGTACATAAGGAAACACAAATCTTGGAGTCTCCCAAAGTACAGGGTTTAGTTTTACAGCACAAGCAGACTCCTCCTGTTCTCTATGGGGAAGGCCATCAACTCACTCTCTAGCTTTAATACTTATGAAGGGGTATCTTAAAGTAATAATTATCACCTGGAAGTTATTAAGATATATTGATGAAATTTTGTCAGTGTCATCATCACCAAAAATGAAAAATCCATTGTGAGGTCACCGATTTGACAACACAATGATGTCATTCATGAAGTGGAAGAGTGGTTTAAGGCACAATCTGCAGACTTCTACAATGACTGTATTCAGAGGGTCTAGAAACACTGAGGAAAATGTGTAAATCTGCATGGCGACTATGTAGAGATAAATTAACAACTACAAATCAAAACAAACTTTTGGTCAACATTTTTAAAGGTGATAATTAAAATTTTACTATCACCTTTAAAAATGTTGACAAAAGCTGGTGGCTTTTGAGTCAATGGGGCAGTGAATCCATCCTGGATTTTAGTCTAAATTTCAAAGCAGCTGTCTAATATAATGAATCCTACTTTCAAAATAGTTTCAGTATGGAGTGATCAAACAAAAGCTTCAATATCCTTAAGCATGAACTGTAATTTAGGTTCTGAGGCTGCATCTGCTCTACAGAACTAATCCAGTTTGCCACCACTTTAACTGTCATGTCTCAATGCTGTGCAATTCTGGGAATTGTGGTTTGCTGAAATATTTAGCCTTCTTTGTCAGAAAGCTCTAGTGCTACAACAAACAACAATTCCCAGAATTCCATTGTTCATTGAGTCATGGCAGTTAAAGTGATGTCAAACTGGATTATTTCTGCAGTGTGGATGCAGCCTCTTCCCTAAATTTGTTCATCCTCCTTTGAAGCCATCTAGGTTGGTGGCAATTGCCACCTCTTCTAGAAATGAATTTTTGGATTATAGCTCCCAGATCCCCTATCCTGCCTGAGTTTCTGAGAATTGTAGTCTAGAAATTACTTTTTGAAACTTTGGAATTTTCCAAATAACTTCTAGAAAGTCTGGAGCACAGAAATGTAACTCCAGAAGGGAAAAGAATAAACCTCCAGCATATATGTGGCAGAACTCTCAGAAATGATTTCTTTCCCCGCCCCCCCCCTTGAGCAGTCCCAATAAAATCTCATAGAAACTGAGCTGATTCCAAATTGGGTGAGTAGTTCACATGTGCTCAAATGTGCTTTCGATATTTTCCTTATTAAATGCATTCAGCAAGTTTGTTGACCTAAAATCAGCTGTACTGACCACGTAGCTGCTTACAGGATCATTTATCCTGGGGTTAAATCAGATATGGCCTAGATATTTCAGAGGCTGTTTTAAACTTAGTTTTTATCTTGCTTCAGCTTCTGATGAATCCCTTAATCATGTAAACCAATTCAAGGTTGAAATGAATTAAGGGGTTGTTATCTCTGAATGAAGGATGGCATAAAAAAGATCTTTGTAATTGTTTTGTGCATTATGAACTAATGCTCTCCATGTTCGATATTTCATATGTCAGGCTTGAATCATCTAACATTCATAAGTAGCCTCTCCCTGGGCTAAGCTTAATTGACTGAGTGCCATTATCATAACTGGATTATCATTGGCTCAGTCATAGTTTTGAAATAATACTCTTATCTTTTCAAATCACCAGACATTCTAGACACCAGCCTCTTAGTAGTAGGGGATGCCTGCAAAATTTGCCCCTGGTTTTTCTCTGGATTTGGAGAGTTTTAAAACACCAGTCTTAGCTAATAACAATGTTTCCATTTTTTAGTTGTGGAAAGGAGTAAACGTGGAAGACATTTAATCAGTTTCCTGCATTCTTCAACCTTTCCCACAGTAACAGGAGATCCCGAAAGCCTCTGGAACAGATTTTTAGTGGGAGGGGTGATATTGTTAACTGTAGGGAAAGAGGGGAAGGGATCAACTAAGGGATCTTCTCACCTCACATTAAATCAATGGATGATTTCATAAGCTCAGAAGACTGCTGTTGATAGAAAGAATCCAGTTACAGCACTATGATTCAGTTTTAATTGACATGTTTCTGTCCTATGGAATCCTGGGATAGGCAGTTTTGAATTCTAAGCCTGAGAACTTTGGTAGCTCCCCAAACTACAAATACCTTAGGATGTAGTCTGGGCCATTAAAGTGGGATCATAAGATGGTGAAAGGGCTCCTTCAGTTCAGAGAAGACATTTACTGTTTCAAGCCAGAACAATGTAAGGCAAAGATGAATGAGAGATCACAGTGATAATTTTGCTAATTCTTTCCTGGAATATCCCAGCTTACTAGTAAAATATTTAAACCTAGCTCATGTACTTTTTCACTAGATGTGACCAGTGTTATAAAGGCATCCTCTTTCTAGGTTACTCACTCTGAATGTAATCTTGGGCCACTGCCATTCACCTTTGTTGTTGTGTGCTTTCAAGTCACAGGCTTTTCTTGGCAAGTTTCTTCTGAAAGGGTTTGCCATTGCCATCCTCTGGGGCTGAGAGTGTGACTTGCCCAATGTCACCCAGTGGATTTCCATGGCTTGAGACAGGATTTGAATCTACCCCTTCTAAAATCTTGCTTTTGGTTTGCATTATTGGGGCCCTAAGGTCACTTCAAAGATGGATGACTGTGTGTTTAATGGTTCTTGTTCATACATGGTTTAACTAAAATAGCCACCCCTACCAATGAATAACAACCTTTACTATTTCATTCATTAAAAGGCTGCTTTATAACAACAGGTATAAATGCTTCTTCATGGTTTTGATCAATGTTACAATTATATCAAACAATTCTCTTTGAAATCCAGACACAATTCCCATCAAATCTAAACACCCCAAATCAACTTTCAGTTAAATGTCAAACCTCTCCTTCTTTTCCCCCTCAATGTCCGAAAAGCTTTGATTGGTTGATTCCATAACTTGGACAGGCCTTCTGTCTCCAGTGTCCAAGACAAAATATTAATGTTTTTAAAGCATTCCTTGTGCTTTTAAAATTGTATTTTTTTTCTTTTGTTTGGTTCCCTCAAGGAGAGACATAGTATATTTGTTAACTGGCTATATTTTTTTTTCATTGGAATGTGCCATCATTCTTTATAGTGGTTGTGCCAATCAAGCAACCCATATTTCAGGAAAATGAAATTAAAATAGGAAAGTTTGTGTCAAATTTTTCTTCATCTTGCACTGAATGTGTTTAAAAATGCACACTTTCCATTTCTAACATGGAGAAATTTGAACATTTTACTAATTTTTAAAAATTAAACATTAACCAAACTGAATTTTTCACCCAGTTTGCAGTGGGGAAGAAGTTGGCATTGGTAAACATTATTTTTTGATAGTTGCTAGGGTTTTGAATGCAATCTATTCCCAAGACTAGACATCTATAAATGGTGGGAACATCTACTTTTCAGAGAAGAAGCAAAGTTGAGTGAATCTATCTTTACACAGTTCTAAAATATGCTTCAGGATTTTGTTTTATTGGTTACTTAAAATTATAAAAATACAAAAAGAACTCAGTAGTTGTAAGTTTCTATGTAAGAAGAAAAACAGAGGAAGGGGGAGGGATCTGTGGCAGTTTTTTAAAAATAAATAAATAAAATATAATGTGAGATTGTGAAGACCTTTTATAATAGAGCATGGTTTGTTCTCTCCTGAGGAGGTAAAAGTGCAACTTTTCCTTTTAAACTGTTTGTTTCCTTTCTTCTTCTCCCACCCCTCTTTTCTTCTTCTTCTTTTTTTCATTTATGGTGCCCTAGACAGCATCCACATATAGCCCGCAGTTCTGGAATGCCAGCCTGGCACTCCAACACAAAGCAGAGCCAGCAGTGGTATAATCTACTAATGGCTTCTTTTCATTTCAGCCCTCCCTGAGAGACTCAGTGGCAGATTGTAGACTCAATTACTCTCATGTCAGGTGATTATCCTAGGTCTTAATGTAATCTTCCATTCACACATACCATATTTCAATTACGGCAGCTATGAAACAAGCTGTGTATTCAAATCACCAATCACCTTATCACTGCTGAACAATGTCAACTGTAAAAAACGCCAGCTGAAGGCAATTACACATGTGTTGAGAACCGATTATGATTACTCTCTGTGGTATTTGTGATGAGCTGGGGAATGTTCTGAAAATTTAATTTAATGACAATATGCTTGCTGTACAATCCATAATACCTCCTGAATCCAGCATGGGGCTATTAAAACTGATAGGAGCATATTATCACCAAACGGAAAAGCTGGGCTGGGATGGTTGCTGGATGTCTCTACAGGGAATGGTAGGTAATTTCTCCACATATTTCTAACGGCTGAGGCAGACAGCTTCCCATTCCAGCTGCACTTTGAAGGTGGTCCCCTTTCCCTCCTCCTCTCTTTCCCCTCAGAGCTGAGTTAAGGTGTTTCACACCACAACCATGCGAGAGGGGGAAAGACTGAGGGGGTGAAAGGGAGAAGGCACAGGTTGGAATGGTATTGTTCTGGCTTGCTCCAAGGCATGGCGAGCTCTTTTCAATAAGGTACTTCCTTGACCTCATTAAATGCCTCGTTTTAGAGTTGGGTCACCTTTTCCTCTTCCAGGACTTCTAAACACAAAAGCAGTTAACCAAAGAGGTAACACGTTGTTTCTAGAAGGAAAGGATCAACAACCACTTATGTCAAACCCTTCCCTTTCTCTAAGTGCTGGACTGCTTGAGCTCTATCAAGACCACTTTATGTAGCTTCACCAGTCATCAACCAATTATTGTTGTTGCTATGCAACTCCAACAACTCACTAGGGCTATCCTTTCTAGTCCAAGGCAAAATTAAACCAAGAGGCTCCTCAACAGTACAAGTAGATTTTCTTAACAATCATCTCCGTAGACATTTGTTTGTTTATTAAATTATCACCCTGCTCCTCAGCCAAAGTTGGAAAAGGGTTCACATCTACTAGATCACTCATTTTTGAAACAACAGCAGCAGCAACCATCACCACCATCACCACCACCACCTCCTCCTCTTGCATACTCATATTTGGCTATCTGAAACTTTTCTTTATGTGTGATTTTGTAAAATAAGCACAAAATTACTGCTCACAAGACAATGATCAGCAGTTTGTCAGCAGTGTGAACTGTAGAGATGGAGAAATCTGTTAATTATAGGGCCTCGGCAGACGGCTTGGAGGCAGGGAAGAGGAGGGGCAGCCGCACGCTCGGCGCCCCTTCCTCCTCCCGAGGTTGCCCTCAGAGCCGCTGGCCCTCCACACAGCCAGTGCTCCGGGGGCAACCTCCTGCTGCAGCATCCGCACATGCTGCGGCGGATAAGTCAGTGAAAGTGCGCCTCATGCTTTTGAGGTGCACTTTCGCTGACTTGTGAAAGGAGTGCTATTTTAGCGCTCCTTTCAGGGATGGGGAAGGAGTGCCGCAGGATCGAGGTGTGGGGATGCCTCGATCCTGCGGCGCACCTTCCCAGGGCAGCCCCGTGCCGCCAGCCCTGGTGGCGCAGTGGTTAAATGCCTGTACTGCAGCCACTCACTCATAGACCACAAGGTTGTGAGTTCAATACCAGCCAGGGCTGAGGCTCGACTCAGGCCTGCATCCTTCCGAGGTCGCTAAAATGAGTACCCAGCTTGTTGGGGGGCAATCAGCTCACAGTTGTAAACCGCTTAGACATCCCATGCGCGATATGAAGCGGTATATAAATGAAGCTGCTTTGCTTTTGCTTTTGCTTTGCCAGTCTGCTTCCCCCCATAGTTTCTCAAACATTTAATTTTTTTTTATTGATAAAAAGCAGCCCCTCAGATTATTTCCATTCTTCATAAAATCATTTTCACATTGAGGAAAGTTCTTATCAAAATGGAATTGTTACCTATCTCTGCTGGAAAGATTCAATAGATGGATAAAGCTATTACTAACATGTCATGGACCACTTTAAAAGTAAGGAGACAATCAGAAAAAATGCAATGCTAATTCAGCACCACAATGATGGCTGAAAAAACAGCAGGGGAATGAATGCCAGGGAACTGTGGCATTTCAGGAGTGAGTCATACACTTTCTTATTCTCAGTTCACATGCCATACACTTATTTGCAATCAATCCAGTTTTCATACCAGCAGGATTTTATTTCTGGAATAATCTGAAAATTTATGTGACTTTTGGCTGCTGTGATTCTTTTTGTCAATGAATTATTAAATCCTATATAAACTTGTTTTCATCATGGGTGGTACCCATCAGGGTCTGAAAATTCAGATCCAAACCAATATTTGATACAAATTATGCAGTACTTGTTTGAAAGTGTGGGGTGATGCTTTTTGATCATTTTCTGTCATGGGATCATGGTGGCATTACCCAAAGAACATTACATATTTGTATATATGTGGTTCCGATTTCCTTTGGAACAACTTCCTGATGACAGTCAATAAGATGTGTGTCTTTGCAGCAGTCAAGCAGACAAGGTTATATCCCAAAACTGAACAACACGCTTAATGGGAGAAGATGCTGTGGATCCAGCAGATGCCATTTTCCCCCTTCTATTTCCAGCCAGCCAGCCAGCCAGAAAGACTTGGCTGAATAATTCGAATTTTTCATCCATCTCCAATTTGATTTCTTGCTATCTGAAGTAGTCTTAGTTATTGACAAGTCATCTTTGATCAATATACAAACCAGCCTTCATTCCCCCTATTTTTTTGGGTGTGGGATTGTTGCTCACTACACACACACCATGGAGATTATGGAGGAGGGTATTTCAGTTCAGTGCAGTGTATTTAGCATGGGAAGTAGGCTTGGGAAGATGCACTGATGTCTTCTCATTTAGAGGTGCCCACTTTCCTTGGCAACAAAAATGGAAAATAACCAATGCTCCTGAGGATGTGGGGAGGGGAGAGTGATGAGGACATGGGTATGTGACTGACAGTAAAAGGTAGGGTTGTTGTAGTCAGCAAAGTTCTTTGTTGTCGTTGTGTACCTTCAAGTTGTTATCCACTTATGGCAACCCGAAGGCAAATCTATCATGGGGTCTTCTTGGCAAGATTTGTTCAGAGGAGATTTTCCATTGCCTTGCCCTGAGACTGAGAGCTTGTGACTTGCCCAAGGTCACCCAGTGCAATGTTCTACCCTCCCACCACCACCACTGCCAATAGTCAAAAGCATACAAATGGTGGTGTTTGTGAAATGTTGGTAGAGGTCCATAGAAGAAGCAAGGGGACATTCACAGAAAGTATCCTGAAGGGAAAAGGTGGAATGAAATATTATGAAATGGGATGAAGTGGAAGAATATAAAATACATAATGGAACAATTCAGACATTTTAAAGTGGACCTATTTGGATTTCCCCAATCTCATACTTTTCAAAACTTAGCATTCAGAATTTTCTGCATATAGGGGAAGTTTTGTTTTTGTTTATATGACCTTTTTTCTTAAAAGAAAGATCTGTCCCATCCTTTTTCTGAAGAAAACTGGCAATTGGGACATGTTCCTATTAGAAAATGAGCCAAACAGCATTCTTTGCTATGTACAGTGTTTAGCTTCAGCAGAACAGTATCCAGGCGAGAAAGAAATAATGTAAGGAAAGTCTAATACATTTTAACTAAAAAATACCTTTTGATTAAAGTACATTTTAGCTACTATATAGAGACAGGAACAGGATGTAGTTATTTGAAATATCTCAAACTGCCAAAATTAGTTTTCTCCCTGCTTGGTTCTTTTGTAATACCCACATTTAAAAGAAAAATCTGTTTCCCCTTTTCTAAGAAAATGTTCCTGGATCAAGACACAGTACTGTCACTCTACAACCATTGTTCTTCCTCAATAATCTCTTCTTTAGAGCATCTCCTACTCCTTCCCTAGGTGAACAGCCTAGTGTATGGTCAATCCTCCCAAACATCAGATGGTTGCTATTGATGCATTTATTTGGCTATATATAACTGGACATATTTTGGTCTCTTCCATCAAACAGATGGCTTGCTTTATTGGAAGGTTTTTACATACAGTAGCATAGACTCTCCCTATGGATAATCTGCTGGAACAGTGTGAAATGGCTTGATTAAGAAAGAAAGAAAGAAAGAAAGAAAGAAAGAAAGAAAGAAAGAAAGAAAGAAAGAAAGAGGGGCAATGTCAGAGTGGTGCTAAGCCTATTTGTTGATCTCAATTGGCGAGATTTTAGATTAAGCTTGTAATTCATTTCAGAGAACCCACAATCTTCCTCTCATAGACCAGACACAAAGGTCCCTTGTTTGTGGTAAGGCTGTGTCTGCTAAAATTATGCCAAGGAAAAGTATTGTGAGTCATTGGGCTTTGATTGTATTATTCTCTTTTCAAGGGGCCCTTTGAAAATCCACTAACCTTGAAACAAAACCCATCATCTCTTGGTGCTCAAATGATTGACTGAATTTAACTAGAAATATGCAATGCCAGCTACCTGGATGAGCAAGCAGATTCTTCTTTTCATAAAGATAGTAAGGAGATTTGCTTCTCTCTTTCTCCATTTCATATAAAATTCATTTTTTTAAAAAAGCGCTTCACTCAGGTCAAGCCATTCTAGTAATTTGAACTTTATGTCTATAGGAAATTTATAGTTAAATTATTACTTTAAAAGATATGTGTTTACAGGGTTCTGGCTTTCTACACAAACATTTTAAAGTTTGAAATTGACTTGAATGTAAATAGCTCACCACCTGAGTGTAGCAGAACTAATGTTGGCAAACCTTCGTTTACAAATTTTGTGAAGACTCTATGAGATGCTTCAACATTATACATCATGATGATTATCTATTTTTTCCTAGAGCTGGAATTATGGATAGAAATGTAGATGTGGCCTTTAATTTTCATGAACCCTGCCTTCTGCCTAAGCTCCAATTTAACCCCTCCCCTGGGTTTCATAAACCACATCCCTAACCTCCAATGGACACTGTATAGGTAAGTCATATAAATTACTTTTCTTCGTGGAAAACATATAGAGACATTTGAAGAAATAAATACAGTAATTTGATAGCATAGCTGTAGCTCTTTATTCTGAACACATCCTCATTTTCAGCACCAAGATTCAGTCATAGGAAGCACTTAATATACTGTATATACTCGACTATAAGTTGACCTCATATATAAATCAAGGGCAGGTTTTGGGGCAGGAATTATGGATTTTGATAAATTGAGGTTAAAACCTAGGAGCATGTAACAAAGGATCTATAGGATGAAGCAAAAGAAAACAATGCCGAACAACCTACAAAATCCCAGCAGGCATAACTGTGCTAATCCTAAAAGCTAGATGGATGAGAGAGTGGGGTGGTGGTAGAGAGAGTCAATGCTTCTAGGACAGATTATTCTCTCACCTTTCACCATGGGATGGTCCCTTTAAAAAAACAAAAACCAAGAGTTAAAATACAGTACTTACAGTACTGTGGATAAGTCAACTCGGGTTTTTTAGGCCAATTTTTTGACTAAAATTTCTAGAACTATACATGAGTATATAGAGTTGTTCAAGTGGTTAAGACACTGACTCTGTTGATTGCAAGATCAGAAGGTTGGTGGTTTGAGGCCTGGATGCTGCATGATGGGGTGAGCTCCTGTCATTATTCCCAGCTTCTTCCAACCTAGCAGTTTGAAAGCATGCAAATGCAAGTAGATAAATAGGTACCACTTTGGTGGGAATGTAAACAACATTCTGTGAAATTATGCTGGCCACATAATCACAGAGTAGTTCTGACAATGCTGGCTCTTCGGCTTTGTAAAAGAGATGAGCACCGCCCCCTGCAGTCGAACACAACTTGACAGCCTTGTTAACAGGGAATACCTTTACCTATATACAGCATATATCTTTAGGCCAGTCACCACTATTGACCAAGGTAAACAAAATGCTAGACCCAATACAACTGGTGACACTTGTGAAGAGCTGACCATTGGCTGATCCCCCATCATGATGCAGAAGCCTTCATTGCACCCCCCACTTTAATTTATTCTCAAATGTAATGAATAAGAACTACCATGGGGTCCATCTGGATGCATAACTATGCTATCTAGTATAATACCTTGTTGAGGACTCCCTTAACTTGGGCCCTCTATATTTTCTAGTTGAAACTCTCTACCAATTTTCCATACATGAAAGTCTTAGCCAACTGGCTGAAATAAATAGCCTGCCTGGGCATGCAACATGGAGAGTTCTGGGAAAATAAACTAAGGGCCTCGGCAGACGGAGGCCCTGGAGCCGCCGCCGGACGGAGCGCCGGCGGAGCGGAGCCTCCGCACCGCGGCGCACCGTCGGTGCATCTAAAAGGAGCACCAAATTGGCGCTCCTTTTAGATCTAAGGGAAAGTGCGCCCCAAAAGCGGCGGGCGCACTTTCCCTGGTTCAAAAGGCGCAGCGCATGTGGGCGCTGCGCCGTGAGGTCATCCCCGGTGCGCCGGCCGTGCGGACGGACGGCGCTTCTGGGGGCGACCTCGGGGAGAGGAAGGGGCGCCGCTCGTGCGGCTGCCCCTCCTCTTCCCTGCCCGGAAGACGACTTTATTAGTCGTCTGCCGAGGCAGTAAGGCAGAGCTGAAGATGCAGTAACATACAGCTCTCTCATACTGAACAAATAACACAGTTTGACACAACTTTAACTGGCTCCATCCTATGGAATCATGAGATTTGTAGTATGTTGAACTATCCAGCCTATCCAGAGAGGCCTCAGGCCTCACCAAACTACAAAACCCAGGATCCTGTATGAAGAGTTGTGGCAGTTAAAGTGGTGTCAAACTGTTTTATTTTTGCAATGTGAATACACACATTGAGAGGAACAGACATGGGCAATAGATCTAGGCAGTAAGTACATGGGAAACAGGATGACAAATCAAGGTCCCTTGCAGGTTCTAAAACAAAAGGTATGGAGTGCATCAAAGGGAAAACCAATGATAGAAACCAAGATTCTTTAATATGTGTTCAGGAGAATTCATTTTCTTTTTTTGGGAGGGAGCAGTTTAGCACATAAAACTAAATAAGGAACACTCAGGCCCGAATCAGACAGGCCAAAAGAAGCAGCTTCTGGCTGCTTTGGGGGTGTGGCATGCTGATGATGTATGCCCCTGGAGCAACCGAAAGATACTCTGAGGCCACCTAAGACAGCTCTGAGTTTGCTGGTGGAGGTATTTAGCCCACCCCAACCCCCTTGCTTGCACCAGTGGCAGGAGCGGTGAGGCTGAGAGCCCAGCCTGGGTGTGGACTTTCTACCTAGCTCGCCCAGCCCTTTCACCACCTGGGATAGCCATGGCGGCGAGGCTGGGAGCTGGACCGGAAGCCAGGACTGGGCAGACGTATTTAGCTCACCCCAACCCTCTTGCTTTCACCAGCAGTGGCAGCGGTGAGGCTGAGAGCTAGACCTGGGTGAGGATTTTCCACCTAGCCCACCCAGCCTTTTCACCAACTGGGATAGCTGCGGTGATGAGGCCAGGAGCTGGGACTGGGTGGAAGCTATTTTAGCCCACCCCAACCCTCTTGCCTTTAGTAGCAAATAGATTCCTCCAAGCATTGCCACCAAGGGTCTTCTCTCCCTGAGCTATCGGGAGAATATTGGGAAAGAGGTTATTTGGCTGTTTCAACACCTTCACCTCCTGTAGTAGCCAGGAATGATCTGGGAGCGATAATTAAGGTTGTGCGGGGGAAAGGGAGCTATGGCAGGAACAGAGTGAAGGCCTGTTACAAAAGAAGGCGGGATTGATGTTTGAAAGCTATCCCACCTTCAGTTCACTCTGTTTTCCGGAATGGTTTGGAGAGCATACTAATCATTCCACAGAACCTTACCCTGCTCTTCTGCAATGCCAGGTTGGTTAAGAATAAGACCCATATTATACACAACTTCTTCCTAGATGAGGATGCCAACCTGGCTTGCTTTACAGAGACCTGGCTGGGAGAGGATAGCACTATAACCTGGATGCAGACCCTCCCAGCTGGGTACTCTGTGAGTGAGCAGGTAAAGGGATGTGGGCAGGGGGGGGGCGGAGTGGCTCTGGTTCATAAAAACAATCTAATCTTGACCAGGATACCTGTCTGGAACACAGTCCACTTTGAGTGTATGTACCTAAGCCTGAGGACCAGGGATAGTCTGGGGATTCTGCTCGTATACTGACCACCCCATTGCCTAGCAGACTCCCTAACCAAGCTGACTCAGCTGGTCTCAGAGTTGCTGCTGGAGTTGCCCAGACTTTTAGTTTTGGGTGACTTCAATATCCCAATCAAGACCAGTTTGTCAAATCTTACAGGTGAGGCTTGGGAGTTCATGGAATCCATGACAAACATGGGCCTATCCCAATTGGTCATTGGGCCCACTCATTGTGCAGGTCATACTCTCTATGTGGTCTTTAGTACAGAACAGGAATATCTGTGGGCGGAGGTTACTAAAACCACTACATTGTCATGGATGGATCATTTCCTGGTCAAACCTGAAGTAAGAACCACTGTCCACCCCACCGGAGGTGGTGGACCTATTAGATTGGTTTGCCCTCGACGGCTAATGAAACCAATTGGATTCCAGAAAGGCTTAGAGGGTTTAATGTTTGGTAATGCTGGTGATTCTGTTGGAGCTTTGGTTAATACCTGGAACACTGATCTTACCAAGGCTATCGACACAATTGCTTCCAAGTGTCCTTTCCAACCCACTTCTAAGCGTAAACCTTGGTATACAGAAAAGCTTAGGAAAATGAAGTGGGTTGGACAATGACTGGAGTACACCTGGCGGAAAACTCAACTCTTATCTGACAAGACTCATCATAGAAAGTTTTTTTGTTTCTATCGAGAGGCAATATGTGCAGCGCAGAGATTTTTCTTCTCTGCACATATTGCATCTGCAGAGTCTTGTCCAGCGGACCTGTTTAGGGTGGTAGGGGAGCTGATATGGGTCCACCTGTGCAGAACCCACTACTTATCCCAACAACAGTCTGCTGTAATGCATTTAACAACTTCTTTGCAGATAAAATCTCTCAGATAAGAGCTGACTTGGATGCCAGTGTTGAAACAGAATCAACTGATGATGTGTTCAGCAACTCAGTTAATGAAATTATACTGGCTCAGTTCCAATCTGTAAGCAGTTAGGCCGCTTCTGAAAAAGCGGTTCCCTGGACCCCATGGATATGAACAACTTTGGGCCAGTGTCCTTATTATCTTTTTTGAGCAAAGTGATTGAGAGGGCAATTGCTTTTCAACTCCAAGCTGTCTTGGAAGAAACCAATTATTTAGATCCATTTCAAACTGGCTTTAGGACAGGTTATGGAGTCGAGACTGCTATGGTTGCCTTGGCTGATGACCTCTGTCTGGGCATCGACAGGGGTAGTGTGACCCTGCTGGTGCTGCTAGACCTCTCAGTGGCTTTTGACACAATCAATAATAACATCTTCTTGGATCACCTGAGTAGATTAGGAATTGGAGGCACTGCATTTCAGTGGTTTCTGTTCCTTCCTCTCAGGCAGATTCCAGAGGGTGTTGCTTGGGGACAGTTGCTCTACCAGGAAAGAGCTTAATTGTGGCATCCCTCAAGGTGCCATCCTGTCCCCGATGCTATTCAACATATATATGAAGCCGCTGGGAGAGATCATTCGGAGACATGGGGCGGGGTGTTATCAGTATGCTGATGACACCCAGATATATTTCTCCATATCTCAGTCTTCAGCTTTGGCTTCAGATGGCATCTCTCCCCTCAATGACTGTCTTAAGGCAGTAATGGACTGGATGAGGAAAAACAGATTGAGACTGAATCCAAATAAAACAGAAGTACTCACAGTAGTGTCCCTGAAACTATGTATTGGGATACAACCTCCAGTCCTGGACGAGGTCACACTTTCCATGAAGGACTGTGTTCTCAGTCTGATGGTGCTCCAGATGACTAATCAGGTAAATGTGATGGTTAGGAGCACCTGTTATCAGCTTTGGCTG
>CM034706.1:82675887-82693709 GCA_020142125.1 Phrynosoma platyrhinos | reverse complement strand
CTGTAATGTGCTCTACATGGGGCTACCCTTGTGCTTGGTCCATAAACTTCAATTAGTACAGAACATGGCAGCCAGGTTGGTCTTGAGTACATCAAGAAGAGACCATATAACACCAGTCTTAAAATCACTCCACTGGTTGCCTATTAGTTTAGTACAAAGTATTGTTTATTACCTTTAAAGCTCTAAATGGCTTGGGTCCAACCTATCTTCAGGACTGTCTCCTCCCATATAATCTACTTTGTCCTCTGAGAGGAATTTGCTGCATCCAATAAAAATGAGGCTGTCTGCAACCTCCCAGAGGGCCTTCTTGGCAACCGCTCCCAGACTATGGAATGGTGTGCCAGACGAGATCCTTCGTATTGCTACCTTAACCAGCTTTAAGAGAGCTGTTAAGACGGATCTCTTCCAGCAGGCCTTTCTCGACTAGATTTCCCGGCCTCAGGATTTAGTCCATCCTTTCTTCTCCCACTCTTTGCTGTAGTCGCTGCTATTGTTTGTTACGGTTTGCTTTTGTGAGATTTATTTTAAATATGTTTTAATTTATGATTTTGTTTAATACTTTTTTAAGGGGTGGGTAGGTTTTGGGATTTCTAGGCTCTGATTATATTGCATTGTAATGTATCTGTCTGGTAATTTTAATGTTGTATTATTATTATTATTATTATTATTATTATGAAAAGAAGCAGTAATGAGCCAAATGGTGGCTCATTTGGGATCACAGTGGCGGCCAACTGCTGAATGGACAAAAATTTCCTGGGGGCATGGTACCAGACCGATTGGGGCTGGAGTGGCCAGAGGCTGTTCCAAGCCTCTGATCTGCTTCATCCCTTAGTATTCAGTCCTGTGTCACCAGTGACTACAATGAAAGGATGTGGACTTTAAATTCTGGCCATGTATAGACTTTCTCAAGGGTTCAACAGAGAAAACGAAAGAACTAACTGGATCCTACCAACAGGTATGGTACCCTTTCCACTTTTTGTCCATTGAGCAGTTGCTTGCCATTGAATGGTTGGTGACTGAGATCCAGAAGAATGATAAGGAGTGTATCTATTTAGAAGTATTTGTTTAGATTTTTGTGAACAAATTTTGTTCAAATTATTCTGAAGGTTGTTGCCTCTGCACACAAATGGGCATATAGCCATACTAAGGGGGTGGGGGTGGGGTTCAGACCACTTAAAGGGAGGTGACACCACTGTTCCACAAACATTTGCCTTTGGGTCAAAACAAGCTGTGGAATTCACCTGAATTTGTTTAAAATGAGTGGGGTGAGGCTCAGTGGGAGGAGAAAGGAGAAGACCCAGGGTGTTGTTGTTTTTTAAATCAAATTAAAAAAAAATTTAAAATATTTTAAAAATTCTTTAAAAACATCACATTTTACTGATTTTTCATTTTAACCACTAAACAATGTATACAAGAACACATTTATTCTGTTTGTATGATACTGTAATTTAAATTTTGCTAGTTTATGTGACACCTACTACCATTACATGCTATACACCATATCATCAGTGATAATATAGGAATTATAATTAAATTAGTACAAAAAACATTATTAAAGGAGGTGGTCAATGCGTGGGGTGACATCATGAGTTACCATACCAGGTGACACCACTGCATACAGCCACATTTAATAGCTGTGATCCCAAAATCCTGTGTGTCATTTGGTGCCCTTAGTGGATTGGCACAATCTGCCCATGGTATTGGTGCTTCTGCTCATGTGGAAAACTCTGCTGGTACAATTGTACAATAAAGGAACCTCCCTGTGTTCATTCTGTATGTGATGACATCAAGGAAAGGGTGAAATAGTACATGCAATTTGGGGC
This sequence comes from Phrynosoma platyrhinos, assembly GCA_020142125.1. Taxonomy (NCBI): domain Eukaryota; kingdom Metazoa; phylum Chordata; class Lepidosauria; order Squamata; family Phrynosomatidae; genus Phrynosoma; species Phrynosoma platyrhinos. Next base: position 82,691,886 of record CM034706.1, on the reverse strand, counting down.
ATGAAGACTACTCCATATGGATCTAGCTGTATTTACATGTTGAGGTAACTGGTTTAAAAGATGCTGAAATGGGTGTGTTGCTTCAAAATTATTAGTTCATTCTAAATTGCACATGGAAGTTTGCTGAGTTTGTGGGGAATTTCAGACTAAACAGAGCTGGTCTCTTAAATACACATGAAGAATATTCTAGAAACAAGCTGTTTTAGAAATAAGTTGCTGCTCACATATACACTATGGGGGGTTGCAGACTGCCAGAAATAGTGCAAATTGAGTCCACTTTTAGGGTTAGGGTTAGTGCTAGGGAATCATGGGAATTTTTTTCTGAGACATTGTGCCTTCTCTGTCAGAGAGCACTGGTGCCACAATAAACTACAGTTCCCATGATTCCCTAACCCTAACTCTAACCCTAAAAGTGGACTCAATTTGCACTATTTCTGGCAGTCTGCAACCCCCCTCAGTATGAAAGTCTTAGCTGAAGGCTTCAAAGAGAATGCGACCGCCTCTACTGCCTGCCATAAAGGTTCTGAAGAATCTCTACCATAGTCATATCCCACAGCATCTCAAACTGTTAGGACAGCTGGGGGAGGTGATAGTGGACAGACATTACAAAATAGATTAATTACATTAAAGAAGTTTTTAGATCAAATGGAAGCCAGCATAACTGGCATCAGTGTCATCTGACAGGGAGCATTATAAAATTTATCATCCAGACACTAGAACCCAAAACAATGGATGTAAGCTCCAGGAAAAGAGATTCCACTTCAACATTAGGGGGAACTTCCTGACAGTAAGGGCAGTTCGACAGTGGAACACACTCCCTCGGAGAGTAGTGGAGTCTCCTTCCTTGGAGGTCTTTAAGCAGAGGCTGGATGGTCATCTGTTGGGGATGCTTCGATTGGGAGTTCCTGCATGGCAGGGGTTGGACTGGATGGCCCTTGTGGTCTCTTCCAACTCTATGATTCAATGGGGGGTTGCAGACTCCCAGAAATAGTTCAAATTGAGCCCACTTTTAGGGTTAGGGTTAGTGCTAGGGAATCATGGGAATTGTTTTTGTTTTGAGACATTGAGCCTTCTCTGTCAGAGAGCTCTGGTGCCACAATAAAATACAGTTCCCATGATTCCCTAACCCTAACCCTAACCCTAAAAGTGGACTCAATTTGCACTATTTCTGGCAGTCTGAAACCCCCCTATGATTCTATGATTTGTTTACTTGCAAGGGATATGTGATGGTTTGGGCTGTAAACAAAATTTGTTCTTGAAAACAGAAATTTCTTTCTAATCCTGTTTAGGTATTTCACTGCTCTTCAAGATTGGCTCAATGCATTTTGCTGTTGTAGGCAAAGTAAGAGATAATATCCTTTCATTCATATGTAGAAGCTGAATGGACTGGAAGCTGAATCCACATTCAGCACTACTAATGGAAGAGCATTCTCCACAAAATCAGAAGGCCAATTTAGAGGAACTAGGACAAGATATAGGACATGCAACCATCTCCTCCAGCATGATGCTACAACTTCCCATCATTTGCAACCTGAAATGACTGCCTCACTATGCTTACTGTTGGGACTGGCTTTGCTCCTAGCTCTAGCTGCTTCTTTATTCATTTATTTTCATTTTATTCATTTATATCCCACTCTTTCCCTCAAAATGGGATTCAAAGCAGTTTATAAAAAAATAAAAACAATATGGATTAAAATACAGATCACATTAGAATACAGATTTAAAATGAGCAAGTACAATGACATCTATGCTTGCAGGCAAAAAGATTTTATTATGCAGTCTTCTCTTGCATGAAAGAGTGAGACAAATAAGGTTTTATATTCCTATCTCTCAGAGGTTGTCTACAGAGGTGAAAAAAATATATTCACTTGTTTCTAGTTCTGTAGAAATACACTAATCAAAAATACACTCTTTCACAGTGAAATCATTTCGTTTAGTCATTTAAATGAATTTCACAGTGAAATCATTTCTTTTAGTCATGGAATATGAATTTAAAAAATTACTTTTGATTTAAAAATCATTTAAAAAAATAAATCAACAGATAGTTGGGGCAGGTAAAGGAGACATTTAGACTTCCAGCTCTTGCTCATGATCACTCATTGTGGTACAAAGGGGAGGGGGGCGCTAGAGATTGGGTGAGAGGAAGCAACCAATTAGAGGGCAAGATCAGGCCTGATCCTGGCTGCTGGATTTTGGCCTGCATAGTCTGAACTTGATGTGAGGCTGATGGGAACATGGGCCTTTTCCCCCTTGTGGACAACCCCTTAGTGCTGGATTTAGGGCATAGTTCATTCCAGGAGGACCTGAAAGAAGCACCAAATGCCTCTGTTCTCTCTCCTTTGATGCCTTTTTGAATGCCTGGGTGGGAAAACAGTGACAGCATCAGCTCTTTGGCACTTCCCCTCACAAGAGTGCCAAGAAAGTAGACATGTGCAATTTCTTAGCCCCACCTGTGCCTGGTCACCTTCTCCACACATGTGACAGAAATCATTTACAGTAGTGCTCTCCACATCCATCCAGCCTGTTGCACAAACATTTACGATCCTGTTGGAATTTTTGTAAGTTCTTTGGCGTTGTTTTCCTTTGCTTCATTCTTTATGTTCTTTGTTACATGCTGCTAAGTTTTACCTTCGATTTATCCACAGGTCATATCCAAATCCATAATTCTCACCTCAAAACTTGGTCTCAGCTTATACATGATGTTGACTTATATGTGAGTATATACAGTAAGTCACTTTTTTGACTGGCACATAGTAGCAACAGGATGATGACAGTGAAAGTCGCCCTAGTCAAGATGTAAAGTTGCCTGCCAACTCTGGGGCAGCTGGGGAATTGGCAGGGCAGCTTTAATTTCTGAATGGGAAGGTTTTAACTACTGCCTCTCCCTGCCTTTGGCCTGTTGCCTTAGTTCCCACAGCCACTTTTCTCTGCTGCTACACTGCTGTCTCCACATTCTTACTCCTTCAGCACTGTTGTAGTTATAAAAAGATATAGGATCTTGGCCTAAGCATGCCAAGTGCTGTATGAAGCTTCTTTTTTTATTGTCAGCCAAACAACCTCTCTGTGAGGGAAACATCTCTCTGCTCTCTGTACTGATGAACCTCTGAGTAAAATTTACATCCATACATCTTGCATAATCATAACCAATGCAGGCAGTGGTATTCAATTTATTTGTATCACATTAATTATATTCATCATGCTAGGCTTGAAACAGATAGAGGCAAGGTACAAATCTCTTCTAATATCCTCTGTGTCCATTTAATCATCACAAAGTCCAGACTCTGTTATTGTTCATCCTGAACTACATTTCTCCTTTCACCCAATGATATGACCTCACTCCCATAAGTCTTGGTCAAAAAAGGAGGGGAGGTAAGCAATCTGATTACACACTGCATTACTTTTATTGCCTGGGGGTCACTGTTAATTTTGGCCACAGGGTCAAATAGGATCAAGTCCTCTAAGAGCCAGGAGCTTTTTAATTGCATTGCATGCCACTGGCTTGTTGTGATATCTCTGACAACTTATTGCTCACTGTGGATAATGTCCTACTCCCCCCCCCCATCCCCCAAATGCCATAGAAGCACATTCTTCTTATAGGTTGCTTTTTAGTCTTCTAAACAACACAGCATAAACAATTTTCGGGGAGTTCAGGAATCAGCAGAAATATGATGTTGACATTTCAAAAGGGATAAAGTAACCATCTATCTCTATGTGGACACATTTTTCAAAAGAAAGAAAATGGTTACATGAGGTTGTTGGAGTGGAGGATGAATATAAAACCATCAAAGCCTACCCAAAGCAACTGTAGGCAAGTTTTGCTGGAATTCCAGGTTGAGTTTGTCAATTCTGGCATTGGAAAAAAAAAGTGAATGAATTATCATAGCCTGTAGAAATCAAAGGAAATGCTCCAAATTTCTTAAGACAGCTGTATATCAAGCCTACAGTGTGGAGGTGGTGGAGAGCCAGAGGAAGGAGAGTCGAAAAGAAGGGCAATAGGCGAAATGGTTTGTGTCCATTTAAGAAAAAAAATCAATAATAGTATAAAATTGATTTAGTGCTTGTCATAAAACATAAGTAAGTGCTAGAAAATAGAGAAAATTGAGTCTCAATTTAATCTGCACAAAAGCCCCACTGTACTGATGAAGTGATCTAAGAAGAGAGCTACATAAAACCTAAAGACAGATACTTAATTGTCATATTAAAGACTCTCTTTTCTGCCTGCTGGAGTCGAGGGCTAGAACCCATTAATCATGTGGATAAGGGGCATTGAAATCAAATCTCAATTAAAATCTGTTCAATAATGTCTCTAATATGTTTTTCAAGCATTAATTTTTTCCCATCGATTCTATACCCCATAAATCAGATATGTTGCAGTGCATGTAATAGTTTATGGAGGAGAGGATTATGGTTTTATGAAGTTAATGCAGCAGAACCATTTAATTTACACAGGCTAAAGTTTTATGTCTATTGCTTATTTCTATTATTTTCTCTGAGTAAAAATTGTTTGGGCTATAAAATGAAAAGTTTTTTTTTTTTTTTAAAGAAGTTCTGCATATGCCTGGCTCAGATTTCACAGATGACTATAGAGGAAAATGTACTCTTTTCTCCAGTTGGGGAAAACACACACACATATCAAGTCAAGCATATTGTACCTCCTTGCATAGTGCTCTTTGCCCTAATTTAAAAATTATTCACTAGGATGTAAGAAGTCATCCCTGCCCCCGGGACTATCCAGAGGAATACAGAAATGGTTGGATTTCCTTTCAACAAATAGTAAAATTACTATTACTGTTTGCCTATACTAAGGTTTCTCACACAGGATAGATTCCATGGTTATACACTCAATCCTGTATCAAAAGGCAAACTATTATTCCTAAATCTAAACAAAAAAATATTGCTGGAACATCTAGAGGTTACTGAAGCTTCACCAAATGGATAGTTCCCTGTGTGGAAAGATTTAGGGGCTGGAGTAAGCATTAGGTGTGAAAATGGTTTCAGGTTCAACTACCAGCACCTCCAGATAAAAAAAACTAAGGGGCTAGACAGATGGCCCAAATAGAGCGACGTCTGGCTGCCCATTTGCTCACCAGATTGGAGCCATGACAACTGCATGCCACGGCCCTGATCTGGCATTTTTCTAAGCCAAAAAGAATTAGCAAAATGCTGCTCCTTTTTAAAATGCAAAAAGGTTATCTTCACCGTGACAGCGGCGGCACTTTTTCAGAGATTTTTTTGGTGCAGCGCATGTAAACGCTGTGCCAAAGAAATGCCTTTCACTGCCTTCTCTATGGTCAGACAGGTAGCATGATGCTGGTGTAAGGTAGAGTCAGAGCAGCCTGCATGTGGTCACCACACCCCCACTCCACCCCGATGCCAACTCAAAGTGCCCATCTATAGAGGCCCTTAGTTAGATGCCCATCATTTACAATGTGTTTAAGACATAACCAACCAAAGTATACCCATTAGGGTTAGCCCTTTGAGATTCCAGAAAACCTTAGAGGGTTTTATGGCTGCTATCACTGATGACCTTGTCAAAGGCCTGGTCAATAGAAGGAATCAAGACTTGACTAGGTTGATTTACACAATCACACCCAAAGAACTCATCCCACCTGTTACAAATCAGGCTCCTTTGTACACAGAGGACCTCAGGGAGCTGAAATGGGAAGAATGGTGACTGGAACACATATGGTGGAAAATGTGACATATATCCAAGAAGACATGATATCGAGAAAATCTTTGTGCCTATAAGGGGGCAATATGTGCAGTAAAGAAAGCTTTTCTCTCTGCACATATCATGTCTGTGAATTCACTTCCTACTGAATCATTCAGGGTGCTGAGAGATCTAATGATATCTTCCCCATAGATCCAATCTTAGAGCATTCTGCAGTTTGCTCTGATGTTTTAAACAATCATTTCATTGGTAAAATTTCTATGGTAAGAGCTGTCTTAAATGCCAACATTACAGTAGAAGTTGACAATGGGGTGCTCAGCAACTCCATGAGTAGGATTACACTGGATCAGTTTCTGTTGGACAGATGTGGACAGATGTTGAGCAATGAACTTGTCATCTTGATCTCTAACCTCCTTGGCTGGTTGTCCAGGGAGGAGATACAGCATGTTATCAATGCATCTCTTCAGGGAGAGGGGGAGAACACTTTTCTATCTTGTATTAAAGAAGTAATGCTATATGATCACTTCTAAAAAAGCCCTCCCTGGACCCCCAGGACTTTAACAACTATAGATCATTATTGAATCTTCCTTGTGGGAGGCAAGGTGATTGAGAGGACAGTTGCCTTCTAATTCCAGGCACTCTTGGATGATAAAGGTTTTCTAGGCCCATTTCAAATCAGCTTCAGAGCAGGGTATGGAGTTGAGACCACTTTGATCACATGAGTGGATGATTTTGACCTGATTCTTAACACAAGAAAGGTGTCCTGCTGGTGATCTTGGAGCTCTCAGCAATGTTCAAAAGCATGGTATCATTCTGTCCTGCCTGAGAGATTTGGGAATGGGGTGGGGGTACTGTGCCTCAGTGGTTACAGTCCAGTCTTGGGCAAGTTCCATGTAATGGTGCTTAGGATAGCTGCTTCTCAAAAAAGAGTGCTGTTATATGGAATGCCCATATAACAGTACTAGCTGGGCAACAGTAACCTGGAGGAGATTTTCTTCAGCTGCTGCCAGACTACAGAATACAGCTGAATACATTGAGTAAAACAGAACACTTTCACCATCTCTTTCACTTGATGACTTTTAAATTATGAATTTTAAAGTTTGTATTCAGTGTTTTAAATATGTAGCAGCTTTATATGGTTTTTAAATTCAAATTCTCTTTCTGTGTGTGTGTGTGTATCCCTTCAAGTTGCCTGTTGAGTTATGGCAACCCCATGAATTTCATAGCATTTTCTTAGGCAAGGCATAGTCAGAGGTGTTTTGCCAGTTCAGTCCTCTGAAATACAGCTTACAACACCTGGATTTATTGACAGTCTCCCATCAAAATGCTAACCAGAGCTGGCCCTGCTTAGCTTGCAAGATCAAATGCAATCTGCACCTTTAGAGTATTTAGGTGGCTTATAAATCTGCATTATGTGTTTAATCTGTTGTTGTTTCCCACCATGATCCTTGGCATACGGTTGCTTTTTGTGTGTCTATGATTTCCATGGCTTCACTCTTCTTCTCCTAAAAAATATTAAATGTATATAGGAATTCTCTAGGAGCTGCAGGCTTGCTCCATATGACATGTCTGTGTATTGAACATAAGATTGTCAGTGGTTAATAATCATAATGACTACATGTTCACTCTAATATCAGAAGCAGTATAACAATGAATATGAGTTACTGGTGACAAGACTGGGCAAATGCCATTGCACTTAGGGTCTTTGCAGACTGCTAGAAATAGTGCAAATTGAATCCACTTTAAGGGTTAGGGTTAGGGAATCATGGGAACTGTATTTTATTGTGGCACCAGAGCTCTCTGACAAAGAAGGCTCAATGTCTCAGAAAAAAATTCCCATGATTCCCTAGTACTAACCCTAACCCTTAAAGTGGACTCAATTTTCACTATTTCTGGCAGTCTGCAAAGTAGTTACTGTTCATTGGCTAGTTGGCCCTGATCTCATCCAGTATCACTCCTTTTGGCTGAGCTTCATTACGCTTCATTTCCATGCCTCCAGGACAAAGTATACACCTGCCTCTCTGCTTCTTCTCTGGGAACATAACAGAAGCTTGGGGATGGGTGGTCTCCTGGCTATAGCTGTATTTGCTCAGGCACTAGTGACTATTCCAACTGTCCTTGAGCACTCAAGGAAGAAGGAGAAGTCTTTGATCTCATACACCTAGTGCAAAGAGCAAAGTCCAAGGAGGTATTGTATACCTCCATCTACAGTTCCACCCTATGCATAATCAGGGACTGATGAACAGAATTCTAATCAGTGTGTTCTTATGCATGGAAAGCCATTCCATGGCACTACAGGGTACAGGGTAATGAATGTAGCCAAATCATTATTATCAGGTCAGTATTAAGTAACTTTATATAAGGGTACATCTATCTGTAGAAATAATGTAGTTTGGCAACATTTTAAGTACTGTAACTCCATCCTATGGAATCCTGGGATTTGTAGTTTTACAAGGTTTTTAGCCTTCACTACCAAAGAGGATCGGTGCCTCATAAAACTACAAATCCCAGGATTCTTTAGGATGGGGTCATGACAGGTAAAGTGGTATGAAATAGCATTATTTCTACAGTGCAGATGAACCCTCAGGTATTAGTTTTGTGACAGAAGCTTGCATTTGCCCATATTCCAATGTACACATTTCACTCAATTTTTTGCAGTCTTCTAGGCTTGGGTTTAGGAGGAGATCAGGATACTGAAACATGTAATGAGAGACATAGATGAACCTTAAACTGAACTGAATAACTTGATTGCCTTGTATTATATAGAACAGCAGAGCAATGTCTCAGAAAAAAAATTCCCATGATTCCCTAACACTAACACTAACCCTTAAAGTGGACTCAATTTGCACTATTTCTGGCACTCTGCAAAGGCCCTTAGTTACTGTTCATTGGCTAGTTGGCCCTGATCTCATCCAATATCACTCCTTTTGGCTGAGCTTCATTAATGCTTCATTTCCATGCCTCTGGGACAAAGTATACACCTGCCTCTCTGCTTCTTCTCTGGGGACATAACAGAAGCTTGGGGATGGGTGGTGTCCTGGCTATAGCTATATGCTTGGATCCACTTCTCATATTCTTCACCCTGCTTAAACATATTTAGCAAGAGCAGGTTTTTGAACAATAAAACTGCAATGCAATTGGCTGACTGATTTTAGCAATGGTAATGTTGCATGTTTGGGGATGGCTCAATTCCACTTTCATTCATTGCAACTGTCAATCATGAGCTAGAACTGAGTGGAAATGTAATGGTGGTTTTTGAGGTACTGTCTTACTGATGGGGAGGATGCTGCTGGAGGATTTTGAGGATGGTCACCTCAAAACACACTCAAATGGCCCAGTCCTTTAGCCCCTTTACCCACTATTCCAGTAGCAGAGCCCCTTTAAAGGGGATTGTTTAGGCATACATTTAAAAGAGAAGAAAAGAAGCTTGATTAATGTAAAGTGTCATTTACCCCTCTTGTTGCAGGATCACAACAGGATCACAAGTAAGTGACCCATATTTTAATTGCCTTTGAACCTCTGTCCCAAAATTTATGTCTGTCAAGAATAGAATATCAGTGTGCACAGGGATCTCATAGTACCTTTGGGATTAACTAAAGTCCAAAACACACTGCAGAAATAATCCAGTTTGAGACTTCTTTAATTGTCCTGGCTCAATGCTAGAGAATTCTGGGAATTTTATTGTGGCACCAGAGCTCTCTGACGGCGAAGGCTAAATGTCTCACAAAACTACAGTTCCCAGGATTTCCTAGCATTTATCCAGGGCAGTTAAAGCAGTCTCAAAGTGGATTATTTCTGCAGTGTGGTTTGAACCCATGAAAAGTCTGGGTTTCTTCTCATCTGTTTATTTGGAACCTGCTGTGAGCTGCACCATGTTCCTTTTATTTCTCTTTTTGGGAAAGGAAAATGTGCTATGCACTTCTTAAATTGTCATAACAAAAATGTGTGGGTGCAGGAAGATGAGTTGGAGTGGGAAAAAGATAAGGAGAACTTTAATTTGTCATATGGGGTAAGGCCAAGATGTCATAAGAGTTCCTTGAATCCTAAGGTCTTACTTCATTCTCTTGCTCTGTTTGTTAAATCTTTTCTAAAACCCAAAGTAATGCATGAGGTGACCCAGGCTGTGGTTTTCAAAGAGCTTCCTCCAGAGTGTCCTTAAATCTTACTGAAGTCAAGGATATTAGCTGAGAACTACTCCAATGTAAGTGGCTGGAGTGCTGCAGCTAAATGGCAGAGTCTTAATTAGATGCAAGCTGATTGCTTGAGACCCTTTTTACGACAACGCAAGCCTGAATGACACACATTTAAAAGCTCCAGCAGCTTTAGCTGGTGGTTATTTTATTTTATTTTCACACAAAGAACTCAAGTCCCACGAGTGAGCCAATTATAAATCATAACGTAGGTGAACGCATTCTCTCCCATTCACTGGAGTGGATTCAATGTCATTAATGTTTCGACAACTGATATCTTTGAAAGGAATAAGAAGGCTTTTCATATCTCATTAACATTACAGAGGGGAACTGAAATTAATTCTATGATGGATCACCACTACATAGATGGGAGCCAATTCATTTTCATAAGTTCTTCCAGAAAATCAAACCATATCTTCCACCAAAGGGTTTCGCTAATCCTCTGTGGTGTCTTGCATTGACCTCATTGGCACACACTTGCTATTGGCTGACGTTCCACCACTGTTAGGCTTAAACCAGCGGGTGTGAAAAGAGCAAACTGTGCCAAAATCTATCCTTAGAGCTCTCTCAAACTTTCATCACCCAAATGTTGAAGAGCAGCACCAAATACAGCAGACTGTGGCTTGCATCACAGAGCAAAAAGGCAGAAGAGTTTAGATCTGTGTATAAAAATGGGCTTGATTTACAGGCAACCACACCATGAAGGAAATATTAATTTTTTCATATCACTTTTGTAATTCCTCAGGCAATAAAAAAAATCCATTTAAGCTTCTCTGGAAGGGATTCCCAAAACAAACAAACAAACAAAAGTCCAAAATTTATAATGGAATTATATTGATTCAGTCTTTTTATTTTTCATTTAGACTTTGGAAATGTCAGTGATTAGAAACCAGCTATACTGATGAATGCTACACTTACCATGAGAAGAAATATATTATATTCTAAACTATAAAGTAAAATCTCAGTCCACAGCAAACCAGAGAGCCAGTGTGGTATAATGGTTTGAGAGCTGAATTTGGAGACCAGGGTTTGAATCTCCACTCAGCAATGGAAACCCACTGGGTGACCTTGGGCAAGTCACACTCTCTCAGCTTCAGAGGAAGGCAAAGGCAAACCCCCTCTGAATCTTGCAAAGAAAGCTCCTTGGCAGGCTCACTTTAGGGTTGCCATAAATTGGAAATCACGTGAAGGCACACAGTAAGAACAAGCACAGCAGACCAAAGTGTTGGTTCACATTTGTCCTTGAGGGGGGAAAATAGCAATGAGATGATTTTAAAGGCTACCTAATGATAGAAGTGAACTGTCTATACACAAACAACCTTTAATCAGAAATAAGTGTTTGGGGGAGGGTCAGTTTCAAGGAGCTTTTCGTACTACACAGTCATATAGCACTATGATTCCACTTTAACTGCCATGTCTGCAATCTATGGAAAACTGGGGTTTATGGTATAGGAAGGGGTATTTAGAATTCAATTTCAGAGAGCTCAATGGTTTTTATCAAACTAAAAATGTCAGGATTTTATATGATGCAGCCACAGAAGTTAAAGTAGAATCTTAGGTCCAAAACACACTGCAGAAATAATCCAGTTTGAGACAGCTTTAACTGCCCTGCCCTAGTGCTAAGGAATCCTGGTAATTCTAGTTTATTATGGCACCAGAGATCTCTGACAGAGAAGGCTAAATGTCTCATAACACTACAGTTCCCAGAAATCCCTAGCATTAAAAGTGGTCTCAAACTGGATTATTTCTGTGTTGTGTTTTGGACCATAATGCTGTGTAATGAAAATGGTCTCCAGGTCTCACTTTCTGAAATCTTGTTGGAACCCTATGCTAGCAGCTGCACTTTTTCAAGGATTTTGCACCAGAGGCAAGGAAGACAGACCAAACCTGTTGACTCTGAGCAGCCAATCTTACTTCTTTCACATCTACTGTGCCTATAATCTTTTACTGCCTGTTTTCATTACTTATTCTAGCATAGTTGCCTCACCATATTGGCACCTTGACTCCCTACATTAGGAGAAAGGTGGGATATAAGTAAATAATAATAATAATAATAATAATAATAATAATAATAATAATAATAATAATAAACAACCCCAAGAGGGTTACAGTCATCACATGTGGACTAGGGCATTCAACCAGCCTCCCATAAATTAGTGTTCTCCCATAGCTATGCTGACAGGGAATAATGGATGTCCAAGTATTCCCAAGAATAATGGAAGTACATGGATTTCATGTGGAAGCCATCATTTTTAAGAGGATGACATGCACAAAAGCTAACTGCCTGCAAATATTTTCTTCATTCAGAGATGGAGCAGGTCTTTGCAGATATATGTATACAGATATGTGTATATAGTTTGCCTTTCCATTGAAATGAATAGGAAGACCTGACCATTTATAGACAATGACATATTCTCCTGGTTCAGTTCCATGGGAGCAGGTGTCTACAGACAAGGGGAGAGGCATATACAGAGATCCTCTGAGACAGTTTTTTTTCCATCTATGCACATTGAGAAAATCATGTGGGATTCTGGGTCAGACTATATATGTGTGATGCATAATTTGAACTGCTGTTACCTTATGTCAAAGATGTTCTACTGAGTAAGGATGTCACAACAAGGACTAGAACACAAATATATAGCGTGAGAGTCACTTCACATGTTTGACATGGGGGATCCGGTCCTGAATAATCTAAAACTTAAAGCATTTAATTCAGCGAGGCACTCTTTGGATGGGAGCACGGCTCTGGAGGGAGAGAATCTGCCCTTAACCCTATAGGGTGGTGGTGGTGGGGGGGAAGCAAAGTATGGAAAATACAAATGCAAAGGGATTATATTTTACTTATATGAGAGTTTTTAAAACATCTCTCACTGCAGTTCCATTCATTAGAGAAGGTGAATAAAAATGCATTCAAGATCCCAAAATCAAAGAAATGTCCATTTTTTTCATGTATTCTCTTCATGAGAAGGCACAGACCTCAAGGGCTGCCTCAAACTGAAAGCATCTATTACTAAACCATAAAATCTATTGACTACCATCCCTTCTCTTCCATTTCATTTCCCACATTTGATGGGAAATAGTATGAATTGTAATTTTATTTTTACCACACAGCTGTTTACAAAGCATATCAAGCTAGCATAAGCACAAAAATTGAAGAATTCAATATAATCCTTGAACTGTTGGTTTCATATGCTACCACCCTGAATTTTCTTTTCTTTTATAGGAAGTATTTATCATGATAAACTTACTCTACAAATCAAGTGGAAGTGAGGAATTTATTTCCTCTAAAACAGTCTATAAAACAGACTTCTTCTTCTTCTTCTTCTTCTTCTGGATTCATCTTTTTATAATAGTGTTTCCTTTTTTTGCAGGACTCAGCTCAGCTCACCTCCCTGGTACAATATCTCAGCTTGTTGTATTTGACGGCTGTTCCCCTGTCATCACTCATTTTCAGTGGGCAAGGGGGAGCAATTGCTGGGCATCAAATCATCATCAAGTAAACCAGCCTCGACACTAGTTAAAAAGGGAGATGAATGGTCAGTTGACTTCAATGGAAAATATTCTCCTAAGTGTCTTAGCAAGGTCCCTTGATACCAGCCTAGTGCTCTCTTTTTTATGGGAGCAGTGCATTCACCCATATTTCTTCTGGGTCATCATCTGATGACAGATTTTCACAGGGGATGAGCCTGAAAGTGTTAGGTAGAATGAGAATAAATAAAGATAGGAGGGAGGCAGACAGGCAAGGAGGGCATATTCCTTGAACTGATATATTAAGGAGTGATGAGAATTTAGATTTAGGAACTTATCACACTGCTAAATAAAGTATTTTACCTGTCCTGAATTCAATCTTAATTTGGGCTGCATCTGGACCCTATCGCAGTGATTTTGCCGCAAAAACTGCCACCTGGGTCCAGCCCAGGTGCCAAGAATGCTCTGGCAGCCATTTTTTGAAGTCGGAAAACTCCGAGTTTCAAAAAGAGGCATGCTGAGAGCCCCTGGGACCTGGGCTGGAAATGGGTGGCCGTTTCTGCAACAAAAGTGCTGTGATATGGTCTGCATGCAGCCTGAATTAAGATTGAATTCAGGACAGGTAAAATGCTTTATTTTAGTGGTGCGATAAGTTCCTCAGTTAGGTTTCAAATTTGATTTGGCTTAGAATAAGAATTTATTAGCACTCCATATTGAGGGTAGGGAAAAATTATGATTTGAAAAAAATCAGAATGTGAGGGGAACTGAAATTGACAAATTTGTTCACCCACGTTATGAATGCTAACATGTACAAGTCTGGCTTTGTATTTCTGTGTATTCAACCATGTTAATCCTGACTGGGGTTGCCACACCCTCCATTTGGGGTTCATCTTTAATACCAGCATAACAGACAGTTATGGTAGAGTCCTTGCTATGCTGAGAATAAACCTATTGTAGGTTACTGGGGCAAACAGAGGAGAATTCAATTTTGGTACATTTTTCGTGGATTGGTCATGTATTGGAAGTCTGTTCATATTTGGGTGTAAAACTTGAAGTTGAAAATATTCATGTTTGAAAGAAAGCAAGACTGAAGATGTACCTATATCTAATTCGTATAATGCTTCACAACCGGCAAGGCAATCTAGGATATATAAATGTGACTTCAGGGTCTTAATCCAGCTGCTAGTTCCAATTAGAATAGACTACTGGAAGAGTTACATAAGTGTTGGCTTAGCATTCAGCAATTGATTCAATATTGTTGTTGTGGTTGCTGCTGCTGCTGCTGCTGTTGTATATCTTTAAGTTATTCCACAGAAACTGAGAAAGTGTGACTTGTCTAAGGTCACCTAGAAGGGTTCTTTGGCTATTAGAGGATCTGAACCCTAGTTTCCCAAAATCCTAGTCCAGCACTCAAACCACTACATCATGCTGTCTCTGACTTGATTCAGTGGTTCTACTCTAATTGGGACTAGCAATTGGATTTTGGCCCAGGGTTTCCACATTTCAGCACCATTCCCCTCCATTTTAGCCCCATTCTGAAAACTAAATGCAAAAATCAAATCAAATGCCTTGAGTCCATAGGATGTTTGTACAAGGAGAAACTCCCTGTATGTATACTAAATTTTACTTTCGGCATTATATCACCCAAGGTGTTATCTGACATGACAACAAACAAGAAAGATGTCAGTTGCTAGGGGTTCAGATATTACACTGGTACACTTATAGAGCTCTAAACCAACTTCAGTGATTCTTGTCACAACCCATTTAGCAAGCCTGGCATTTCTCATAATTTTGCAAGGGAAACTGTGGGGGGAAGCAGACGGTGCTTTGCGCTTTGCGCCATCTTAGAGGCAAAGAAGGGGATTATGAGGGGATTGTGCCATCTTGGAGGCCCCTTCCCGAACATGTCATTGGGGTGCCCGTCGCTCCACATGATGGGCACTCCAATGACATACTTCTGCCACAGCATCCACACACACTGTGGCAGAAGAGATGCCGAAGAGGCGCCCAACGCCTCTTGCGGTGCCCCTTCTGCGCCTCGTGGAAGAAGCGCTATTTTAGCTCTCCTTCTAGGGCCCGAAAAGGGGAGGATTGGGGCCGAGGAGTGCAACTACCTCGGCCCCAATCCGTGGCTTCTCAGGGCGGCCCATGGCCGCCCATCTGCAGAGGCCCTGTATCAGTCATTTCTGCTCATGTAGACCATCTGTTAACAGTGCAGATGGTGGTAAACAAAGTCCTGTCTCCATAATATGGACCTCAGATGGGATGCATCTGTGGATACAGGTTTCTGACAAACCATCTAGAGTAGAACCATTGGATCAATTGTTGAATGGTGAGTCAGCATCTAGGAAAATCCCATTTATGGGTTTAATGTAGTCAGAACAATAAATAGGATTCAGGCCTAAGGCTGCAATGCTACGCATGTATACTTAGGAGTAAGCCCCAGTGAGCACAATAGAATTTATCTTCAACTAAACATGCATAGAATTGTACAATGTTCTTTAAGCATGGTATATAGAAAAGATGATGATGATAATAATAATGAGCATATCACATTCCACAAAAATCTCCATAGATTTCTGTAACCACAACAATACATTTACATCTGGTTTATGCAATTTTGCCAGCAGGTACATTATTTAGATTTATTTTTATATCCTTAAAAAAAAA
>CM034706.1:82640801-82651146 GCA_020142125.1 Phrynosoma platyrhinos | reverse complement strand
CCAGGGGAGATGGTTTTTAGCACTCTATGTATTATGGTTGCCTTATTGCTTGTATTGTTTTGTTGGTTTGTTTTTTACAGCATTTTAATTTCCTTGTAGTTTAATCTTGTTTTAATGGAATGGGGTGGGAGACTTGGGATGAGGGAATGTTTTTAACTCTGTATGTTTAAAATGCCGTAACCTGCCCTGATTGCTAAGCAGAGGGGCGGGCTATAAATAAAATTCATTATTATTATTATTATTATTATTATACCTTACTCAGGTACCAGGGTATATCATTATGGTCCCAATGCTCGTTCTGTGAAGGAATTGCCCGCTTTAGTAAGGGACAAGCTGGCAAAAGAGGTAGCAGTGGGGAGAATTTCAGGCCCTCATGATCACCTCCCAACTCCTACCCTTCACTTATCCCCTTTGGGTGTGGTGCCTAAGAAAGCCCCAGAGGAATTTAGGTTAATTCACAATCTTTCTTATCCAAAGGGTGATTCTGTTAACGATGCCATAGACCCAAGACTTACATCTGTTAAGTACGCTTCCTTCGATTCAGCAGTTAAGATGGTCAGGGCGTTAGGCAGGGGAGCATTGTTGGCAAAATGTGATATAAAATCAGCCTTCAGGTTGCTCCCGGTTCACACAGATGACTTTGATCTCTTGGGTTTTCAATTCGATGGAAAGAATTACTTTGATAAAAGCTATGCCAATGGGGTGCTCTATTTCCTGTTCAGCGTTTGAAACATTTAGCACCTTCTGGCATTGGTGTGCAGTCAAGAGGTCAGGCAACAATGCAATCACCCACTATTTGGATGATTTCTTAATAGCTGGAGCTCCCAATTCTTCAGGATGTAGCGACACTTTAATCGCCTTTCAAGGTTTAATGGCAGAGTTTGGAGTTCCTTTAGCAGAGGAGAAGACTTAGGGTCCTGACACACAGCTTACCTTTTTGGGGATCAAGATGGATACCATGTCTGGGATATCTCATTTACCAAATGACAAGCTAGTGGCTATGAGGGAGCAGGTTAGCTCAATGATGGAGAACCATAAAGCTACACTCCACGATTTTCAATCTCTTACAGGCTTGTTAAAATTTGCATGTAAGGTAATAGTTCCAGGATGAGCATTTTGTGCATGACTGTATAGAGCCACTAAAGGAGTTTCTGCTCCACATCATCATATTAGAATCACCAAGGGGATTCATGAAGATTTGAAGGTCTGGGAATCCTTTTTGGAACAATTCAATGGCATTTCGTTTTGGAGGTCTGAAATGCTGCTGAGGACAGATTTTCAGGTACACTCTGATGCTTCTGGTGCCCACAGATTTGGAGTTTATTGGAATGGTCAGTGGGCCATGGAGGCATGGACTCCTGCATAGACAGAATGTGGTCTGACCAGAGACCTGACATTCTTGGAACTGTTTCCCATAGTTGTGGCAGTATACTTATGGGCAAATCAATTTATTAACAAGACCATCTGGTTTTGGTGTGACAACCAGGCGGTGGTTCAGGTGGTAAATTCCCAGTCCTCCAAGTCCCCACGGTGATGAGATTGGTTAGGGCTATGGTGATTCAGTGTTTGAAATTCAATGTTTTGTTTCAAGCTCACCATGTGCCTGGTTTGCTTAACCCTTTGGCGGATGCCCTCTCTTGTTTTCAGTTCTCCAGGTTCCGGCAACTGGCCCCCAAGGCTTCGATGCACCCATTGGAGGTACCAGCACTTCTGTGGAGCCTTGGAGACTAGAAATCGACAGGGTGATCCTACAACCTATCGCCCCATCTACACGCAAGTCTTATCAGACAGCTTTGAATGCATTTAGACAGTTTTTGTCAAAGATAGGGGAGCTGGAGGTCTGGCCCATTAGGGTGGACCTCATTCTTCAATTTATAGTGCATCTTAGGCAAATGGGTTTGTCTCCTGTTACCATCAGGGGCAGGCTGGCTGTACTGGCCTTTTACTCCAGGGCCAGAGGATTGCATGATCTTACCGTGGACTTTAGGGTTAGGAGAGCCTTAGAGGGATGGACCAGAGAATCTCCTGTGATTAAGGATGCTTGTTTGCCAATAACCGGCCCAGTTTTAGTAAAATTATGGCAACATGTAGCCGATACCTGTTTCTCACTCGATGAATTGGCTTTGTTCAAGGCTGTATTCGCTATAACTTTCTTTGCAGCCTTGCGGATCAGTGAGATTGTCCCTGGTTCTTGCAATGATCAATCAGGAAGGGCACTCCTGCTCTCAGATGTTACATCATCAGAGAATGGGATTATAATTTCCATCAGGCGTTCAAAGACCGACCAGTTAGCTAAAGGTCAGTCCATTAAATTAGCTAAGGCACCTGATAGCTAAGGCACCTGAGGGTCAGATCTACCATGTGATGGCACTGGCAGTCTACTTAAAGGTTAGACCAAATGTACCAGGATATTTGTTTGTACATACATCAGGTATACCACTAACTCAATTTCAGTT
The DNA here is from genome assembly GCA_020142125.1 of Phrynosoma platyrhinos. NCBI lineage: Eukaryota > Metazoa > Chordata > Lepidosauria > Squamata > Phrynosomatidae > Phrynosoma > Phrynosoma platyrhinos. The sequence goes on along the minus strand of CM034706.1, from coordinate 82,648,690 downwards.
TAGGGTGGTTTTAAAGGAGACTTTGAGGCGAGCTAACTTACCTCCTGCTCAATTTTCATCTCATTCTTTCCACATTGGTGCGGCAACGGCCACGGATGTTCATGGATTAGGTGATGCCGATAGTCACCGAATTGGCTGGTGGCAATTAAAGGCATTCAAATCTTATGTTCGCACTTGACAGAACTCTGCTAATTGTGGTAAAACTGATTGACTTTATTTATCATTTATAGCTGTCTCCTTTCGTGGAAAGATCTGGATAGTGGGCCACAGTCTCGTGTTCTGAGAGGAACGCCATGTAGTGGAACAGTGACGCAACCCCACCTTGGGACTGACAAACATTGCAGCTTGCAATGATTTGGCCGTAGGGGCATGTAATGGGGAGCCTTACTTCCCACGATTATCGAACTGTCGAGGACCCATCCGCACCCCCGAGTTTTAGTTATACACTTGTGGGAGAATGATCTCGTCAAGATTCCATGTTTCCAGCTTGTGAAACAAATTGTAAAGGTCTTGCAGGAGATAAGGAAGCACATTCCTGGTGCTGTTATTCTATGGACTAAGATGCTACCAAGGCGTAGCTGGCCTAGGGCCCGTAGAGACACTGCCATAAATGGCACACAATGTTGGCTTAATCGTTCTGTTGCTAAGCAATTGACTAGATTGGGCATTTTTGTAATTGGTCATGTTGGTATCCAGATGTCCATGCCTCACCTGTACAGGGTGGATGGGGTACACCTCTCTTCAGAGGGCTCAGAAGTTTATGTGCAGTCTTCTGAGCACATTAGAAAGGCGGTCTGTGTGGGGGGGAGAGGGGATGCTAAGTTAGGCTGGCCCCCTCTTGTGGCAGGTAATGACCCCCTACCCACAGAAAAAATAATTGGCTAATTAAAAATTGATGGGGACTAATTAGGCTAAATTAAATTGGCGGAAGTGACGTCAGTAGTTAAGTATATGACATCATCAATTTAGATATGTCATATAATTCAAGATGACATCATTTCCAGTTGGGAGGGGCGAGATTGTTTGTTGTTATTTACATGCTTTGTCACATCATGAGGGACCACCCACTTGGGTTGGTCACACCTTCACATACACATGTGACAAATTTGTATGTTCCATTGTAAATTGTTTGTAAATAGACCCTGTACAGCAAAATAAAGTTGTGGTCTGTTTATCCCCACAAGAGGCGTTTATATTAATATGCATATTAACAATGATTATCATAATGTTTATCATTATGATAATCATTGTTAATATGCATATTAATATAAACAATATGATTATCAAATATTTCTGCCATTCCATACCAAAGTCTCTTGAGGCAATTTTTGAGTGAAAGAGCATTCCTTAATTTGTCCTCTGGGTTGTGTGGAGCTCTGGTGTGAGGAGAGAATTCATCTTTGAGACTGACCCAGGCTTGCCCCTCCTCAAAATTCTAAGTCATGGGGAAAGTCTGGCCTAGAAGATTCTTCCTGGTTGGTTGGATTGACTAGCTGATTTCAGATCATAGGTTTTTGGGAAGCCATCAGGGGCTAGGTGCTTATCCAGTGACAGCTGAGAAATGGACAGGAAGGACCCCTGGCCTCACTTGATTTCTGCACTTAGAAGGCCTCGATGCAGGTTTTAGGTTATAACTTTAATAAATGTGCTGCTTAGTTTACCCTATCACTGTTGTCCACCTCTTTAAGGTGGATGTACAACATATCATCTTGCAGAAAACAGCATGCTCCTACTGAGCTTGATTTGTCAGAGGCTGAGAAAGTGTAGCAAGATGATGTTTTGGTTGGGCATCTTCTATTTTTCCTTTCTGCCATTCAAATCAGATCATGACACTTAAAAATGTATGGGGCATTCTGTGATAGACCATCTTTACATAATGATGGACAGAGGTGAAACAGTGATGCTGATACTACTAGATATATCAGCCACAAGTTATTCCCTATTCACCAATACATCCTGGCAGGAGCCAAAAAGATTTCCAAGATGCCCACTGCTGTTTGCTCACAGCAATGATCAGTTGGTGATCTTCTGCCCCCTGCCATATGATTTGCTTCATTTGAGAATTATTACTATGGTCACTTCATGATTTTAAGTATCAAAATCAGCTGAGTGTGTATTATGCTGTTGGGCACAATAAACGTGGTAATCAGTCTGATAACAAAATTGTCCATTAAGGTTATAAACAGAACTTCTCCTTTCAGAATGACATCAGAATCCATTGCAACATACAATCTTCCCTAAGGATAAAAGTTGATACATGAGCAATTGCTAGCCTTGGAATCAACAAATTCTGCTTTGACCCTGAGTTATACCCTGTATTCCTCTAAAGAAAATAGTTTGGTAAAAGACTCAGTGAAGGAGATGGGATGGAAATGAGTATAATTTAATTTGATAACTGGCATAGTCCCAGGACATGATCTGCATCTCTGAACAAAACAGACTAAACATGGTTGGAATATATTTAGTATGTGCCCTTTGGATATGTAATTGTTCACTAATTTTATTCTCAAAGGAAACAATGAGTAACTTTAGCCATTTTCTTGCCATTGTGAGAAAGTCTTTGAAAACCGTGCTGCTTTCAAAGACAATTCACAATTTGAGACCTATTATTTGAAAAATTCCTAGATGGTTGTTTTTCATAGAAAACAGAATTTCCTACCCCAAACAAACCTTTTTCTAAGAAAAAATGCTGTTGTGCCAAAAATTCTTTAATTGGAGACAAAATTGGCATGTGTTTGATTTGTAAGGAAAACTATATTTTTAGCTGATTAATTTCTACTAAAAAAAAAAAAAATCCCATGCAAATTTTGCACAAACTAGCTGTGAAGATTTTTGCCAGGATTCCTCTCATTCTCATAGGTTTTCTTGACACACATCAAATTTTTCAACAATTTCTGAAACATTTTCAAATATTTTTCCTATCCTTGAATTGTGATAGCACATTCTGACTAGGGACTCAGGCTATATAGAAGGGATTTTATCTGCATAGCAGATGGCAAACTAATTAGATGTGGGTAACTATGCTGGATTCACAAGGCCAATCACTACTTGAAGGAGTTTCACGCAAAAGCATTTTGCATCTATCCTCTTATAAAGGAATGGATACACATCTTATGATCTTTGACACATTTCTCTAAAATGTTGCCCTCCAGATAATTTGGACTACAATTCAGAATTCCTAACCACTGGATATGCTGGCTGGGGTGGTGAAAGTTGATCTAAAACATCTGAATGGCATCAGTTTGGAAAAAGCTAATATATGATATCATCAGTCAGCTTCTAAGCAGGGTATTGTTCTTAACATTCAGCAGTATATTATGCCTTTTTTTTTCAGGACTTTTACCAGAGTAGACATTTATAACATTATAGAAAAATGTTTATTTTCAAACCACTAACAAAGATCTCCTGCTCCACTTCTATGTAGCTACACTAGTTCTCATAGATCTGCTTCCAGACTGCAGACCTTTCTCAACTTCTCTGTCTTTGTGTCTTTTCTTCTTATGTAGGGTATCAGTTCCAATCTCTAGATCAAAGATACAGGTTATAGCAGTGATTATTGGGAAATAAATGCTTATGACTACAATTCCATTCGATATCGTTCAATGGTGATGAGAGGAATACCCACCATTATTAATTTTCTGGCTGAGAAATGAGCTGGTGTTCACACATCCCAAAGAGTTTCAGGAAATCATTCTGAGCTGAAGTACCTGTGGTTTTCTGTGTTATACAAGATTTTTGTTTTGCAAAATTGCCACCACCACCCCTTTTTGTTTGTTAGCTTCCTTCAAGTCAACTATGATTTTGTGGATGAGACAACTCGATGACCCCTTATTCTCAACCTCTCTGCTCATATGATACAGGAAGACCTATGACATCCCTAATTGAGTCTAGCCATCTGGCATGTGGTCTTCCTCTCTTTCTACTGCCTTCTACCTTTGCTAGCATTATTGTCTTTTCTAATGAATTATGCCTTCTCATGATGTGGCTGACAGCCTCAGTTTAGTCATCTTGGCTTCCAGGGAGAGTTCAGGCTTGATTTCTTCTAGGAGCAAATACTTTGTCTTTTTGGCTATCCACAGTATCCTCAGTACTCTTTCCCAGCACCACATTTCAAATGAGTTAATTTTTTCCTGTTCATTTTCTTCATTGTCCAGCTCTCACATCCATATATAAGTCAAAGATTTTCCATACCTTGGATCAAACATTGATCCAAACAGAGATTACAGTCAATAAATCAGAAGAAGACTAGGAATGGGAAAGGCAGCAATGAAAGAACTAGACAAGATACTAAAATTTAAAGATATACAACTGAATACTAAAGTTAGACTCATCCAAGCCATTGCATTCCCCATTACCATGTATGGATATGAGAGCTGGATAGTGAAGAAAGTGGATAGGAAGAAAATAAACTCTTTTGTGATGAACTAATGAGTACTAGAACAGATCAAGACAACTCTCCCTGGAAGCCCAGATGAATAAATTGTGGCTTTCATACTTCAGCCACATCATGAAAAGGAATGGCTTATTAGAAAAAGCAGTAATTTTTTGAAAGGTAGAAGGCAGTAGAAAGCAAAACAGAGTGCACCAGGTGGCTAGACGTTCACAGGTCTGAACCTGCAGGATCTGAGCAAAGAGGCTGAGAATTGAGGGGACTGGAAACATTTCATTCACTGGTTCACCATGAGGCAAGGATGACTTGAAAGCAGTTAAGAACACAACAACAACATTATTCATTCCAGATCTTGGGGAAAGGCATATATAAATCAATACATATACACATAGATGCATGAATAAATACATAAATAAATTCCTAATGTGATTCATTCCCAACCCCACTGAGGAAAAGTTGTACCATGCAACCCTGCTGTTTGAGTATGAGAAATATAAAGAAGTTGAAGGAATCTTGACACATGCAGCCCCTCCCCTATATTTCTTATTCTTTTTTGCCATCAGGTCAGCTTCTACTCACAGTGACCAATGAATGAGAGTTCCCCAAGATGTACTCCTGTGATAATTCACTTGGGACTTATATATGTATGCATCTAAATCACTCACTGGCTTATCACTTGATGGTTCAGTGTATGGTGACAGACTGCCAAACATTAGAAATACTTATTTTAAAAAGTATTGACTGAACAGATCACAGACAGGTAATGTGGGTGATCTTTATGGTATTTTACCTGTGATAGTTCTTCATCCATGTCAGTAATTATTTGATGCTGTAATCATCCATTGAATTCTCTGTTGTTGCTGTTGTTGTTGTTGTAGTTCTATGCCTTCAAGTCATTTCTGACTTATGGTGGTCTCAAGGGGTTTTCTGGGGCTGAGTATGTGTGGCTCACACAATGTCATCCAGGTAAGTCCAATGGCAGAGTCAGGATTTGAACCCTGGTTTCCAGAGTCATGGTCCAATGCATAAACCATTACACCACTCTGGCTCTCACCTTCAGTTCAGGGTTTTAGGTTGTTTGAATAAAAAAAGATATGATTAAGTATTTTTAAAGTGTATTTTCCACTCAACCATAAACCAAATGTCTGCAATAGTAGGTTCAGCTTCTAGTACCAAACACATTTACTCATAAGTAAGTCCCTCTAATTTCAATGGGACTTGTAATTATGTTTGGGATCACAGCCTGGTTAACTGTAATAAAATGCTCAGTTCTTCCTCAGGTGACACCCCATTGTCATTTGTGTCACTAGCTAGATAACTAGCTCCCGTTAGGAAGCCATGCATTTATAGCAAATTTGTTATCATATTCATCCCTGTCCCTTGCCTGTACCCCCACTCCCGCTCCATCAAGAATCCCTAAAATAGATCAGAAATTCATTCCTGGCAAGCCACAGACTGTTCCTGTCTTTGAAATTCATAGGTTTAACAGTTTCATGTCAGATCATTTTTCATAACCCTTGTTTCCTTGTCAGCATGTCATAGCCAGTAAAGCACTGCTAGATTAATACAAATATATAAATCTTTTCTCAGCTTCCACCTCGCTTCAGTTTAATACTACTTTACTCAACCACTGTGCTTACTAGCTCAGAATAGCTTCTGTTTGGAGAAACACATATTTATTATTATTATTATTATTGGGGTATTTGTAAGATTTCCCTCAGCACAGGCTGACAGGCTGCATAGTACTTTGTCATCTATCATTGTACAGAAGATCTGTCAAGTCACAAAACAATTTCAGTAAGATATATTCTGCATGGCATTATTTTCCACAAGAAGGAACTGGATCTGTGTTCTTCAATGTCTTTGCATTTATTTATATATCTCCCCCTTTTATTTTTAAATTTTGGTTGTGGAAGGTACTTAATGTACCAAAAACAATTTGTACAAGCATTATTTTACCAATTGAAAGTGTGTACTCCTTGCTGGGGTCTTCTTTATCTAACTGTTGCTAATACATTTTCATGCTGAGCTCTTATGGCTTCATTTTACAGTTGAGGAGATCACCCACTCCATGCTGTGCTAGAAATGGGACCCTCGTCACTTGAGTCTACAGAGTGCACTTAACATGTGAACAACAAACAACAAAAAGTTACCACTCTAAAACCACTTTATCCCTTTATATTCTTTGTTGAAAACTGAGCTGCAGTTTGTAAAGGTCTCTCCATATTGAAGCTGAATCACTACTAGTTTGCAGAACAAAAAAAAAAAATACTGTATATTCAAGTTACAGCCAGTATCAAATCTTTTAATAAATATTCATTTCTATATTTTTAACTTTGGGATAAATTCTGACATATTGATCATAACATTTTCATTAGCTATAATGAACTCCTTTAATTTATCAAATTACTAAGGCTTAGTGGACAATTCCACAGCACTGTCTGAGATATAGAGGAAAAGATTGTAGATTGACAGCGGAGGCTCCCTAGCCCTCCCCACCAGCCAGTCCCTTTAACATCCTTGGGACTCCAGAGGGCCTGGTGAGGCTATTTAGCCCCCTCCCACCAGCCTCAAACCACCAGCAGCGAGGAGGACCAGCAGAGGCTCCCTAGCCCTCCCCACCAGCTAGTCCCTTTAACATCTTTGGGACTCCAGAAGCCCTGGTGAGGCCATTTAACATCTTCAGCCGCAGCTGGGAAGAGGGAGAGTTGGAGCCCTGGCAGGAGCAGCAGAGGCTTCAAAAACTGCCCTGTGACTGTTTTGCCCTACCTTCTCTGACTGCACGGTGATAACACTAGTGGTGGGACTGAGAGAACCCTGGGTAGCAGGGATTGACAGCCCACTTGTTTCCTATTCCCCATCACAGCCAGCCATACCATCATAGCCCCTAGGAAAATAGTGCCACCTACCTTTACTGGCTGCTGGTTTTTCAGTCATCTTCTATTATACTATGCCCATTAGTCTCAGGAAGATAAATGTGAGGGGCCGGTGGGAGCGGTACCATCCATAGATCAATCCTGGCTGAGTCCTAAATATAAACACTGGGACCACTGATCGGCAGGTGTAAACATCAGAAAAAGAGAAGGAGGAGCCAGTGAGAGTGGCACCTCACCGGCTAAATTACCAGCGCTGGTATTGGGTAGAAATAAGGGTAAGGGGGCGGTGAGAGCGGCATTCCGCAGAAGGCAATTATTAATATTCCTATCTAGAGGGCTAATAGGGAGGTACTAGTAAAAGTGGCACCTCTAAGATCAAAGGCTTGAGTTATCTTGGGGTGGGAACATAGGAATGGATGCTTACTAACATCTATGCTAAAGGGGGAGATAAAAGAAGGGACAGGTCTGTGTACATAACATCCTTGAAATACGTGTTAGGAAGATATTGATATGGGCATTGACTGGGATAGATCAATTGGAGTAGTGTGGGGCAAGGGGAGATATAGCGTTAAGAGAGTGGGGGTAAAATATAAGGGAAGACGGGATCAATACTTGAAATCCAT
>CM034706.1:82589541-82615576 GCA_020142125.1 Phrynosoma platyrhinos | reverse complement strand
CTAAAAGTGACTCAATTTGCACTATTTCTGGCAGTCTGCAACCCCCCCAAGATTATCCCATTTGTCTCTATTAAATTGTGTGTGTGTTTTTACTGTTCAAAGCAGAGCTTGAAAAACTTTCTTGCATTGCACTTCAACTCTCACATGTTAATAAAAACTGTGCTTAGAAAAGGTACTACAAGATCTCTCTACATACTGACCCTACTAAGTACTAAGCACTCAAAGCACTAAGAAAAGTTTTCTTCCCACCTCCTTCTGTTCAAAGCAGTGCTTTAAAGCTGAATTGCAGCTCTCATGTGCTGTTAAAAGCAATGCATGCAAATATAATTAAAAGATAGTTGAGAAAAGACAGCTTTTTCTATTTAATGTAGAGATTTGAAAATGTTCTTTTGTTAGCCTACCACTCTCAAGTATTCTTAAAATCAATGCTTGCACAAATGTAGAAAACAGATCCGAGACTATTCAAATATATAACCATATATATACTGTAGGATCAGTATGTAGAGAGATCTTGTAGCACATTTGATAACTGAAAGAAAGAAGTTGGCAGCGTGAGCTTTCATAGACTAAAATCTACTTCCTCAGATTCATTTGATGAATTCAGTTGATCTCAAAGGTGCTACAAGATTTCTCTAATACCAGATCTGAGACTAATATGGCTTTCCCCCCCCCTGTTCTGTTTTCCTTTTTGGAAAATTTAGTTTGAAATCAGAGAAATATTTTCTCATTTGTTTAAATATATAACAAGTCAAAGCCCTCTCATAAGCCTTCAGTTTACAAAACCTGGCTCAATAAAAAAACATATTTACCTGTCAATGAAAGAACAGCAAGGAAAGGGCCCAGTCTAACCTCTCTAAACAGTCTAGGGGCAGATACAAAAATCTATGGACCACCACCAAGGAGACTTTATCTTGTGTTCCTACTAACCATACTTGTGAGGGCAGTAGGTCTGAAAGAAGAGCCTCCACTGTAGACCTCACAACCTAGACAGGGTCATGGGGGGGGGGGGTATGATCTGTCAGAGAGCCTAGACCTAAGTCATAGAGGGCTTTAACTGTCATGGCAACATCCTATGGAATCCTGGAGTTTGAAGTTTTATTTTTGTTATTGTGTGGCTTCAAGTCATTTCTGACTTATGGAGACCCTAAGGCAAACATATTGTGGGGTTTTCTGGGGCTGAGAGTGTGTGGCTCATCCAAGGTCACCTAGAGGGTTCCCATGGCCAAGGTGGGAATTGAACCCTAATCTCCAGAGTCATAGTCTAACACTCAAACCACTACACCATGCTGGCTCTCACTTGAAATTTAGGAAAATGTAAAATTTAGAATTCTCTGCCAGAGAGCTTAGTGCCTCCCTTAACTAAAAGCCCTAGTATCCCATAGGATGTAACTGTGGCAGTCAAAATGGAACTACAGAATTATAACTGTGTAGTGTGAAAGGGCCCTTAATGGCATTTGAACCACCTTTTCTGAGATCATAGTGGGGCTATGATCTCTTCAGTGATAAGAACAATGAAATTCTGGAAGACAAGGACTATGTATCAAGCAAAGTCACCCCACTGCCATCACTATTACAACCACAATTAACCACCACTGTATTTGAAGTTAGCCAACCAGTTAGTCCTCTTGTTTTTCTGCCTGAAAACTTGGCAAGGTAGATTTTCCTTAAGTCTTTAGTATGAACAAGTATACATCTAAAGGAACTATTTTTTGTTGGTTAGATTAATACCCAAACATGTATGTATGTACACTACTTTTAAAATGTTTTAAGCATACTTGTGGATGTTTACTTGTTTACATATCTGGACTTGATTGTTGAATTCTGAAAAAGTTCCCTGAATGTAGACCTAACATATTATAATATTGCTTTTCAAATTTCTGAATACTTAAATGAAAACCTTCAAGACATAGAAGAACAAATTCAGGGAAAGAGGAAACAATAACATCAGCTTTATTTATAGAAGAACCTTTAATTTTCAGTTAAGCAGTGACATGTACTAGAAAAAGAAAATCTTAGTTTGGAAGTCTTTGACAAATATTAATATATTGTCACTGCAATGAGATTCATTTGTGCTTTGGAATCCAAGAGGTTAGTACATCTGTAAAGACTTATAGTACTTAAGAGATGATTGTAGAAGACATATGGTTTAATCATGATGTATTTAAGCCTTTTTTATCTGCTTACGAATTCAATGTTTTTCTTTCTCTAATTTAAGAAACTGCACCATTGATTGAAGCAATGCAAAAGTATTAATGTAACAAATATAATTTATTATGAAAATATAAACTGAAAAAGGTCAAAAGAGAACACGTAACATATGCCAATTAAAATATAAATATAACGATCTAATAATAATGTAAGTGTTAATCCTGGAAAAAATTGTATTGTTCTTTAATATCTTATCTATGGTTGGATTTCCTATAGAATCTCATTTATAGTAGAGTAAATCCTCAGTGGAAGATAATGAAAATTGCAGAAAGGCTCTGTGATTTATATCTCAGCATTAATATGTTTATGTGACTAAATCTATCTCCTAACAGTAATTTATTTCACTAAAACTATGTCACTAATTTATTTCACTAAAATGGGGAGAACTGTTGCTTTATTTTTAGAATGGCAACAAATGGCTTTCAAGAGTTGTGTGAAACTGATAGAAAAGCCCCTCACCAGTTTTGAAGGTTTTAACCATCTGCCTTCTGTTGGCCAGTTTACCACTGGCACAGCAAAATGACACCAGGGTCTTTGCCATGTTTCTATGTTGATAAAGAATTATGTGAGTTAACAGGGTGTGACATTGCATCCTCCCAGTACCAGATAATGCTTTACCTTATATTTCCCTAAACCTCTGTCTGGTTGTCCCAGCATCATAGGACTGATGTACAAAGTCATTGGGGTGGTGATGAAAGTTTCATTCCATGGAAGGAAAAAGGCTCCTTTCACCGAGGAAAGTTCTGCTATCTGAAGAACTCCTTCACCTTGTGGAAGATTCTTTAGTGAATGGGAACTCCTTCTGTTCACAGAATAGGAGCTTTGGTTCCAATCCATCACATAATTAATGGTCACTAGACATCTGCTTGCTTCTACTATTACAATAATAGTGCCACTTGATGTTATAGGTAGGTGAAGATCAAAAGAAGAAAATACCTATCTGGTATTATTCAGAAAGCAGGAGCGGACAACCTGCAGCCCACTTGAAGTTGCTGGACTATAATTTCCATCATACTTAGCTAACATAACCGGAGGTAAAAAATGCTGGGATTTGAAGTCCAAGGATATTTTCAGTCTAATGATATTGCCCACCACATTAAGAAATAAAGTGTTACAAATATTAAGGATATTCTGACAATGATTTAGAGCTTTTTAGTACAGAAAAATGTGACTGAAGAGATAAAGATACAGGTACACCTCAGTTAATAAAGTTTCTGGTAGTGAAGATCCTTTTTACAAAGTCTTTTCCCTAAAGTACCCCCTCCTTTTCCCTCTATATCATCTTTCTACATGAGTTCTCTCCCCCCCCCCCCAGCAGTATTGGCATTGAGAGGCTAGCGAAGCAGGGCTGGAGAAACGTGGACTTTCTGTATCATGTTGGTGTTTCAGCAATGCTTCTTTAGTAAACAATGCTATAAAGCTTGAGCTGGGAAAGAGTGCAATTTTACTCTAGCCAGTTCTACTGTAACTGTGTGCCCACCTACAACAGACAACAGGCAAAGTAAATGGCAGCTTCTTCCAGAATCCCTTACTGAGTATGAATGAACAGCAAAACAAAGAGAAAAGGGAGGGAGAAGATAAGCCTTTCTTGCCCGCCATCTCCAGCATGTTAAAAAAAGTTTAAAAGTTCTATAGGTTTAGCCACCAAAATGGAAATTATAAGAAAAATGGAGGCTGGTGAAGGAAAAAGTAATCTCTGCAAGTGGTCCCTAGAAGGTTCAAAATAGTTTCATTTACTGGTGCAAGGAATATCTGACTCATTCTTTCATTACACATCTGTTTTTTGTCAGTTTTGAGTAAAGAAAATAGCTGAAAATTTTTGAACTCTTCTTTTTTGTGATGTAGGAAACTACCCTTTTTCTTTCCATGTTCTTTCTGTGTTATATTTTCCATTAAAGCAGTAAGGCCAACAGCCACATCTGCTTTATTAACTGCTGTTGACTTTGACTTATGACAACCCTATGAAGGAGAGACCTCCTAGTCAGCCTGTCAGCACCAGCCCTGTTCAGATCCTGAAACTCAGGGCTGTGACTTCTTTGTCTGACTCTATCCATCTACAAAACAGCCTAACACTTTTCCTACTGCCTTCTGCCTTGCCAAGCATCATTGTCTTTTCAAGTGAGTCATTTCTTCTCTTGATATGTCCAAAGTACCTTGGCTTCCAGGAAGTACTGAGGCTGGATTTGCTCTGGGACCCATTTATTGGTATTTTCAGCTGACCACAGTATCTGTAGAACTCTTATTTACTACCACATTTCAGATGAATTGATTTTCTTTCTAACAGCTTTTTTTTTACTGTCCAGCTTTCATAACCATACATACAAATAGGAAGTATGATGGCATGAACAATCCTAATTTTAGTATTCAATGATATATCTTTACACTTGAGCATCTTGACTAGTTCCTTCATAGCTGCCCTTCCAAATCTGATTTCTTGACTGCAGCTTCCATTCTGATTAATGACTGAGCCAAAGTATGGAAAATCTTGAACAAGTTCAGTGTCTTAATTAAAGTTATGTAAATCATCTGTGGTCATTTTTTCCCCTTAATGCTCAGTTATAAACTTCCCTTTGCAGTAATCATTCCAGCTCCTTGCTATTTTCTGTTAGTAGCATGGTGTCATCTGCATATCTTAAATTGTTGATGTTCATTCCCCCAGTTTTCATGCTGCCTTCCTCTGAGTCTAATCCTGCTTTATCTATAATAGATTCAGCATAAAAATTAAACAGGCAGAGTGATAAACTGCAGCCTTGCCTGTCCCCTTTGCCAATTAGAAGCCATTCTATTTATCCATATCAGAATATGTACAGGCTATGCATCAGGGCAATCAAATGTTGCCATGATTTCTTAAAGAGTGGTCCATAGTTTTTCATGATCTACACAATCAAAGGCTTTGCTATAATCTATAAAGCACAAACTGATTTTCTTTTGAAATTCTTTGAGGGGCTCCATTGTCCAACATGTGTTTACAGTATGATCCCTCATACCTCTTCTTTTCAAGAACCCAGTTTGAACATCTGGCACTTCTGGCTCCATATATGGTAAAAATCTTTGTAGTATTTTGAGTGCCACTTTGTTTGCAAGGGAAATGGTCTTGTGGTTATTGCAGTCCCTGGTGTCCTCTTTCTTGTGGATTGGAATGTATGTTGAGTGTTTCACATCTGTGGGCCATACTTTTGCTTTCGACATTTGTTGACAGATTTTAGTTAGATTTAGTCTAACTAAATCTGCCTCCATAGCTTCATTGGTATGCCATCTTAAGTATACCTGTATATAAAATGATGAATTCTGTAAAGAAAGAAGAAATAGCAGTCCATAATGCAAAAAAATGATCACTCATAGCAAAATAATAGCAAATTTCCATTGCAGCTCTTTATATGAGCAGTCCTATAAACATATGTCCCAAGTCAGTGCATCTTAACTTCATATGAGTCATTATAGGATTGTATTTATTAACTCATGTTTATTAAAATATTTATATCCCACCCTTTTCCCAATTATCTCTTGACAGCTTTTCTTACTTACTTGTAGCCTTTCTTACTAAGATCATAATTAAAAAAAAAAAGATTTGAAACTGAAGTCTCCTATATAATATTTTGGTTATGTGTGCCATCTTCAGCCCACAAGACTAAGGAGTATGTAAAATCTGTTCATATACACACAATTGGGGACTGGGCAAGCATTTACAATAACAATTTACAATTTACAAAGGTGCAAAGCCCTTCCATCTCTAGTAATAATTGATATTATGAAATGGACAGGGCTTGTAGGTCAGTACCATAACTTGGGTGAGAAAGTTCACCTCTTCCACCTCTGAATGGATTGGAAAGTGAAAGGGCATTGTCTCATCTGCTTTTCAGTTGAGGTGTTTCATCCTTAAGTTGTCCTTAATGTATGACCTCCAGGAAGCACTGTTTAATGTTAATTTTGCTGATTGCTATTCATGTTGCAGTTTGGTGTAACTTAGCCTTGTTTGCATGGGCCAAAAAGCCAGTTTCCTCACTGTTTTGGTGTCTTCTTGTTCAGATGACACACATCCTAGACCACAGTTCTGAGTAGTCTGGATGACATTGGCACATTTCACACTAGAACTGGGATATAACACCCTTAAAATGATTTTTACCCCTTGCTCCAGATCTTCCAGGAGCCCTTTGTTCCCATACCACGGTGGCTGTCTGCCCTGGTGTCCCACTGATCTTCCTAGCAGATCTGCCACTGCCACAGGTCAGTCACTGTAATGTCAGAACAAAGTGGCCAGCCATGTGGTCATTGCTGGACACCTTGTTCTGACCTCAGTGACATGACCTCTTCCCTGGCATGATCCCTTCACCACCAGAAGCAACTAACAACATGAACCAATCAACAGGAGCCAATCAATGATGAACACAAGGTAGTGTGGGCAACACCAGATAGTGTGAGCAGCAAGGAGGTGGTCATCATGTATAACTGAAGTCACATAAAACAAACTTGCATAATATGGAGTCCTACTGTAAGTTGCTGGACTGCAGCTCCTATCATCCTTCATCACTAAACAACTATACATTCTAGGACTGCTGGGAGTTTTTGGGCTGCAACAGCTGGCAGGCCACAGGTTCTGTACTCCTGTTCTACATTCATGTTATTGTCTTTGTCTTTCCAAAAGCATAAAATGTATGAAGTTCGGCTACTCTGAATCGATGTATGCATTCAAATAAACTGGTATTTTGATTTAGACAGAAGCCTGTATGATGTGCTGATATGTTTATCTAAATCATGTTTTCGCATGCTAACATTTTCTTAAGTGGTTCCAGTACTGATCAATTGCTTTGAAGCATGTTTTATTGGAATCTTGCTTTTTAACTGGATTGCATACAGGTACCAAAGAGATACTCCTTTCATTAAGAACAAATGCTGTCATGGTCATAGGATACATCCTTTTTTGCCCTTTAATCTACACAAAAAAATGTCATTTTATGTACTTTCTATCAGCCGCCAGATGCTGTTTACTTTCTGTGACTGCTGAATGTTTATGTATGTCCACCTCATCAATTAGGAGCAAATAGCCCAGAGAGGATGTATTCTTAGCATCTGAGTAAATAATGGAGATTGATAAATGAAATTTACTAAATCAAGATGAAATAAATTTCTGGGGCTGCCTCAGCCATCTTTTCAGTCAGAGAAGGAAAATAAAATTGATCACCTGGTCACAATTCAAGGTCAAAGGTCTGTAACAGAAGCTGCTGACACTCAGGTTAATGACATGTTAAAAAATGATAGAATGAGGGAAATTTTTATTTAACAGATTACAGGTGCCAGTCATACATGTGTATGTCAGAACTGTGTGGTCACTCAACTTGCATATGTTTATGGGGTTTTCCACTAAAATACCTGATGAAGAAGTGACATAAATTTCATTTTTTCAACAATGCTAGATTTTTCTCCCCAAATATATTCAAATTCCACTATTTTGAGAATCACAGGTTCTGTATTAGATTATATCATTTGGAACATACCCATAAAAATATAGTTGGTCTTATTACAAAGTCAGTGTTTAACTTTTTTAATTTGTTGTAAGTGAATTTCCCATCTCCGTATGAAAACACGTGCAGTTTCTTAAGATTTTTTTTTAATTATTACTGTAGTTGAATACATGGGCAATTATTTTCAAACAGCTGGAAACTTTAAAAATACTGTTTATTCCCATGTAAGATTCTACTAGCTAGTTCTTGCAAAGGATTGCAAAGGCTACCTATCTCTCTGATCTTCTCTTTGTTTATAGTTAAGCATGAAGAGGTCTGTAACTTGAACTATACAACTGCCAGGTTCTATGCAGGAGTTTCTCTTTCTGGCAAATTATTTGCCTTTCTTGCATTCATTTTTGTTTATAAAATACTAATTACCTCTTTTATTGTTTGAAGAGATTAAAAGTTAATAGGAGAAACTAAATAAACAGAATGCCATTCTGCACAAACTATATATGCTGGTAATTAATTTCTGGCCTCCTCTGAGCTAATTAACTCATATAAAGAAATGAAGTTAATGAACCATAATTCTAGTCATACAAGTGTAGATACAAGCAGTTTGACTTAATGAATTAATAAGATATTTCCTTTCTAGGGGTTTTTCAATTCCGCTCCTAGTCTGTAGGGCCCTTTAATGTGTCTTTCTGGTTAAAATATTTAATAAATATTAGAACAACCTGGAGATGAGATTTGCCTCATATGGGAAGCCTAGCATCCAGGGAGAAAGTCCAAGAGTTTGCATCAGCCAGGCAAATGGATCTGTGATAGGCAAAAGTAGTGATTTACTGCTGCGCGAAGAGAGCATATTTAGGGACTCTATGCCTGAAAAAATGACAGTTGACAATGTTGTTAATATGCTTAACCTCTGAGAAAAATAGCAAATAAAATGAAGTAGCATTTTGATAATATCCCTTCAAGAGAGTGAAGGCACCAATCACCACTGCAAAACTGTTGTCAGACCTACTTCCACCTGCCTTTTCACCTTGAGTTTGCACTACTGGAAGAATGCACTGTACTGTATTGTAATCAAAATTTGTGAAGAGTGAAGTGGCTCTGGGAGAAAAGGATGCAACTAGTCCTTGGGGTCTGAGCCAACCTTTTCAGTGTAAAAATAATTCAGTTTATATAACACTTCCTACTTTCAGCTATGAGCGCATTTTTTTTATTCAATATATTCCTGTGTCAGTACCATACTATTAGTTTGGTGTTTGTTTTTTATACATTTCATTGCTGCTATCCAGTAGAGAGTTCATATATTTGAGAACTGCTCCAGAAATATAAAGCATTAGAAGAAAGGATAAAAGTTTTCCTTCAAACTATAAATAAGGGATCAAAATCAGCATGCTTTCTGTAAGATTTACTACATCTCAAATGTATTCACACAAATGACACTTTTCTGACATTCTCTATCCTTTCCTGTTTTTTTTCCTGAGGGAGTGATGAGGAAGAGGTGGGGAGAAACCTGAGGTATTCAGACCTCATGCTTAGTGAGTAGGGGATAGAAGAGTGAAAGACACCTATTCCTTTAGAGCTAATAGAAAGGGGGGGGGGGTGAAGACTAATAATGGCCATCAGCTGAGATCTTAGTTTTTCTCATCCTCCCCTTGTGCATGGTGAGTAACTGCCAAAAATTATCTTATAGAAGTGTTTTCAGTACTTCCTCTTTGCCTTTAAGAGTGGCATGAGTATGACTGGGAAGCCTCTTTTGCCATTCGCTTACTAAATGTAATGGCCTGATGGTGTGGGATAAGGTGGGGTGGAATGCTGGACCTATCCTAAAAGGAAAGATACTTTCTTTTCATGCAGTCCTCCATGGACTGTTGCCTTCTAGATGCAGTGAATAATGTCTGGGAATGAACTGTAGTCTAAGATGTCCAGAGGGCATGAGGATGAAGAAGATCACTTTAAAGATTAGTGAATGCAGCTAGCATTCATTAAAGGATGTGTCTACATTGGCCACTTAATCCAAAGCCAGTCTGGAGCATTATGCCCTGGAATGGCCTTTGAATAACCACATTGGCAACTACATGCACTGGGCTGAATTCAGTGTGATACCTCATCATTGGTCAGCTGCGTCAACACTACATCTGCACCACTTGCCCATCCCTTTGTCTCCGATGCTGCTGCCACTTCAGTCTTGCCAGCCAAGCAGCTTCCTGCAAAAACCTGGCCAATGGTGGTGCTTCTGCTGAGATCAGAATGAGATGCCCTTCCAATAAGGAGGAGGCAGGAGCTATATGTAAAACCTGCCTGGTGTGCTGCTGCTTCTACTGAGGATAAATGGGCACCCAGAATCCTAGTTATTGACTGGGTAGTTATTTCTGTCCTCAACAGAACTAACAGCACATCAGGCAGGCTTTACACATGAGACAGGATAGGGATGGGATAACTCTCCCATCCTTATCCTGTCCATGACCTGAGTGAAAGTCATTGTGCAAATCACTTCACACTGCAGTTGACTGAAAGCGCTTTCAGATGTCATGGTATTAATAGGTTCTTCCATTAATACAAAAGACTGCAAATGATGGCTGAAAGGGCTTTTCAGCCCACTGCAGTGTAAACATAATTTGCACAATCACTTTCACTTGCACTTCCCTGCTGGGTCAAATACAGGTTATATCTGAAAGTCCTTCCCATGATTGGGCAGGAAGTGCAGGACAATGACATCCTGTCCCTCATGTGATAATCTCCAGAGCTCTTGCTTTTAAAGAAATGGTGGCTATGCTTAGTGCAGGGAGGGGTATGGCATAGTTCTTGGTATGGGGACAAGAGATCAGGCCAAGCATAGGGTATTCAACTACAGTAACAGGTTTTTGTTTTCTTTTCTTTTAAATTCCTTAAGAATCTGCACATGTCATAGAATCATGGAATCATAGAGTTGGAAGAGACCACAAGGCCCATCCAGTCCACCCCCCCTCCCACCATGCAGGAACTCAATCAAACCATCACCGACAGATGGCCATCCAGCCTCTATTTAAGGACCTCCAAAGAAGGAGACTCCACCACACTCCAAGGGAGTGTGTTCCACTTTCAAACAGCTCTCAGTCAGGAAGTTCCTCCTAATGATCAGGTGAAATATTTTCTCCTGTAGCTTGCATCCATTGTTCCGGGTCCTATTCTCTGGAGCAGCAGAAAACAAGCTAGCTCCCTCCTCAATATGACATCCATTCAAACATTTAAACAGGGCTATTATATCACCTCTTAGCTGTCTCTTCTCCAGGCTAAACATACCCAGTTCCCCAAGTCATTCCTCATAGGGCATGGTTTCCAGACCCTTCATCATTTTAGTCACCCTCTTCTGGACACACTCAAGTTTTTCAACATCTTTTTTGAATTGTGGGACCCAGAATTGGACACAGTATTCCAGGTGACCAAAGCAGAATACAGTGGCACTATTACTTTCCTTGATCTAGATACTATACTTCTACTGATGCAGCCTAAAATCGCTTTGGCCTTTTTAGCTGCCACATCACACTATTGACTCATGTTCAACTTGTGGTCTACTAGGATGCCTAGATCCCTTTCACACATAGTCTCATTAAGCCAGGTGCCCCTCATCTTATATCTATACATTTCATGTTTTTGCCCTAAGTGCATTTCTCCATGTTGAAATTCATTTTGTTAGCTTTGGCCCAGCTTTCTAATCTATTGAGGTCATTTTGAATTTTCATCCTGTCTTCTGGGATATTAGCTATGTGTCTCAACTGAGACAAATTTAGTCACTTAACAGCTAAAAATTAAATACAGACTGTGTGGTAAACATAGTAATAATTTTAAGTGTATGTTTCAAATGACTTACTGTAATACAAAACCTGTGATTCTTAGAATATTGGAACTTTGGGGAAAAATCTATCATTGAAACTATGAAATGTATGCCACTTCTTCCTAAAGTATTTAATTTCTAGAGATGTGTGAAAGTGGCTGAAATACAAAGAGCTTTGGTGCACATACATAAACACTGATATAATTTTAGATCATTTAAAGCATTTCCCAAAAGAGCATCACAGAGACTATATTTTACCAGAACTAGTTACAATAGAGACTGGCCTGGTAAATGGGCAAAGGTATATGATGTCCACTGTTCATAGGACAGATGTGAAAGCTACCTCACATGTAGTCCAGCTCCCTGCTTAATGCAGAAAATTCATGATTAGAGCAAATGTTTCTCCAGCCTTTGGCTTTAGGTCTTCAGAGAGAGAAAACAGCCTTCTTAATAACTGGCTACACAATTGGGCTGGTTTTGCCATTAAGGAATTTTCCTGAAGTACAATCCCAATCAAACCAGTAATTTAATCACATTATAACTAGTTGTGTCATTTGGGGAAATTGGGAAAATGCTTTGTCCTCCATTTTGTAAAGGAATTTGAAAAGTGTTACTTTTTTGGTATGAAAGGAAGAGAATTTTGGGACAACATGGGTGAAATTCTGAAAACCAGCTTGAAAAAGGACCCTCGGATGTTTTTATTGGGTATTATCGAAGACCAGGATTTGGAATGAAAACATGGAAAACTTATTTTTAATCTCATAACAGCTGCTAGAATAGCATATGCAGTGAAGTGGAAGTCGAAGGAGATACCATCAATTCAGGACTGGATGATGAAAATTCTAGATATAACGGAGATGGACAAATAAACAGGTTTAATTAAGGGTGATAGTGAGGAGGCGTTTAAGAGAGACTGGAAGGGATTGGTCAAATATTGGGGAAAAACAGAAGATCTAGTAAATACGATAGGTTTAGAGTAAAAGATATGTAATATAAGTTAAATATAAGTTAAAATGAGCGCTGTGTTAGAGTGCCAAAAATGGATAGATTATGGTAATCTATGAAATGATAGATTGTAATAGTGGTTTAACAAGTATATAATGCATGACTTGGGAGGTTAAAGGTAGGTTTAATAGTAGTAGTAGTGAATCGGGCTAAATTGCAAGGTATGTCAAGTTTAGGAGGTGCTTTTAAATGTTAATGTATGTTTGTGGTTTGTTGTATGTTGTATGTAATATTCTTGTAATGCCTTATTGTATTATTATTTTTGTTTGTTTCTTTTTTATTATTATTATTACCGTAGTTTTTGTCAGAGTCTGTATTTTTGTTTTTTGTTTTAATCAATAAAATTATTTAATTAAAAAGAAAGAAAGAAAAGTGTTAATATGTCCCTTCCCGCAACTCTGTATCTTTACTCATTATCCTCTCTCTCTCTCTCTCTCTCTCTCTCTCTCTCTCTCTCTCTGCCCAAATTTTATATATTTTTCTTAAAATGAAATGAACAGAACTGGACACAGTACTGTAGATTACTACTTTTGAAGACTATGTTCCCATTATGTTGTTTAAAATTGCATTGCAGATGCATTATAGTGCCTGTCCATGTTCTGTTTATGATTGACTTTTCGGACATCTTTTTATTTGAACCTTATTACTAAATCTTTTTTGCAACTCCTGTAGCCTCTTAGAAGTTTCCCATTTCTCATTCTCATTGGAATTGTTTGTGATTCTCTCTCTAATTTCCCCTTCAAGAACATGTCACAGAATCCTACACAGTATTTATCTGTCCTTATTAAAGCTAGCTTTCTTGAAATGAAAGGTGCACATTTTCAATGAGATCAGGAATTTGAGTATTTCATGGTCCCTGTCTCCCCAAAGTCTTACTAGTTCAATATCATTAACCAACTCTTCTTTGCTAAGTCAAGTTAAGGCTAGCCAATTGCCCCTTTTCTGATTCCAGATTCTGAAAAAAAAATTGCCAGCAAAATCTCTCTCTGAAATTTTATACACATGTGCATGAAATTTGTGGAAGTCATATATATTTTTGTCTCCCAACACATTTCATGGAAGTCAAAAAAAAAACCATCAGCCCATTCTTAAATACCTTATTTAAACATCCATAATTTGTTCTTTATATCCTCCACTCTTTAATTTCTGTACACATTTTGCACTAATAAATGGTAGCACACATTTTGATGTGATAAATGGCATCATACCTAGTGGCATCACTAAAGGTGTGTGGAGAGGGTGGATTGCACTGGGTAACACCTCAAAGGAGGGGTGACAACCAGCCAGGCCTCCCTTCCACTGTGTGTGTGTGTTCAGTTTTGCTGCACACAGTGCTCACACCTTCTTCTCCACTGCCTTGGCTCTCTCTCCAAGGAGGAAGCCAATACACTGAAGGAGGGACAGCATATACCCTTTCCATCCCCTCCACTGCCTCACTTGCCTGGCTGCACAGCCACCCCTTAGAAGCATTGGACAGGTGCTGAGTGAGTGAGTGAGTAAGGCAGTGGAAAGGTAGGGTAGGGTAGGCCATGCTGCCACCACTGCCTGGCAGCCCTTTCCCGGGCAGGATGGGGAGGGTACAGTCAAGTGAGGATGCATGAGGGGAAGGGGGAGTGCATGCCCCTTTATAGTTCTCTGTTGCCCTGGCTCTCTCTGTGAGGATGGAACCAAGGCAGTGGAGAAAGAAGGGTGAGCACACCCCTTCCATCACTTTCCACTGTCTCATTTGCCTGGTCTCCTAACCTTCCACCAGCATCCTTCGGTAGGTGATGGGTGTGGCCAGGCAGCTGGGTAGCCAGGCAAACAAGTGATTAAGGAATTGGGAGGGGACAGCAGGTAGGAGAGCTTTCTACCTCTGCCTGGCAGCCCTTTCTGGGTCTGGCTGGGCAGTGGGCAGCTGGGTGGTGGGCGACAGAGAAGTGGGAGCAGGTTAACAAGGTAGTGGGAGAGGACAGAAGGACAGACCACTGCTGTGACTTCCCACCTGACCACCCCCCCACCCCCCCCGGTGACATCAAGCCTACTGACACCCCTGTTTCTGCCTATTTATTAAAAACATATATCTTCACATGGTGCAACAGGGCCTTCACTTTTCCACCAGCTCTTTGGAGTCAGACAGTTTCTTTTGATTTTCACTTTGCTTAGAAAGTCAGGAGAAAGGGATAGACATGAAGGGCTGGGATGGAGGTTGAGGATAGGAAGCCAATTTTAGATATTGAGCCAGAGCTTGAAAATATTTCCTTGCTTGACCAGTGGCTTTGCTGGTATGGAATTTTAGAAGTTATAGTCCAAAAAAGTAACTTTCTCAAGCACTGCTCTTAATATAATAATCTTATAGCACCTTCATCTCTTTAGATACTAGACAGATCTATTGCATTTGAAGGCCTGCCTGCTTATTTTGTTGTGTGGAGCCCTGGATTTCTCCTTCAAAGTTCTGTCCTGATAGCACCTGTGATTGCAAAGTTCATTTGAGTGTCAAGAGGTAGGTCACATGCATTCAGTCATGTGTGTGTATATGTGTGTGTTATATTTTAACCACTTCATCCCTTTTGAATGCTCCCCCTAATATCCAGTATCATTTATTTAATCTAATGGAA
Source organism: Phrynosoma platyrhinos (assembly GCA_020142125.1). Classification (NCBI taxonomy): domain Eukaryota; kingdom Metazoa; phylum Chordata; class Lepidosauria; order Squamata; family Phrynosomatidae; genus Phrynosoma; species Phrynosoma platyrhinos. The sequence goes on along the minus strand of CM034706.1, from coordinate 82,600,502 downwards.
TAAACCAGAAGAAGTTGGATATTTTGTATAACTGGCTGTACAAAAAGAGAAGTGTTTTCCCCCAATTAACAATATCTATAAGGTTTAATTATATTTTTTACACCCAAATAGCATCAAATAGCAAATTATTAACTATCATCCCCATACTGCAGATTTCTGAATGTAAAGGAATTAAAGAGCTATTCAAAGTACAGAGTTAATCGTGAAGGTGATTGTATCAATAATTCAGAATGCCATTGGAATGCTGTATTCAGAGTATATTAATGTCTTCATTAGAATAGTTTAAATCATCACAATTGATTTTAACCTGTGACAAAGAATAGTATTTTCCTTTCCCTGTCCTGCCAGCCATGTGCTTTATTCTGCTTTTGTCTTAAAATCCTCTTGATGTGGAACAGCTGCCATCTTCAACCTGATTAACATATAGGCATGGGTTCTTTATTGCCAGCAGTAGCTTAACAGTACAAATCACAGGGATTCAAAGAGCCAGGGAAATGATCCAACTGCTCACTCAATAACTATGACATATGATTTCAAACAATCCCCCAATTCTGAAAGGGTAGCGTTTGAATCTGATCTTGCCACACTGTTTGCAAATATGCAAACCTAAAGGCTCCATTGTCAGGTTAAACTAGCGTAGCCACAGGAATCACCAAAGTGAATCTTTTTCTTTCCAAGGGTGCATTTGAAAAGGCTAGAAGAAATAGATTTCAAAGGACTGGAATAGTTAGCTCCCTGGAGTATTAGTAGTGGTATTGTTCCTGCAATACTGGTTTCCATCTCTCTGTCTTGGAAAATTAACACTGTCTAGTATTTGGGAGAAAGGCAAGTTATAAATCCAATCATTAATAAATAACAACAGCCAAATGCACCATAATCTATAATAATAACTCCAAGGCTGACCCAGGACATTGAAACAGAGGCATCAGGAAGACTGACATTGCATGCCTGAATTAGAAGCCCTAGATGCTTAGAAGAAACACTCTGGGTTTTATTACAAAGGCAATGCACAGGACAGGAGCCGAATGAAAGGTAAGAGAATCCTAGGCTCCAAGCCAGAGCACTGTAAGACTATCTACTTTCTTATACAGTAGAGGGCTGGTGTCTGGAAGGAAAAATCTGGCTCAAGCACTAGCCAGAATAACCAATTCTGACATATATTGGGAGTTGTAGTATGGAGGGTTACAGTCACTGAGTCCTGGTCTAGAAATGTCCTCCAGGATACCAATCTGACAAAGGCAAATGCTCTGCTTCTGGCTATCCAAGGTCCTGTAATCTAAGGCCATTGTTATGTGTCTTCCAGTTGACTCCTGATTTATGGCAACCCTAATAGGATTTTGTTAACAAGATTTAATTAAAAGAGGTTTGCTATTGTGTTCCTCTAAGGATGAGAGAGTGTGACTTGCCCAGGATTACACAGTGGATTTTCATGACCTAGCCTGGTCACTCAAAATCCTAGTCCAGTGCTCAAACCACTACACTACACTGACAGTCTCATCCTATTTGCATATCCTTTCTTGGCCTTATGAATGATATACATTGTGAAAATGGGGAGTGGCACATCCTGAATGGTGGATTTGGTTGAACTCTTACAAGCTGAATTTCAAAGCAATATATTTAGGATGGCTAGAAAGAATGGTAAAAGTTATTTTTAAAGAGCAGATTTTAAAGAAAAATGAAAGTTGCCAAATTAGGCATAGGTTTTATGTCAGATACAGGAGGCATTCATCCCTATCCACCCACAATGGGCTATATCACTATTTTTTTGGTTTTAAAATAAATGACCAGAAGTCAACTGTTGGTATGTATTTCTTGGCTGATTTTTAGAACATTTTGAAAGCCAAGGAATAGCATGGAAAGTCAAAGGGCAAAATATTGGACATTCCCCCAATATTTCTATTAAAAATGGTTCCAAGGGTTATGGTGGTTTTAGAGGTCTTGAAGGCTACAAAAAAAAAAAAAAAAAAAGGGGGGGGGTAACATGTTCCACATTCTGTGTTTTCTCAGTCCTTGTGCTAAAGCTTGTTTTCTTTTTTTCTCAGAATACCTCTTACCATTGGTATACAGAGTTAAAATGGCTAGATGTCCTTTAATTGAATATATATGTCGTGTGTGTGTGTGTGTGTGTGTGTATGTATGTTTGTACACACACACATATATTGAAATACACAGAAACACATGCATTGTATCAGTCATATAAAGTGTCCTCTTAGCTTCTAGGCCCTAACAACATTTTTTTACTCCTTGTAATTACTCATATGCCTCTTTTCAAACCCTTATACTCAGGACAATAGACATTTTACTGAATATTCATGTCATTGTCATTCATGCTGGGAGCATACATTAATACTGAATGTGAAGGATATAAATTGTATTAAAAAAACAGCACACAATCAAATTGGAAGTATCACTATGCTCTGTGAATCCCCAAGGAATGCAACAATACCAACAACCTCTATGGGGTGAAGCAGAGATGACTACACAGCCCACTCCCAAAGCAGGGCGCATCCACAGGTCCCAAGCCAGGCTGGCCAGGAGTTGATTTAAACCAACTCTCTTTTGTGGTGGCTTTGGGCTCCCTTTGGCAGCCTTGGAGCAGCTTCTGACTGCTTTGGGGGTGTGCGTCATGTAAGCACCCAATCCCAAAGTTGCCAGGAGCTGCTTGTTGTGGCCTGTGTGTTTCAGTTCTATGAGAGAAAAGCTCAAGAGGGCATGGTTCCCCTCCCTCAGAAACAAGTTCAGTAATACCTCAGCATGACAAGAGTTATGTATTTTTAAATTGTATACTTTTAGTTAATCTTATTTAAATTGTTTAATATGTTTTGGGGGGATGGATGGGTGGGAGATGGAGAGATGGGATTTCATTGTGATTTATTGTTTTGAAATTTTATAACGTTGTACGCTGCCCCGATTGCCTGGCAGAGGGGCGGGATATAAATAAAAATTATTATTATTATTATTATTATTATTATTATTATTATTATTATTATTAGTATGGGGAAGATATGGAATGCAGTGGAATATCCTGAGAGAGGGCATGGCTGTTTGGAACCTTGAAAAGCAACACCACAGGTAGAAATGAATACAGAATTCTAAGCAAGCGGGTAAATTCTTTTATTCTTTTTGCAATATTAGAAAATTTGCAAGAGAAAATTTTAAAGTATTTATTCATTGGAGATGTAATTCTTTATTATTTTTTTCTCGAAGGAAGCAATGAGTAATTTTAATAATTTTCTTCCTTCTGTCCAGTTTTTGAAGACCATTTGCAAGTAGGACTTACTCTGTATGAAATTTGCTTGGAGTTGATTTGTGCAGAGAACAGCCTTTTCTGTACAGGCTACAACCTGTTCTGTACAGAAAGTATTATTTTCAAGAGCAGCATTATTCTGCAGGGACACATTATTTTCTCCACAGAAAACATCTTCTACACAAAACAACCTGCAAATTTTGTGTAGAATAATTCCACAATCAACAGCCTTTTCTGTATAGAAAATAATATTTCTACATAGAAATATTATTTTCTGTACTGGCAAGGCTGTTTCCTGTGAAGAAAAGGCCGTTTAATGCACAAAACCATCATGTGTGAATTTTGCATAGAGAAGTCCCAGACAGTCCATAAGTCTTCTCATTGGGATTTCTTGACATTCAAGAAACATATTTTTCAAGCATTTCCCCTCTCCCAATATTTTTGAATATTCTTACCATCCCTATTGCCCCTATAGGTGACTAGCGTGAATAATGCAGAGATTTGCAGATGCTACAATTTATGGCACAAGTTTTTTTCTTTTTTCTTTTGTTTTTATTCATTGGAGATATTTGTTTTTTCTATCATCTGTATTCTTTCCTTCCCATTCCTAAACTCCCTTCATATTCCCCACATTGGTAGAACAGTCAGAAAGAACCCCCCCCCCTCAACGCATTGGGAGGGGCTCTCTGTTGTGCCGGCCATTTTGAGAGGCCGAAGCCATGATTGGCTGGGAGGGCAGGAAGTCCTGCATAATCTCGCAAGACCGGTTAGTCTCATGAGATTTCGGGCATGATTTGGGGACTATTTACTCCCCTGCTGCCACGTGGTGGCAGCCATTTTAGCTTGGACAGCCAAGTGACCCAACCCACTCACCCTCAATCTAGCAAGTGCTTTCTTACTCTCAGGCTTCGGCTGGTCACCTTCGGAGGCTGGGAGGGAATTTTTCCATAGTTATTGTAACTAGGGTTTTTCGCCCTCCCTGACAATGATGTAGTGTGTGAGTTTACATTATAGTGATAATTGGTGCTGTCATTGTTTGTTATTAATGCACATGTGTGGTTTTGTGAGTTTATGGCTGATTTTGTCACAACTTGGACAGGGTATTTTGGTCAACTATTGTGCAAATCCTTCATAGGCTGGGGCGGGCAGGGACCCCACCCCCGGGGATAATTCGGATATTTGAATTTACAATACTTGATTAGTTAATGGGGATGAAGGGTTTACATCCACAGCTTAAAAAATTCTCTGATGTCAACAACCTTAATGATGACATCATAATTTTGCTTACATCATACATTTGGTGCTGACGTCTAATTTGGTATGGGGAGGGGATGATTTGTTGACATGTTTAACAATTTCTGCGAGAACCTTCTTGACATATGCTTATGAGGGCGTGTCTTGACCCTGATAGATTGACTTGGTTAAAGTCGATGATTACATCAGGTGTTAAGTCACATGCACGGACACATGTGTCAAGAACGAAGTTATAGTCAAGTTAATAATTTATTATTGGAAAGATATTGTTTCTAACCCTGGACATATAAATAAAGTTGTGGCTATTTTCTTAACCAAAAAGACAGCGTGTGGACTTTTTTGTGCCGGTGCAACTCAACCTTCTACTAGGCAGAGTGTGACAGTTGTGACAGGTTGCAGACACTGGAAGCTTGGAGGGCAGTAACCACCTGCTTCCCTCTGAGGTTCAGTAACCCAGAGTATCCCAGCCATGTAGCTGTCCTTACCTGACCCCGTTACCTGACCTTCCATTCCAGCACCATGGGAGTTGTCTGCATGGGCATGCTGTGCTACCTAACATATCTGTTGTCACCATGAGTCACTTTGCTCTGAGGTCAGAATGAGGTACCAAGCTATGGTACAGTGAATGACTGGTGACAGTAGAGGCCACTCTGGGTAACCCATCAGGATGAGTGCAAGACAGCCAACCCAGTGTGGGAATGTAGGACTCTGGATCTTCTAGGAAGATCTGGACCAAAAGCTAAGGGTTTTTTGGAGGTGGGGGAATGCACTGTAAGGTTGTTATACTTCTGCCCTGGTGCTGAACAACCCAGATGTCATCTGTACTGCTCACACCAGAACCTGGGTTTGGGCCATGCATTGTCTGAACAGGATGATGCCAGAAAGGGGATAGGGAAGACCTTTTGGCCCAGGCAGACAAGGTTCTCATCTCCTAAGCCCACCTGCTGCCCTTAAGTGCAGTGAAGGGCACTGTCCTTTTACCAGTGATGGAACAAGATCCTACTGCTAGCCCAGATAAATTCTGTACATGGAATGGGAAAGAGGCATCTTTGGCTCAGACAGCATGGTTTTAGGCTAGCTCTTGTAAATGAACATGTGGACATTATGGAACTGAAGTAGGTAATAAAGGGGAAAGCATGTGTAAATAAGGTTGCCAAGTCAGTAGCACCCTACATCCTGTAATTTCAGGGTCAAAACATAAGCCCTAAGATAGACCCTGGTGATGTCGTTAAGAAATATTCATGAAGCAGCAACTAATATAGAATCTAAAGCAGTTGCTTTGAAACAGCCTGCAGCACACAATTAAAAAAATATTTCCAAGGCAAGGTTCTTGCCCTGACATTTCCCTCCTTACTCTAAGACCCATGAGCTGCAGGATAAGACATGCGATCTACAATCCCTATGTGTGAATGCAAGCTGTGATCCACATGGAAACCAATCACCATTGCAGAGATGAAAGAGCAGGGCATTGGGATTGGAAACTTGCATTATTTAGGGAAGGAGGCAGCCTTGGTTCAAACCTCTGAAGTGATGCTTCCAAATTATAGTTTGGTAACTCTGGTATTGGTTTGATTTTTCTGCTGTAAAATTACCATTTGGTTTCCCCCTGCAGAAACATATAAACTACATTTGTATCACAGTGTGGAAAGGTGTCTCATAGACATTGAAATAAATGGATGCATTATTCCTCCTCCCACAAAAAGAGTCTACTCTAAGACTCTCCTAATGTAATTTCTGTGCTTTGCAAATTACATAGACATTGTTGTTCAGCTGCCAAGCAACTTAGGAAACTTGAAAAAGAGTAATGTGTTAGTGTACCTCAAAGACCTATACTTATGACTGGAGAAAATTATCATTCCCGCCCCTGCCCCCCATCTTCTGTCTCACTGTTGACCAAGGTTATTCTCTTTATCATGCACAGATTTTATTGAGTGATGCCAAGTGAGATGAATAGAAGCAAATAATGACAGTGCTGTACTGATGAAAAGGGAGACAGGGGTCGTCTAGGTTTTATACAAAACAAATTGAGTCACATCCACTTCTCATCCATTATTTAGGGGTGATTGAGCAGGCTTGGCTTCTATAGATTTGATAATCATTCAGATGTCCATATTAAATATGTAACGTAAATTTCTCATGAGGATGTCAGTGGCCTGTCACTGCAGAACAACAACACATAAAAAGAACAGTAAATGTATAGATTCTCAGAAATATTTGCCATCAATAAATATGTAAAAGGCAGATGATAAAACCTGTTTCTGTCTGCCTGGCAGCTAGCCTTCATGTCAGGCCGGACAGTCCCGTCTAATACTGTGATTTTATGCAGCTGTATACTATGAATATTGGCCTGCACACTAGAGATTAAAGCACAGCAGATGTTTCTCTGCAGGCTAACAAATATATCACCCCTGATAACGAATGACAAATGTTGTTCCATATTGTGTCAGACAAAACCAAGGCTCTTGTAAAACAAGTGTTACAGCTGGAATAGGATATTTAACACAGTTACCTTAGGAGTAGACAGACAGCCGCCTGCTCCAGAGGTAGCTGAATCCCAATCTGTAGTCATGTAGGTATATTCAGCTACCTGGGAAGCAAGTGGAGCTCTGTAAAATCAAAAACAAAACAAGCCGCTCTTTTCAAGGACCATAAAAAACATTCAAGGATTTCTTAGTCATTGCTATTCAGAAGCTTTTTCTACTGGTTCACCTACCTTTACTTATTTATAGGTTTGAAATTTATTTATTTATTTGTTACTTGAGGCCTAGCAATTAGGGATGTAAATCCTGACCTAGTTTATCCTCACACACTGAAAGAGAAATCACTTTTCTCAGGTTGCAAGACACATGATGTATAAATGCATGCATGCATGCATGCGTGCGTGTGTGTGTACTGAGGTCTGGTCTCAGAGACAATTTCTACATTTGTGGACCAATTTTTTGCACATTTCGTTAAATATGGAAATATTTTAAAAAAAACTATGGTAACTGCTGCCTTGTTGAATGGCTTGTTAAAAAGTAGACACATCAATATGACTTATTTGTGTCTTTGTAAGAAATCAGACAGTTGCTTTGTTTGTTTAGTGTATGTTCACTTAATTTTCCACAGAAAGAGAGTGCTGGAGACATTTTTGCACAAATTACACAAAGCATAATGGGGACAAGTGCTTAGTGCAAATTTTATAAATGAGGAAAAGTAACAAATACCCATTTAGAACCTACTTTAGATAACTGTTACCTCTAGATTCTGAGTTTTACAATAAATTGTCCTGGGTTTTTTAGTGTGTGGCATCTTTATGTTGAACTCAAGTTTCATAAATGCTTTGATCCAATGGCTTTTGGACTTATACTATCCTCTTAGTATCAGTCCAGAAGTCTTAAAAAGAAGGAAGTGATGAATTAAAGTAGCTGAAGTATGTAAGATGGAAGAGATGCTGTGTTATGAAACAGAAGTGACTTATTAATACATGATTTGTGGAGCTTACTCCCAGGTAAGTATGTATAGTATAGGACCTTAATGTGAGCAATGTATTGTTCTTATGTCATGATTGATATATTAATTCAAGGCCTTAACAATATTGCTATGTTCCCCTCAAATGTTTGTACACTGAAAGATGTGGTGTAATTTGTTAAATGCATACACAACACTGCTTCTTTGTTTCTTTATTCACACCCCCTTGCAACCATTTCATTTTTAACCTTCACAGAGAGAGGTCAACAAGCAGTTTATCACTTATTGTGTTTGGCTAAACTTATGTGAAGTGCCAGAGTGACTGTTCATGAAATGCAAGAGGCAATTTACTGACATGTGCATTTGGTATTGTCCAGTCAATGCAGTAAGTCCCAGAAGTGCTCACAATGTAGAAAGGAAGATGCAATCTTTCTGCAAAATCTTTCAAATATAGTACCCATGAGAAGCATTCTGAGCATGGACCTTTAGCAATTACCAGGCACAACAATATAAGTGGTTAGCAAATCACTGTCTTAGTTTAAGATATAAAACAAAACAAAATGGATGAAGGCTAAGATTTGTAGTAATGGTCACATTGACTTTTTAATGAATAATATTCCAAATAAAAGTTGGGATAAGTGTGGATGTCATAATCTTCAGAGAAACCAAGTCTCTCTCTTTGTCTTCATAATGTCAAAACTGAACTTTTATGTCTAAATCTGTAGAGATAATGGCTGAATTTGGCTATCATGATAAGCCAAAGTTCTGCAGGATGTGTATGAGCATCATGCTGGGGCATGTTGTCACTCACTCTTATCTTCAATGGGAACAAGTAAGCAATTCATGGTTAAACATGGTTATTTGGTTAAACAGTCAATCATTTGTTTATCATGATATGCAAATCATACAGGAATTAGCTGCTTGCTTTCCCTTTTCCTCAACAAACCAGATAAATATTTGTAGGAAAATATGATGTATTTCTTTAGCTTTTGTGGGGAAAGATATACATGATGGACAAAGCACACACATACAGTTTGCAAGTGGGAGTGATTACTCAGCTATCAGCAGAGAGCAATTGGCTATTGTGTACTGGCATGCTAGGTTGTCTTCTGTCTATCCAGAGTACTCTTGAATGTCCAAGTTCTCTTGAGTATCTGAACATTCCCAGTGTGCAGGTCATGCTCCAGTACTGAGATAGCAAATGCTCTTTCTTCTGTGATGCTTAGCAGTTAGTTAAAAATATTTGTTCTCTTTGCATGAGCTTCTTGGCCTGAAGCCATATACTAGAATAGTTTATAAATCTCCTTTTAAAAAGCTGAAAATCAGAAGTAAGCTGAAAATAGCATTCATAAAGCAAGACTTGGAGGAAGGAGCCATGAAAATTGGAGGAAGGCACATCAACAATTTAAAATATGCAGATGACACTATACTACTAATGGAAAATAGCAAAGACTTGGAATGATTACTGAAGAAATATCTGCCCTGGGAGACGATTTTGTCTGTCATTCAATTGGCCTTCCGTGAGCGATGTTTGGGCTGGTATTTATTTATTTATTGTTTTTATGTAGTAATTCATTGTTTTAATTTTTCTCCTGTTTAATTCGGTTTTAAGGGGTTGGGAGGTGGGACTTAGGGTCTGGGGCTGCTTTTACATTGTTTAGTTTTTAACTGTTGTAAGCCGCCTCGATTATTGGGCAGAGAGGTGGGCTATAAATAAAATTATTATTATTTATTATTATTAGAAAGTAAGGGGGAAAAGTGCAAAGGCAGGTTTACAGTTGAACATTAAGAGAACAAAAATAATGACCACAAATGATTTACATTACTTGAAAGTAGACGGTGAAGATATTGAAGTAATTCAAGATTTTCAATCACTAATCAGAATGGAGACTGCTCTCAAGAAATCAGAAAAGTAGGAAGGACAGCTGTGAACAAAGCTAGACACGATCCTCATTTGTAAAGATATATCATTGAATACTAATGTTAGGATTGTCTAGGCCATTGTATTTCCCATTTCTATGTATGGTTATGAAAGTTGGACAGTGAAGAAAGCAGATAGGAATACAATCAACTCATCTGAGATGTGGTGCTAGAGAAGAGTTCTGAGGATAAAATGGACTGCTGAAAAGACAAATAAATGGGTCCTTGAGCAAATCAAGTCTGAATTCTTAAGAGCCATGATGACTACACTGAGCTTGTCATACTTTGGACATGTCATGTTAAGACAGGACTCATTAGGAAAGACAATAATGCTTAGTAAGGTTGAAGGCAGTAGGAAAAGAGAAAGACAACATTTCAGATGGATAAACTCAGGACTTTACCACATGAGCCCCATTCTTGCAGCAATAGAATTGGGGGAACAAAATAGAAACATAATGCATTCAGAGCCTCATTATTGCATGACTTTGGAATCATGTAAGTTGGGTTGCTGCCACTATCACATTCGCTTTAACCCTGCCTCCCTGCCTCCCTACCTCATGCCTCATTTTGGCATTTTAAACTTTAACCCCCACAATTCTAGAGCTCTGCTATAGCAATCAGTAAAAAAAAATGAAAAGAAAGAAAAGAAAAGAAATGGGGGGGGGAAGGCAATAGGGCTTCTTGGGAATAGCAAGAGGGACAGGGACAAGGGAGAGGAGGGGACACTGACACTATGTGACTGAAAATAATACAACTGCCCCAGCAGTAACATTTCACATCTGGGTCCTTGTCCTATTGACAGTTCATTGACTGATTTACCCTGTCAATGAAAAGAGACACCTTAATCATTTTGGGAGACACAGCAGCTACATTTCAGAGGCATTGTCATGTGATAGGTATTGCCAAAGTTGCTTTTTCCAGGTGTAACCATGGTTTTAAAGTCAAGTTTAGTACACCACGCCCATGCCATATGCGGGCTCGCCATCCACAGGCTCAAGGTAATGTGGATGGTAAGCCCTGGCACTTTTAATGGTGTGTGTGCTCATGGCACACATGCAGCTTGGTATGTGGGAGCATGCTTTCTTTGCCT
>CM034706.1:82573860-82586007 GCA_020142125.1 Phrynosoma platyrhinos | reverse complement strand
ATGGCTACATATACTGGTATGGCTACATATACCCATGGCTGCATTCATCCCAGAGGACTTGGAGGACATGGGGAGTTGAAGTGGTGCCCTCCCAGCCTTGCAGGATTGGGGGGACATGCTTCCTAATTAAGCTCAGAATGGAAGGCATTTTGGAATTCCTCCTGGACAGAAGTTTGGAATGTAGGATGGGTCCTGGGAAAGGAGAGGGGGGAAAATGGTGGATTTCCCCAAAAACAAGTGAGGGATGGAATACTGTCCATGGCACCCATGACACTCTCCTGTGTTTTCTTGAATGTGTTGACAGTTGCATCACCAATCACACGTAGATGATTGACAGGCATTATGAAAGGGCACAGACTAGTGGGAACAACAATTGTGCCAAGAAAGAAGGGAATAAAGAAAAGACCAACTTCCATAGTGGGAACGACACATGGACTGGAATCGATTCACCAACCTGGAGCAAAAGCAAATAACAAACTGGGTTAAATGTACTGTAAGTGGGAATGAGTCCGAAGAATCCCAAATTGCTAAGGCAACAATGCCCTAATTTTATAGAGGCAAGCTAATGTATTTGGGAAGACAAGAGCACTATTTTTTGAACTCCTTATGTCCCAACAACATACCCAGAGTAGCAAGCTGATTCTCCTCTCAAAATGTTTTTGTATAATTTGTTTTGAAATTAATTCTCAAAAAATTATTTTCCCCATGAAAAAAATGCTCCTAAGTCATTTCCCCACAGACAGTAAAACTTCACAGCTCACATTGCCAACACACAGAGATTCTCTCACTCTAAATCATTCTTCCAACATTTGCCTATTTTCTCAGTCTGTCTGGATCAACCCAAACTATCTCTTTCACTTATACAAGCATTCCGTTTATTCACAGATGCATAACCACATACCCTATTTTCCAGTGCACAAATGCATTCATGTCCAATTCTCAAGGCCCAAAGATAAATTCCTAGCCACTCTCAAGTGGTTTTCTTCTCCTTCTGTGGCTTTCTCACCCCCACACACTCGTTTTCCAACTCTTCTTCCAACATTTTTTAAAAAAATCTTGCATTTGATCCATGCTTATGAAGTAAACTGAACATTTCTTAACTGCATAAAGTATAAAGAACAACATTTACAACTATCAATACAAGCTACATTCAATAGGTGCAGCTCTTCCCAGCATACAAAGGGCTATTTGCTGTTCCAAGGACTGTGCCAGAAAAAGAGACAGCAACCCTAATTCAGTACAAAACAACAAATATGGCAGAAGATACATGGATTCAAAGCCAGATTTTTAAGAGCTATGCACTCAAAGCCTTTGTTTGAATGGGACAGTCTATTATTTTGATTTTTGCTCAATATAGATTTTTCCCAAATAAGAACTTGTTGTTTTCTTTATTGTGTTTATGAAGAAATTTGAAAATGTTGCTAAATTATTGTTACTAAGGGGGGAAGCAGATGAGAGCTTCCAGGATGCCGTGGGATGGTGCGCCACGGGACCGCGGCATCCGTACTTGCACTGACTTTTCCGCCGCAGCGTGTGTGGACGCTGTGGCAGGAGGTTGCCCTCGGAGGGCCGGCTGTGCGGAGGGCCGGCAGCTCCGAGGGCAACCTCAGGAGGAGGAAGGGGCGCCGATCGTGCGGCTGCCCCTCCTCTTCCTTGCCTCGAGGATGGCCCAATTAGCCGTCTGCTGAGGCCCTATGGGGGGAAGCAGATGAGTGCTTCCAGGATGCCATGGGACGGTGCTCCACAGGACCGTGGTGCACCGTCGGCGCCTCTGAAAGGAGTGCAAAATCAGTACTCCTTTCAGAAGTCAGTGAAAGTGCGCCCTAAAAGCATAGGGCGTACTTTCACTGACTTTTCCACCACAGCGTGTGTGGACGCTGCGGCGGGAGGTTGCCCTCGGAGCGCCGGCCATGCAGAGGGATGGCAGCTCCAAGGGCAACCTTGGGAGGAGGAAGGGGCGCAGATCGTGTGGCTGCCCCTCCTCTTCCTTGCCTCGAGGATGGCCCAATTAGCCATCTGCCGAGGCTCTAAGTCAAACAAAATAAAATCTCATCCATACACACTCTCTAGACAAGAGGTGGCAACTGCCAAGGACTGAAGAGCTGCATTGTTCTCTCAGAGGGCTCTAAAGGAATGGAGCTCCCATTTCATCCTAGAATCCTGGAATCATAGGAGATTATCACTGTACAAATAATGTGACTTATCCCTGATGGGATACAGTCATGCTTTGGATTAATAGCGGGTATTATTACATTTAAATTGCTTCTGGTGCTGCCAGGCATCTGCAACCCACGTGCAGCCTGGGTCCCAGCCGCACTCATCCGTCCGCTTTTCCAAAATTGCAAACTCTTGTTTTTGAAAAGAGATAAGATGAGCATGGCTGGGACCCAGCTGCATGTGAGTTGCAGTTCCTGGTGGCAGCGGTAGCAATTTTATGTCATAATACCCACTATTAATCCAAAACGCAACTGTATCCCCTCAGGGATAAGTAATGCTATTTTTAATGCGATAATCTCCATAGAGTTGGAAGGGACTGTAAGGGCCATTTAGTCCATGTGCCTCTCCCACAAATGACTGGATAGACAACTAAAGTACTCCCTAACGATGTTCATCCTACCTCTGTTTAAAGACCTAAAAAGAAGGGGATCCACCATCCTATGAGGTAGTCCAACCATTTTACTACATTCGTTTGTGGGCTTGTTAATTTCTAGTTGGGGAAAAAAAAGCCCAGTCTTGACCTAACAAACTTGAGCCCTCTTCCCAAAGGCCCCTCAACACAGTGAAATAATACAGTGAAAGAGGCTTTGGGATACTATTGGCCAATTTGGGCCTGAAATAAAATATTCTTGTTACTGAAAATGTAAGGGTTTGGTGACCTTTATGGGGGGCACAAAATGTTCTTGTGGTAATGATCTTTTAGTTAATTTTAATGGTTTTAAATTTATGGGTCATTTAATTGTTTTCAAGCACCTTTAATATTTATCCCCTTTTTATTGATGTTTTATGTTACAATTTTTAATTGGTACTATTTTTAGTAAGTTGTAAGTGGTGCACTGGGTTGAGCATTAGATTACAAATCTGGAGACCCAGGTTTGATTCCCAGTCAGCAATGGAAAACCCACAGGATGACCTTGGATGAATCACACATTCTCAGTCCCAGAAAATCCTGTGATAGGTTCACTTTAGGGTCACCATAAGTTGGAAACAACTGAAGGCACACGACAACAACAAAAGCTGCCTTGAGTCTCATTATTGGGGAAAAGATGAGGTACAAATAAAAAATAAATTTATTTTTCTTACTAATTTTTTTTGTTCCTATTCTAAGACATTTATTTTTTCAGCTTCCCTTGTCCCCTTTTCTGATTTTCTAAGCCCTCTCTAATTGGGACATAAGGAGGACAGCATCTCCAGTCCCTCCCACCACCAAGTGAGGCTGCAACAAGGAATTGCAGCAGGGGGCCTCTTTCCAATTGTCACAGCCTCATACACTGGTCAGAGAGGACTGGAGACATAAAAGTCTTTCTTGAACCCCAGCTGAAAAGATCTCTTTTGTCAGATCCAGTTGCTGTCTGTTAAGGTGGGCTAGGTGGCATTTTCATAGTCCTACAATAAGAGTACCTAATCTTACTGAATACAGAGCAGTTACACATCTCTAACTCTGTATAACAAATCCATAATTGCAATGCAGAATGTCAGCCATTTTTCTTATTAGCAATTTGTTGACTAATTCCAGGGCTTGACATCTTGCCCAGTCCTGAATGATCCAATCTCTGTTGTTGTATGCCTTCAAGTCATTTCTGACTTTTGGTTACCCTAAAGCAAACCTATCATGGTGGGTTGTTTTTGTGTGTGTGTGTATGTTTTTGTTTTGTTTTTGATGACTCACCCAAGATCATCTAGTGGGTTTCCATGGCTGAACAGGGAATCAAACTTTGGTCTCCAGAGTTGTAGTCCAATGCTCAAACTGCTATACCATGCTGGCTATCAACTGAAGTTTAGGGAGGCATAAAGTTTAAAATTCACTGCCAGACAAATCTAGCATTTCTCCAAACTAAAACCCACCAGATCCCATAGGATGTCACTGTGGCAGTCAAAATGAAATCATAGTATTATAATTGTGTAGTGTGAAAGGACCATGAATGGCTCTCCATTCTCTATTAGATATCCATATAAAAAGGGGTGTACATGTGGACACACACAGATTGCACATGAACAGAATTCTTGTAGTTCATAAAGGTTCAAAGTAGAGTACAGCAAGCCTGTTTAAAACTTCCTGAAAAAGAACAACCTTGCATTACAACGGATATGTGTTCCCCAAGAAAATTGGTAACATGTTTGGAAAGAAAGAGCTTCTTGGATTGACTAAGCCACCCTCCCCAGCACCTTCAACTTTTGCTAGGAAAAGCAAAGGCCTTGACAATGACAACAGGCTGTAGCTAGCACTCATCATATCTGATGCCAAAGAGTTTGTTATTTGGGAAGGAGTGAGAGAAACCTTTAATGCTTGTTGAATCAAATGGCAAATGACAAGGAACTAAAATAAATGCACAGATTTGACTTCTTCCAGCTGGAAAGGAATGGGTTCTTTTGTTCTAATGTCAAAATGTTGTGGATGCAAATGTAAACAAAATTAAATTCATGCAAAGGTAAGACATGTTCACTGGCAGAAATGCAAGCTATTTGCAAGATGTTCACATTAGCCTTGCATGCTTTGCCTTTCCCACCCCAAATCATTAAAGATGGACATTCTCTTAATTTGCCTATCCCCCTCCTCCTGTTTTCCCCTCTTCTTCCTTTCCTCCACACTCCCTTGGTCAAAGATTCTTGGCATGCTCACACAAACAAACTTTGCTAACAGCTTTCAACTTGGAAGGCCCGCTTTTTAAATATTTGCCGCTACATAATTGAAACAGCTGTTTTAATGAGATACCTACTGTCATCATTTTACCCTGGCTGAGCTGGGTGACAACAAAGCAGTAATAACGAATTCAATAATAATTAACTCGGGTCATCTGCTCATCTGTCATGGCTCATCAGCTTTAGGGAGAAAAATCCCAGTGAACTTCTCTCTTTTGTGAGCTTTCCAAAAACTCTGCAATAAAATGCTTAGAGAGGACTCTAGGTAGCCCTTCAAAAGTTCTAAGCAAACTGGTAAGTAGGTTAATTAAATTTTATGCATGTTTAAATGCTAATGATTACATTCCTAACATTACAGTGTAATCTGTTATGGAATGATGTCATGCAAGCAGTGGTTTTTAGTGCCTAACACATTTTCATCCTGATGTGGAGAAGCTCTGGATCATTTATCGGAGGGCAGGAGTTGACAGTGGGTTTTCAGAGCCAGGTTTTACAGTCAGATTCTCCCCCCTGTGTTGAATGTTAAGTAGGGAAGAAGTTACAGCAAAAGAGAGACTTGAAGCTCCAAGTTCTGCAGTGATCAGATATGCACAAAATCCATTTTTTTCAGCACTCACAACTGGGAATCTAGGAAGTATCTCATCATATGGCTATATTTAGTGCTGACTCAAAGTAGTCCAAATAAATTGCTCTTATTGAGGTCCAGGTAGCAAGATCTCAAGGGAGAACTTTCAACACACATTGCATTGAGACAGGAATGGGGGGGAATGTTATTTACCTCTTAGCTGCCTTCCACTATTCACCATCAGCATCAGTTTTGTGGGAAAGATGATCATTGCACATCATCCTTTCTAGAGGGTATTGTGGGGAAGAGTCAGGAGAACTGATAATAATGAAATTTCCCAACACTCCTTCCCCATAACTATACATTGTAATTCTCACTTGAAAAATCACATACAGTGAAACTTGGGTTCAGCTATATTATTAGGACCCCTCCCCTTCTAGCCAAGAATGTACACAGTCAAGAATATAAGCAAAGCAATATATATATAAATAAATAAATAAAAATAAAAAAATAGAACAATCAAAGCAATCTTATCAAAGTTCCTTTTATATTGTGTAGAACTTAGAAAGGTTTTTTTTAAAAAAGAAAATTACTTACAGTTTAAAACATAATAAAATTGTTATTTTAATTACTTTTTTATTTAAAATGCCTGCATTTTTTTTAAAAAATCTAAATTGTGTAATATCCATAAATTTCTCAATTCCATAGTTCCAAAAAATGCACAAGACCATCACATAAACAAAAATATAGAACATAGACCAACAACTAATAAATATGACATGTATAGTAAGTATGAATGTTTGCACATTTCCCCATTCATATATATTTCATTTATTGTTTTACCATTTATGTAATGTGACTTTCAGCTATGTTGTATTTTATTTTACATATTGTATGTTTAGAATGATATTATATTTAACTATCTAATTTCAATTTGTTCATTCCTTTATTTTAGTATTTGCTATAAATATCATTTATATTTGTTATCAGTATTTGTTATATATTTATTTTGTGTCTGGTCTTGCATGTTTTTTGGACTTGTGGCTGAGACCCTGCCATTTTGTTGTGGTCTGTTCCATTGCCTTAATATCCAGAACAGAGCACAAAGTGCCACATCAGTGAGTAACTTGAACCATGTGATAATTCTTCTTCACCATTAGGAAGGCCATATAACATTTACAGTAAAAGTAACTAAAACATTTCATTAACACCTCAAAGTGAATTGAGTTACCAATCATTAAGACAGAGTCACAATATAATGTGCTTGAATCTTGGTTATTGCAAAATGGAATTAATTGCAAGTAGCTAGTTATACATAAGCATTTGCTTCCAAGTTTTGACTCACACTCCCATCTTCTACTGCCTACAAAATGCCCTTCCATTAGGCTGAATGAGATAGCAAATTTTCCATGTCATGAAAGATCAACAAATAGTCAGTTATTTTATTTACTATTTATACTATTTATTTGCCTGGAAGAGAATAACTTTACTAGTTTTGAGCACTGTGCATCCTAACTTGGGTAGGGGAGGGAGCAACATTTATTACTATGCCTCAAGCAACAAAACTTCTTGGGCTGAAGAAGAAATGGCTGTTAAGAACAAATAAGGGTGTCCAGTCAAAATTTTTGAAACCAAATTGTACATTAGTTAAGATGAAAATTTAACCAGAGGCATTAGATTCTATGAAGAATTCTGATTCCTTTTAATGTGTCAGCCCAAGTACATACGTGTAGGATTCCAGTGCAAACCTATGCATGTTATCCAAGAGAACACCTCATGAATGAATAAGTGTATGCAAGATTATGCATAGGTAGGTTTGCATATTGTAGGCTTATAGCACAAACCCAAACATATTTATTCAGAAGTAATTTCGACTAAGTTAAATTAGTTTGAGGACAACAATGGCATTTAACTGATGCAAGGGAAATATTTTTGTTGGGCAAAAGCAAAATGTTCAATCTGAATTTTATGGGGAAAAAACTTAAAAGTGAAAGAACAAATAATGCTGATGTATCTTTTATACTTCTTGGAAGGCTAGAGCAATTTGGGGGTTGAGAGAACAATATTATCTAGTGCCTGTTCATTGTGGCTGCCATGCTGAAAGAGATTATGGTTCATTGTGGCTGCCATGCTGAAAGAGATTATGTGTCTTGAAAAATTCTTGATTGTGTGTTCCATACAAAACAGTCTTCTTTCTATTGAGCTGAGGTCAGGAGTATATTTGCATAAGATGCCCCTGAAGAACTCTATGCCACACCATTCTTCCAAGCAATATTCTGGGGGGTGGAGAATGGCTCCTTTCCTACTGATAGTTAGATACAATTTTACCAGGAACTCCTCTCAGAATAATGATGCATTTGTATACATCAGAAAATGAAATGTGAGAGACAAATAACCCAGCACATGATATATATCTAGTTGGTCTAGTTGGAATACAACACAGTTGAACAGAGGGCATGTCTACACAGGCCAAATGAACCAATTTTCCCCATCTTCATAGCATCCTGTCTTTATGATGCAGGAGCAAAGCCCCAATTTAAGTGCAGACTATCTTCACAAAGTGAGGCCAATTCTCCACTGAATTTGGCCCATCCATCTCTTGTTGTTGTGTGCCTTCAAGTAATTTCTAACCTATAGCAACCCTAAGGTGACACATGCCTTGATTACATACCATTTTAACTACTGTAGTGCACGCTACATGGGGCTGCCATTGGAAATGGTTCAGAAAATTCAGTGGGTCCAAAACGACACAGCTAGAATGCTCATCGGGGCCAGTTATAGGGAGCATATAACTTCCTTGTTGAAACAGCTTCACCGGCTACCTGTTCATTTCCAGGCACAGTTCAAAGTGCTGGTCATGACCTATAAAGCGATGTATGGCATTTAATGTTGTTGTTAACTGCCCTCAAGTCAATCTCAACTCATGGCAACTCTATGGATGAGACATCTCCAAGTCCCTCTGTCGTCCATGGCTCTGCTTAATTCCTGTAACCCCATACCTGTGACCTCCTTAATAAAGTCCATCTATCTAGCACGTGGCCTTCCTATTTTCCTCCACCTTTCACAGCATTATTGTCTTTTCCAACAAGTCCTCCCTTCTCATGATGTTTCTGAAGTATGATAGCCTCAATTTGGTCATCCAGGCTTCCAGGGAGCTTTCTGGCTTGATCTGCTCTAGGACTCACTTGTTTGTCCTTTCGGCTGTCCATGGGATCCTCAGCACTCTTCTCCAGAACCACATCTCAAAGGAATTGATTTTCTTCCTATCATCTTTCTTAACTGTCCAGCTCTCACATCCATACATGGTAATAGGGAATACAATGGCTTGTATGATTCTAACTTTTGTGCTGTTTCTTCACTGTCTAGATTGAAATTATGAAAGTCCTTGGTGGTAATTATTTTTGTTTTTTTTTATGTTCAACATTAAGCCTGCCTTTCTTCTTTGATCTTCCTTACTAGGTGTTCCAGGTCTGTGAGGTTTTCTGCTAGTACTATGGTGTCATCTGCATATCTTAGATTGTTGATATATCTTCCTCCTATTTGCACTCTTTCCTCTTCTGTATCCAAGCCTGCTTTTCTTATAATATGTTCTGCATACAAGTTGAACAGATAGAGTGAGAGGATGTAGCCTTGTCTGACACCTTTGCCAATTGGGAACCATTCTGTTTGATTGAATTTTTCTTGAGATTTGTTAGAAAGCTCAGGAAATAGGAAAGATTGATTTAATCTCACCAGAAAAGTAAACACAGCAGAAATGCGTGAGCAGGAGAGCAAACTAGTCCACTCTTACTTTTCTCCCAGACCCACATGTCTCCCCAAAATAATGAATACATTATTTTTAGTGAGAGTAAAATAAAATAGATTTACTTACAAAATCATGTGTATGCATATACACAGGTCCATCTGAAAGTTGCAAAGAAAATGAGGTAGAAAGAAGGTTTAACATGCTTACAAAGAAAATTTCCATCAGCATGCTCAGACCGTCCATGCTTTCTGGTCTAAGGACAAAAGAATAAGTATGGCAATCCCTTCAGAGACAAAGAAAAGTGTGCTCTTAGAGAAGGAAGAAATGAGGGATCATAAAATAATAAACTATCATAGACATGAATCTATGTTACCAGAAAGACTCAGCATGGTTAAGTTGCAGTATCCCCAACACTATTTCTCCATGTTCAGTTTTAACCGTTGGCTTTTGTCCTGAATACAGATTCCTCATTAGGACTGTCAGATGTATTGGCACTCCCATGTCTTTCAGAGCATTCCATAGCCTTACATTTTCTATGTAGTCAAAGGCTTTGCTATAGTCTATAAAGCACATGCTGATTTTCTTTTGAAATTTCCTGGTGTGCTCCCTTAGCCATTGTATGTTTGCAGTATGGTCCCTAGTGTCTCTTTTTTTCCTGAACCCTTCTTGAACCTCTGGGATTTCTCTCTTCATGTATGGTTTGAATCTATGTTGCAGAATTTTGAGCATGATTTTGTTTGTGTGGGATATCAGTGCTAGTTGCTGCAGTCTCTTATGTCTCCCTTTTGGTGGATGGGAATGTATATTGATCACTTCCAATCTGTTGGCCATCATTTTGTTTTCCATATTTGTTGACATATACTGGTTAGCACTAGAGTTGACTCTGTCAATGTGGATTGCAGCAGTTCAACAGGAATATCATCTGTTCCTGGTAATTTGTTTTTTGTTATTTTTCTCATTGCAGTTTCCACCTTGCTTTTTAGAATTTGGGTTTCATCTTCATATGGCTTTTCAATCCATGCGTCCTTCATTGTGTCATCTCTTTTGTATAATTCTTCTGTGTATTGCATCCAATGTCTTTTTTTATTTGAGAGATTGCATCTCCCCATATGAACCTGTAAAATTCCTATGTTCTGAAAAGAGAAACTCCATCACAGGTAACCTGTAACATCTAACCAACAGATATTCTAGAACAGTGCTGTCCAAGCTATATGATGTAGAGGACTGGCATTTATTTTTCCCCTAGTGTACCAGGGAAAGAAAAGCAGTATTTTATTAATACAAACAGGTATATCCATAACACAGGTATATCTGTAATACATGAATGGTACACAAGAATGCAATGCTATAACAAGCTGTGTTCTCCCAGTATTTGGAAAATTTTCCTTTTTAAACATAAACCATTGTACTCTTTTGAAGGCATTGATTTCACTTCAACAGGACAATGAACTAATCTTTAAGTCCAATCCTCAAAAAAAAAAAGTAGGAAAAGAAAAATTTCATAAACATCTTTCCATATTATAACCCTTTTTGAAAAAGGTAATTTCTATCCTTTCCTGTCACTCTCACTTAGGTTTTGAGACCAAAGGATCTAAATAATATTGCATTGCATCCCCCCCGATGGAATTCAAAGAGACTTAAAATGCACAAGAAAAAACATGCAGAATTTAAAAAACATGCAAAAATATCTTTAAAAGAGCATTAATTTTTCTATAGAATTAAAACAATTAAAAATAATGTTAAAAGCAAAAGACAAATGTAGTGCAGCATGCTAATAAAAGGCTGTTGTTTTTTGTCAACCCCCCCCCCAAACACACAAAACAGTTCATAAAAGACATTTGTATTAAAATCATCTTCACCTGTTTAGCCTCCCTAGGAAGAGAGTTCCAGAACAGCCACTGTGAAGGCCATTTCATAATGGATCTCTCCTTCCATAGATACCTACATATACTGTATGGTTGTCAGCCAAAATTCTTCTCCAAGTGTCTTCCCAACTAGAAATGGAAAGAAGTCCCTTTCTGTTGTCTTACAATAACCACCACCACTATTATGGAACATTCTCTTCGTGAAGCTAACCTGGCAACTGCATTTCTCATCCAGGTAGGAAAAGTCTTTAATTCTTCCAGGCTTTTAATTCTTCCAGGCATTGCACATATTTCAATGTTATGAATCTTTTAATACAGCAGGTATGACCAAAGTATTAAAAATGTGATGTTCAGTTTAAATTTGTCTTTTTAAAAAGCCTACATAATTCACATCATGTGTGTTGCAATATATTTTATATCACTACAACTCCTTGAGCTGCTTCATTGTTGTTAACTGCCGTCAAGTGTACTTCAACTTATTGTGACCTCACGAATGAAACACCTGCAGGTCATCCTATCATCAACAGCACTGCTCATGTCTTGCAGACTTGGGGCTGTGGCTTCTTTGGATTCCATTTGGAATGTGCTCTTCCTCTTTTCCTACTGCCTTCTACCTTACGAAAAATTATCTTTTCCAGAAAACATTCAAGGGTAGCTGTATTGGCCGTTTAGCAAATTCAAACAAAAATCTTTATTAGACAATCAAAATGCACAATATATTTTCCAGTAATATTTTCCAGTAAGTCATGTCCTCTCATGCTATTGCCAAAGTACAATAGCCTCAGTTTAGTCATCTTGACTCCTAGGGACAATTCTGGCTTGATTTGCTCTAATATTCATTTATTGCTGTTTTAGCAATTCACAGTATCCACAGAGGTCCTTTCTAGCAGTACAGTTCAAATGAGTTGATTTTCCTTCTATCAGCTTTCTTCACTGTCCAGCTTTCACAACTAGAAATGGGAAATACAATGGCATGGACAATCCTAACTTCAGTATTCAACTATATATCTTTTACTTGAGGGTCTTGTCAAGTTCCTTCATAGCTGCCTTTCCAAGTCCTGTATCCAAATTACACTGCAGAAATAATCCAGTTCAAGACTGCTTTAAATGCTCTG
>CM034706.1:82546443-82569196 GCA_020142125.1 Phrynosoma platyrhinos | reverse complement strand
GCATCCAGTCCCCGGGCCTTAGGTTGCCTACTCCTGATGTACACAGTACCTATGTCACAGAAATAAGCATAGAGGGATGAACCCAGACATGCTTAGATCCATTGCAATCAATCAAGCTTAATTTGGTCAGGATTAACATGAGTCTCATTGCTTTAATTGAATTTACACCAATTCAGACTATGTCTGAATTATTCCCATGGAAGTAGATTTGAATTCTGACACATTTACAATGTCTTGAAATTATGCTGCTGAAATATCCTCCAAAGTTTTCACCAAAAAGAAAAATAGAGAAAATTTTAAATAAATATTGTCCACTGTAAATTCTAGAAAATATTATTTTCTTACCTTCTTTCTTTCTATACTTCTTTATGTAATTGGAATGGATCATTAATGTAACTAATTAATGTAATTAATGTAACCATACTGGAAATGCTATGCATAAGAAGGAGCATTTATCCTAACTAGTGCATAGTGGTTTCACTGACATGAATGTTCTTGCATCTAGTATTAATGGGAAACTTAAAATGGAAACTGTTGCAAAGAAAGAAATCAAGACCTGCCTACCTACATATTGCTGTTTTTATTATAATCCTAACATTGCTCTTTCTTTAATTGACTAAAGTTTACTAAAAGAAAGTCTGAGGAAACAGAAAAAACAATGGGTACACCTCAAATATACTTGGATAGAGACGTTATCATAATCATATATGATGGGACTGAAAAAATTTCCAGCCCTTGGAAGCAGATTAAATGCACATACATTTTGTAATGAGTGACTGTAATGGAACTCAAATGAATTATAATAAAATATGGAGTTTTTAAAAAGAAAACTACCCAAAGCATAATGTTGCTCAGAAAACATTTAACAGTTTTTCACTGCATGCTATTGTCAAAGTAAATAACTCCCAAAGACAAACTTACAAAATGAGTTTAACTCTAATGTGATGCAGAAAGTCAGTCATTTCATTTGTTAATTAGTATTATGCCAGAAACTATCTATTCAATATGAAGCAAATATGTTTACAATCTTATCTGCCATCTGTTTAATAGATGAGAGAATACTTAGCTTTGGATTCTCAAAGAATGTTTTTTTTTAAAAAAAAAATATTGTTCCCTGTTTAGTGGAGCAGAATGTTGACAGAGATATACAAGCTACATCTCATATAGATATAAAAGATTCTGGAGGGGAAAGCAACATATCTACACCTCCACACACACTTTTATACACACACATATACATGTGTGCACATACTTGTATACACATGCAAGCAAGGAATACTCAGAACTGGATGGAAGGAAACTTGCTGTTGAAGATTAAAGATCTGAATACCAGGTGGCAACTGACAGTTGCAGTAAGAATATATGTAAATCTATGTCATTAAGTATAAAAAAAGTGTTGTATCCTGAATCTTAGCTTACCCTTTCAGGCCATTTTATGGTTCCTCTTTAAAGAGGTCTGAATGCTGAATACTCACTGTTCCTTTTTACAATTAAAAATGTGAGATGATTTCTTTACAAAGAGAACCTGCAATTATACAGTACATTAGTCATTAAAATGAATTCTCTAGGTGCTTTTATAATTGTTTATTTAAAAGGGATATTAAATCATCATTTTCAAAAAGTAGTTGAAAATACACACAAAAACACCATCAAATCAGCTACCATTACAAGTGCTTTATCTTTTTTGCCTGGTTCAATTCATCAGTTCTGATGTACTTCATAGTTAATATTTGCATATTTCTTACATTTTAGAA
Source organism: Phrynosoma platyrhinos (assembly GCA_020142125.1). NCBI lineage: Eukaryota > Metazoa > Chordata > Lepidosauria > Squamata > Phrynosomatidae > Phrynosoma > Phrynosoma platyrhinos. The sequence continues at coordinate 82,567,442 of CM034706.1, read as the reverse complement.
AAGGATATCATAGTTTTGCTAAATGCTCCCTCTTTTTAAAGTCTTGATTTTATTGCTTTATACTTTTATTTTTAGAAGACTATTATTTTCATTGAACTGATTTTTGAAAATTACTGTTCCATATTCAATTGATATTTACCGAGCAGAACCAAACCACTCAGTAAACACCTAATAATGGAACATTTCTTGTTAGGAAAAAGGAAGAGTCAGTCTGTGAAAACATATATCATTGTTGATTCTTAAAATAACTACAACAGATGTATAGATCCTTTTAGCTGTGCCAGTTAAATGGCTGCGTTTTATTCCAAAATCACTGAAACTGAATTATCACATGGTTCTAACATCAGCACATCATTATTGTTATGTTTAGAATCACAAATGTCACTGTTCATATATCTCTAGTCAAATTACCTCCAAACAATTCTTCATTAATGTAAACTGATTAGAGTGTTCCCAGGTAATTTCAGTATGTTTGTGGAACTGACAACAGGTGGGATAATTCAATTTAAGGTCTTTGAGGAATCCCTGATTATTTTCTCTCTCCATTTGTCAGCGACATATGATCATGGATCTTGGGACTCTATTTACTGATGAGAGAAAATAACATTTTATATCTAAGCCTCTATGCTCACCTGCGTAATGTATAAGCTGTAATGCTTTAGGTTCCCTTATGTAGGCATACTGCTAAGCCAAGGTGATTAGGTGGAAAATATTCTTCAGCAGCATGTTAAAACCCTTGTCCTGCTAGCCCAGTAAGTGGATGATTGGGCGATGAAATTGTAACGAAGACTCCATGGGGGGGGGGGGGTGAACTAAGTTTTTATGCTGGTGCATTCAGTTTGAAAATGGTTTTCACTTTTTAATTTCATTTGTTTTGCCGTGTGGAACTGACCTCATGAGCTTTCAGATCCTGGGGGGAAAGCTCTTCTGAGTCAGCCATGTCTGTGTGTAAACAATGCCCCTTTGTAACATGACTGCTTCTCCCAAGTTTCATTTCTGTCTTTCTCTCTCCTCTCCCTCCACCCCCAACAGACTCGTGATCTGGAGGCAGAGAAGAACGGGTGAGAATTTGCTCCTGAGTTTGTATAATGGGATTCAACTTCTGTCTAATGTTCACAACAATGATGGAGGCCTAACCCCTTAAAATATTTGCCAAAGATATAAAAGGGGGAAAATCCACAACTGCTGAGGTCAGGAACTCAACATCTGTGCTTTGGCTGCCAGAGTATTTGTATGTGCAAACCAATAAAGGGAGGTGGAAAATTAATTGTGTTTGCAAGATAACAAGGTTTAGTTACAGAGCCACCTGACTTTTTCAAACCTTCTGGATACAATATAATAGTCCAGGAGTAGACATTACAGGATTAAATCCATTGCAACATTCTAAAAATCAATTCATCTGTTCCTAATAGTGTTTCAATAGTATCCTAGTAACCTCCCCTCTGAAGCTTCATATGGTTTGTATTTGCAAACACTATTTGCTGAAAAAAATTTGGAAGAAAAAGAAGATGATGATGAAGATGAAGAAGAAGAAGAATGGAGGGAGGGAGAAAGCTTGTGTTAAATCTCTTCACAGAGACTGAACTGCTGGAAAGAGGAGCAGGTTCCAATGTGGGCAAGTGTATTTGCCAACATGCCATATGGGACTCATGGTTGGGACTTTTTTTTTCCTAGAATAATTAAATGTTGATGGCAGAGTTCAAATGGATCATTAAAATTCAAAAGTGTAAGAAACAGATTTTTTCTTATGTTGCTGAACGCTCCAGAGGGCTGAATAGCTAGCAGAAGTGAGGCAGGCTGCGGCAGTGATCAGCGTGTGCTTGTGATAGTACTAATTTGATCATAATATAGTCATCTCTGAAGATTACAGCTATTCAATTAAATATTCTAATTAACCTGAAGTATTAGGCAAATGATACTAATTACAAATATTCTCCTGAGATTCACAGCAATGAAAATCCCACTTGCAACTGATACTTCTGGCCAATGTTTCGTAACACAATGTCCTATATCATAGGCTTTCAGAATATTAAAATGCAGTTAATTTGCCTAAACCTCATTTGTTTAATGGCATTAGCATTTTGTTTGAAATTGTAATAAACGTACATCCCGCTTTCAAGTAAAATTTAAAATGAGTGTACTCTTGGGGTAACTTAAGATTCCTGTTTACAGACCTAGCACTTTATCCAGTCAGCGGAACAGTTTGAGCTTAACTTTCAGCCATTAAACATATTGAAATTGTTTTAAAATGCTAATAATTTGTCTTTTCAAATAACAAAAAAGGGATATTTTGCAGTAAAATTTCATTATCTTACCCATGTGACCAGTTTCCTACTGTGAAGACCCTAATGTTTGAACTTTCCCTGTAGTTCTTTTTCTTTCCTTTTTTTTTCCTCTGTAGAACATTTGCCTAGTCCCCCCCCCAGCTTTTGTTGATGGTTATTTTTGCCGACTTTGGGTTTCCCCCCCAAAATTATGTTTCAAAATTAAGCTGCCTCAACTCTTTACACTATAGACACCACCGTTCATGCACTTCTAAAAACATTTTGTCTCACACCAGAAATGGAGGGAGATAAGGTGTTAGCTATATATTGAGAATTAAATAATGGGCCAGCTCTGGATGACCTTTCTTGTTCCTTTCATTTCATGGAACTGGTTGTGGATTCTATCAATTATACAGTTAGTGGGCGGGGAAACTATTGATGCTAGCCTTTTTGACATGAAGAAGACACACAAAAAGAGTTCAAATGGCTTACAACACACACACACACACACCGTCCTCTACACATAGTCCTCTCTGGAGGGAAGCTAAATTTTTCTACTTGACATTGAGCTTTAGTTTGTGGTTTGTGGAGGGAATTGGTTGCATAGAACAGTGAGTTTTAAGCTATTTGATATGGGTCACAGTAGTGACAGTTATTTCTCCCCACTATACTATGGCCAGTACCATATTTGTGCTCATTGGCTGCAATTGTTTCATTCTTTCCTAAAATTTTTCCATGGGCTTGCTGTTGATGAATTGTGGACTGGCATTGGTCTGTAAACCATTATTTTGAGTAGCACTGGTACAGAAACCATTTAGTTCTATGAGATCCTATTTTCCAGATGAAGTGGTAATGTCAAGCCATTGTATGTAAGATGTAGGAGTATGTAAAACTAAAGCTTAGGGGTGAAACAGACTGCCTCAAAACACCAGCCTGGGGCCACTGTAGAGCTGCATGCTGCTCCACACTGTGCAGCAACCACATGCCACACCCCCAATCTGGCTATTTGCTGGCACAAAAAGAAGCAGCAGAAAGCTGCTCCTTTTTGAGCCAGCAAAAAGCTGGGTTTTCCACCACTGCCATGCCTTTGCAGGACTCCTACAGTGTATGGCATCTAAACACCATGCTTCCAGAGTGCTGTGAAGCAGCCACCATGTAAACAGCAGGGTGGCATGATACCAGCTTCCTGCTGGCTTGGGGGCATGTGTTGTGAATACTCCATGCCTCCAAGTTGCTGGGAATCCAGCTTTTTTTGCACTATGATTTTGCCTTAAGTGCATGGTTCCATCCTGTTGAATTCTGGGATTTATAGTTTAGGGAGGCGTATTTTGAATTCTCATCTAGAGAATTTTAGTGCCTCATGAAACTACAAACCCAACATTTCATAGGATGTTGCCATGGCAGTTAAAATGGAATAGACAATTTCTCCCCCCATATCCACAGATTCTGCATCCATGCATTCAATCAGCCAGAGCTTGAAAATTCAAAATTCAAAAAGCAAACACTGATTTTGCCATTTTATATACCATTTTACTATGCCATTGTATATAATGGGACTTGAGCATCCATGGATTTTGGTATCCTATACTGATGTATAAGTCCTTCCTTGGGGATGGAAAGAATATTAAAAATATTCTAAAACAGGTTAAATTTGTTTTTATTTTTTAGTGTCAAGAAATGTTGATAGAAAGAATCCTGTACTAACTATATTCTTCATAGTTCAGGACTTATTTTGTGCAAAATTGCATGGGGCTGTTTTGCACATAAAACAGGACAGAAAATGCTGTTTTCTATGTAAATCAATCAAGTGCAGATTTTGTGCACAGAAATATTACTTTCTGTGCACAAAATGCTGTTTCCTGTGCGAAACAGCTACAAATGAATTTTGTCAGAAAAGGTCTTGAAATATGAATCAGCTTCAAAAACTGCATGGTTTTCAAATACTTTCTTGCAGTAGGAAGAAAATTAGTAAAATTATTTCTAGCTTCCTTTGATAAGCAGTAAAGAATTACATCCCTATTCTCCTCCACAAGGTGATTGCCCTAATGTCCTGAAAATGTGAAACACCTACATGTTGAACAATTTCTTCTTTCACACCCATGTGCTGGATGTTCTGATGCTGGACCAAGAAGCCAGCACAGGGATGGAATTAGATGTGGTAGGATAGCCTCACTTTCCTCCAGGTGACTTTGGTTTGCATGATGCACCCCTGAATAGAGTTGATGTCACAATTATATTCCTGTTTTCTTTTGTCAGATATTTCCTCTGTGTAGGAGTTGACTTATCTGAAGACTCAATGAGGAGCCTAAACTAAAAAGAATAAGTGAGCAAGGTTCCTTACACAGCCACACATAGTTGGAGAGATGCAAAATTATAAGTTTAGTTTGGCAATTGTTTGAGAATGCAGATCTGTGATTGGTACTTTGTGGAGGAAGCCATGGTTGCGCTGGCTGACGACCTCTGCTTGGGTATCGACAGGGGTAGTGTGACCCTGTTGGTGCTCTTGGACCTCTCAGCAGCCTTTGACACAATAGATCATTCCATCCTCTTGGATTGCCTGAGAGAGTTAGGAAATGGAGGCACTGCTTTGCAGTGGTTCCATTCCTTCCTGTCGGGCAGATCCCAGAGGGTGAGGCTTGGGGACAGTTGCTCTTCCAAAATAGAGTTTAATTGTGCCATTCCTCAGGTCGCCATCCTGTCCCCGATGCTATTCAACATCTATAGGAAGCTGCTGGGAGAGATCATTCGGAGGCATGGAGCACAGTGTCTTCAGTATGCTGATGACACCCAGATATACCTCTCCATGACCTGATCGTCTGCTCAGACTTCAGATGGTGTCTCTCCTCTCAATGATTGTCTTAAGGCGGTAATGGATTGGATGAGGAAAAACAGATTGAGACTGAATCCAGACAAAACAGGGGTACTAACAGTCACGGGCCCGAAACCAGGCTTGGGAATACAACTCCTAATCCTGGATGGAGTCACACTCTCCTCCATGGACTGTGTTCGCAGTCTGGGGGTACTCCTAGATTCGTCGCTTCACATGACTAATCAGGTGAATGCGATGGTTAGGAGTGCCTGTTATCAGCTTCAGCTGATACGCCAGCTGTGCCCTTTCCTGGAGATTAGGGACCTCAAAACTGTGTTACATGCTCTGGTAACCTCACATTTGGATTTCGGTAACATACTCTTCATGGGGCTACCCTTGTGCCTAACCCGGGAACTCCAGTTGTTCCAAACTATGGCAGCCAAGTTACTCACTGGTACATCTAGGAGAGAGCACATTACACCAGTGCTGAAATCTCTCCACTGGCTGCCAATTAGTTTTCAGGCACAGTACAAGGTGTTGGTTTTAACCTTTAAAGCCCTACATGGCTTGGGTCCAACTTATCTCCAGGACCGCCCACGCACTTTGGTCCTCTGGAAGGAATCTGCTACAGCCTATGAAATCTAAGTTGTCGCAGACCTTCAGAGGGCCTTCTCTGTCGCCACCCCAAGATTATGGAATGGCCTGTCAGATGAGATACGTCTTATTACCACCCTTGACTGCTTTAAAAAAGCAGTAAAGATGGATCTCTTCCAGCAGGCCTTCCCGGAATAATCTCCTGGCTCCCCAAATTGGTCTGGTTCTGTCAATTCACTCCCCTAGTCCCCACTGCCTGTTTTTATGCCTGTTTAACTGCCTTAGTATGATGTGTTGGTTTACTTTGATTGTTTTAATATTGTCGTAGTTTAATCTATTTTAAGAGGTGGGGGGTTGGAGGGAGTAATTTGATTGATGTTTTTTACTTTGTATCATTTTAACTTGCTGTACGCCACCCCGGTTGCTTAGCAGAGGGGTGGGTTAAAAATAAAATTTTCTTAGGGCTGATGCAAACAGCCAAAATGGCTCTGGACTGCCCCTGGGAGTGGCAGATCAGGGCCGTGGCAACCACACACCAAAGCCCTGATCCTCCTTTTTGCCATCCCCAAAAGAGCAGCAAAATGCAGCTCCTTTGGGGAAGTGGCAAAAGGCCACCCTTAGAGCCGCTGCCATGGCCCATTACACCCCTTTGGCACCCACCAAAAGGCACCCTGATGCCATGCACCATGTGGACAGGCATGTGGTGTCGGGGTGGAGTTAGGGCAGAGTCAGGGTGGCCAGCGTGTGGTTGCCTCACCCAAACTCCACCCCCAGGCCAGCCTAAATTGCTGGGCTGCATTGGCCCTTAGATCCCCCACTTCCACTTCAATAAGACTCTTGTCTGCCTGTCATTCTTTTTCTCGCTTTCTGCTCTATCCATTCATTTTCACAAAGTTCAGAGTTATTTGTTTTCCCAGTTATTTTGTTCTTCTTTGCTGGTGTTTTTTACATCTTTTTTTAAATGTATTTTTTAAATTTGATTTTATTAAATACCTTGAGTGCCAATTTTGGCCAGAAAGACAGAGCATATGTTTACACCTAAATCCAGTTGTTAATCCCAACTAGTACAGGCAGGAACTTGGCAAACATTTATGTAAGCACCATTGATTCAATGGGTCTACTCTAGCAGGGACCAACATTTGAATTTAGACCTTTTATTATTTATGGAGAAATGTACTTGAAAGAAATGGTAATGTATGTTAGAAATTAGTATTATACAGGATTATTGTAAATTAGAAAGGCTTATTTTACAGCATTTACAGTACAGCCCTTTCTCCATGATGATAGTATTAGGAAAAGACAGATGGACCTTATCCAGGAAAGGATGTGGATTCTACTTCTGATGGACCATGTTGTACCTGGATGTTAGGTTGCTATTCAAAATGAGAAGTTATTTCAAAAATTGTTATCCTAATCCAGCACTAAAAAGATGGTTGAATATGCAGGAATTTAAACCCAGGCTTTGAAATGCTAAACACTTAAAACCGTCTGGCTACATTAGTAAATAGTTTTACTTTCTCACACATTCTTTTCTTTTTCTTTTTTCTTTAAAAAGACTCACATTCTTCCAACCACCTTTATGAAGCTATGGAATGACGTTTAAGGTTTTAGTTTTCTGGATTTTAAGACTGTTGGGAAGCATCAGTTACTTTTTGGTAAGAATTTACCAAAATCCACAAATTTCTTCAAAGTTGAAATGGAAATAACTTGGTTTTTAAAAAGGTAAGCTTGAGAGAAAGTCTAGTCTACCTCTTTTCCTATCCTCAGAATTTTGGTAAATTCTTCTCAGAAAATGAACCAAACAAAATTATTACTAACCCCTACTGGAGTGCCTACTCTCCTGTGAAGGAACATGCCACAAGAAAGACATCAAGACTTTCTCTATTGCTATCTGGAACATATAAAAAATGGTTTGAGAGAACATTTATATAGTACCAACAAAGATGTGTCATCATGTACGTACAGAAGGAGTAACCTGATGCAAGCTGTATTTATTCGGAGAGTTAGTGTAATGCAATGATGTATGGATATGTTCTCTCATAGGGGAGTGAGTCTACTGGAGTGATTTACTCTTGTAAAGGAAATGAATACTCTGATGTAATAAAATTGTCATGTACCACATTGATCTCCTTGCCACAGAGGAAGTGAGGAGGAACTTAAATTTATATAAAATGAATATAATGGAATAATAAATGCAGAGGGAATAGATATTACAAAGTGATGTACACATTTACAAGGGAAATAAATAGAATGGAGCAGTCCACTTTTATAAGAGAAGGACATTTAGAGGAGTGATATCCACATTTATAGGATCTGAGAGCCTACTTCATTCTGTTTTTTTTAAAAAAGCAAAGAATTGAAAGGACAGCCACAATGAAAACTGACTTAATGAATAATTTTTGTTGGTTTCAAACACTCTGTATTAAAGTCAGAGGCTGTTATCCAAAAATGAAGGAGATAGGGCAGAGTGAGAGCAGTCAGAGTACTTTCTTGCATTGCCCTACAAAATGTTATTCCATCTCAAGATGGACAAATTACCATTTTGGCTTTCTCCCACATTAGAATTTTCAATCTCATTCTCTCTGCCAAATTTATGAAGATAATTGTCACTTTTGAAAAGTTTTCCCCAAAATGTGATGTAAACAATTTTTTTGGCTACCACCAACAGCCATGCTCAATTGCTACAGAAAGAGTCTCTACTGAATGAATTTTTACTTGCTTGTCACAGAGGTGTCCAAGATGAGGAACCCATCAGAAAGTAGACATGGCAATCCTAATTCAGCATTACAAACATGAAGTACACAGGGGTTTGAAATCCATCTTTTAAGAGCTAAAAACACAAACTGCTATGGTTGGATGACAAACTGTGAGTTTCACTTCCTCCCATATTTAAGTGTCATTCTCCATTTATTTCCATTAATTGTATGAAGAAATCTGCATATCACTGAAAGTCCTCATGAGAAAATGAATCAAGACAAATGCTTATCCAGCACTGTTCCCATAATGGCCACTGCCATATTCATAGGTTTTCTGGTAGTGGGGTTCCTATGTGTGCTCAAGAATACTGAGATTCTTACCTCCATTTCTTGCTCAGAAGGATTTCCATCAATTTATCATATCAGCTTTGAAACCATGAAATCTGTTAAGGATCTTGGAGTAATTAAATGATACTGTGATCATGTTCAGTAGTTTTCTGTTTTTGCACAAGGAAGCAATCCTAAATGATCACTTGGCCAGTTTTTGTGGCAGAAAATAAACAATTGATCTGAACTGGATTTTCTCCTGTCCTTACAAACAGCAATGGGTTCTTTTTCATATATTTTCTTCCTAATACCCCTCTCCATAATTACAACTCGCTCTGATGCCACTCCAGTGGCAAGCAGGAGTTGCAATCATAACTTTGCATTCTAAACAGGCAGTGTTATGCCAACTGGGGCAGCGAAATTGTTGCTTCTGATAATATCTGGCAGGGAGCTCCTGTTCTGAATGGTCACAAAATCAATACAAGCATAACTCTTTTTGTTGAAGGGGGGGGGGGAGAATCCAGAGATCATTTTTAAACTAGATGTATTAGTTATTATATTGACACTCACCACCACCATACACAAACACACTTCAGTATGGCAACACCTACTGCAGTAAGACTTTTTTTCCAGGAGGAAACATGCTTTCTAGCACTTTCAATTTTAAGCTGTTTCTATTTTACTTAAAGATCACTTTCTAAAGGAGAAGCAGCCGCATCCTGTGCAGTTATAAGGGCCTAAAACTATTCATTATAAAGGGGCTCTATACATAAGGAACTCATGTTTATGTCATGCTGTCTGTTATGCTCAAAGGATTTCTTATTCATTTTATCTGTGATCCAGACAACAACCCCATAAGGTTGGCTTGTATTTGCAAGATACTAAGCCTGTAGTAGGACAAAGGCTGGCAAAATGTGGCCCTGAGGTTGCATGCAGTCTCCTGAAGGTGACCCTTGACCCCTTCAGGTTCCTCACATTTCTCTTTTCATGCTCCCTCCCAATGAACTCTCTTTCCCAGAATCCTCCAAAGGAGGCAACCACTTTTTCAATATCATGCAGGACTGCCCTACATTATTTAATGGTCTCCAATTAAAAAAACAAAAAACAAAAACAAAACACAAAACACAAAAAAACAACAACCCAGAAGTGAACTTCTATCCATTACAAATTATTTTGTTTCCAATTTTTTGAATATCACCAGTCTGTGCAACCCCCAAAGGGTGCCAAGGCACAAACCTACCCCTCTAAGACCTGCTGCAGTTGCCCACCCCTATTTGAGGTGGACAAGATGCAAGATTTTAAAATCTGAAATAATAATAATAATAATAATTTTATTTATTTTATTCTTTATTACTCATAGAAAGTCTCCAGAATGTCAAATTCCATTTCAGAGGGATCTAATGAATCTCTGCTGAGTTTTATTCTAGAATTTAAAAAGCTATATATGATTCAGATCACTCAATAGGTTCAGTCTCTAGGACAGTGCCTTGAAAGCTGGAAGCAAATTCTCTACACCTTTGCCATGGAAGCTCTTGCTGCATGTGTGAGATTGCTAACATTAAATAACACACACAAACAAATTAATTTGTCCATTATTCAATCATAAAGTGCATATGTGTACAGTCTTGAACAGGAAAAGATTGCATGCTGTCTATCTTGCTTTTTGTGTTGATTCTTAGCACCACAGTACCCACAATGTAGTTAAAAAGAAACAATTCTGCTCTGAATGGAATCAGTATGAAATCAGGCAAGTGTGAAAAGCTGCAAAGTAACTATTTTGTTACATGTTTTTATGACATAATTATATTGATCTGAAAGACATTCATCCAGAACCACAACCTATTATACCCTATGAAATAAAGAAAGCCTGTATAATCTTTTCAATCACTTGATATTCATGGTCTTATTCAAAGGTCTCTGAATATGTCATGTGTGTAATACCAATGCAAAATTTGGCACCACAGTCACTACCAGCAATATGTTTCAATAAGGTAATTTTCTTGCTGCCTAGGAAGATCAGCGGGGTGCAATCCTGAACAAAAACAGAGTATGACATCTTATTCAAGCATACATCTGGAGGACAAAACTATACTTTATTAAAGGAAAATGGGATTTCAGGATTGTTTTGACAAGCGGTAAAAATGTTCACCTCACTTTACATACAGTATGGGGTTTAAATTTAAAGCCACAGTAAGTAAAAGGCTGGAGGATTAATGTGAGGCCCTTTTCTTTCCAATTATGCAAATACACACACACACACACAGAAGTAATATTTTCTATATATGAAATACTGAAATTTGTTGTAATTATAAACATTTTGTACATACATATTCTTTTATTGTTAAGATGGAATCATACTGCTTTGTCAAATGTTGTTGCTATACTTGTTGAATCCAACTTATGGTGCCTTATTCACAGAGTTTCTTTGGCAAGTTTTATTCAGAGGTTTGTTTTTCTTTTCCTCTTAGGCTGAAAGAGTATAATTTTGCCAAGGCCACCCAATGGGTTTTTGGCTAAGTAGGATCTGGAACTCTGGTCTCCCAGAGACTGAGTCCAATACTCAAGCCACTCACCATGCTGGCATGTCAATTAGTCACACAGTTATGAGATGATTTTAGCCTCAATATCTTCACATAGCTAAATTTCAGGCAGCTAGTTCACATTTGTCATACCCACCACAGAGCACAATTCACATGATTCCTCTCCACACAGAGGCCAAAGAGTAGAATATGTGATACAGAATGTGCACAACTATGTAAAATACACAGCTATTATTTATTCATTTCATGCATTTCAAGGCACCTTTCAATAATGTGCTCTTCTCAAAGCAACTTGTAAAATAAAAATATCCACATTGAAATGTCATTGGAACAGGTCCATAAAATAATAGATCAGTTTTAAAAATTGTAACAAATTTTAACAGTTGTAACAAATTTAATATCAGTTTTAAAACAAGCCAAATCCAAAAAGTAAATTACAAAAGCAACATGTATAATAGAAGAATGTTTCTGGAATAAAATAGTATATGTATCTGATAGTCAGAGACATAGTTCCAAAACCTTGAGGCCTTGGCACCTGAAATATTGTGTGTCTACTAAGGGAATCAAAGGGCTTCTTAAACATATTCATTACTTGCAATTAAGGTGATTGAAACTTGAAGTACCATCTTCAGTCATTAAGTGGCAGACTTCCCTATCCAGTCCATAGTTTTCTAACTGATACTATATATGGCCAGGTGGGAGTAGGCCATAGGAGAGTTATAGGGTTGCCCCTCCCCCTGCTATGGGACAGCACTATTTATGGACATGAAATGGGAAAATCACTGCAAGAGACCTAGGGCTATCCTATGCCAGCAGGCATGCTTAGAAGTCTCAGGAGCTATAGCTTCACTCAGATGGGGTGGCCATCAGTTGCCCTGCTTTGGCAGGTGTGCAACTTTGCTTGAAGGCTTTGAGGTATCTAATTAGGGATGATTCCACCCCGTGAAGAGCTGCATATAATGAAAAGATAGAGTCAGCTATATATCTCCTGGGAGACCTTCCCAAGAAGCAGTACTAATATTTGAAAATACCCTATCTCTAATGCCAAACAAATTCCACCCCACCATTAATGATGGTCCAGAGAATAGGGCTTCTGTTGATGATGTCAGTTTATGGGCAAGTTTGCAGGTTTACTTCTATTTATTTATTGAAAATATTTGACTGCTGAATTTCTAGCAGACAGCCTAGAAGGAGTGGCCTCTGGCCACTCTGGCACTGATTGTACTGGAACCACAGTGACCTCATGGCCCACTCCAAAGCAGGCTGCTGCTACAGTCCCAAATAGGTTGCTTGCAGGAGCGGATATAATCTGCTCCTTTTTGGCTTGTCTATTGCCATCTTGGCATGCCTCTGTGTGGCTTTCAGCTGCTTTAGGGGTGTGCGTCAGGTAAATGTCAATCCCCCCAAGTGGCTGCTTTATTTGGCAAGTCTGTTTCGGGCCTTAGGGGTTTGAGTATTGGACCACAATTCTGGAGACTAGGGTTCAATTCCCCACTTGACCATGAAACTGACTAACAGACCTTAGGCAAGTCACATGCTCCCAACCTCAGGAGAAGGCACTGGCAAACTCTGAACGAATCTTTCCAAGAAAATCTCATGATTGGTTTGCTTTAGGGTTGCCATAAGTTGGAAACTACTTGAAGGCATACAACAACAACTACTGGATTTTAAGGCAAAGCTCTCAAAAGATGCTTGACAGAATAAGAAATTACACCAATAAAACATTTAATTAATTAAATTTTATATAAAAAATACCTGACAGCCTCAATTAATGGCATAGGTTGTCCTTGAAATCATGACTCAAGCCATTTTAGGGCTTTAAATATCAAAACCACCACTTTGAACCAGAAATTTGTTGGAAGACAGTGCTGCTGGTACAGGATAACAGCTCTGTCCAGTTCCAACAAGATAGGGGCTGAATGTAGGCTGTACCAGCTGAAGCTTCCATGTTCCCTTTGGAACTGGCTCCAGGTACAATGTGTTATAATAATCCTGTCTGGATGTAATTTGCACATTCATAGCTTAGGCCATTCCTTAAATAGGGTCACAGTTCATATACCAATTATCTATGCTACTGACTACTTTTGTCATCCATGGTTGCACAGAATACTATATTTCCACCAATTGGCAAAAATAGTGGCATTAATTAGGCTCATATTATTTTTAAAGTGATAAATGCACTAGTATTTTATCTGCTTATTTTTAACCATTATTATTTTAACCATTATTATTATTGACCATTATTTTTAGTGAAGAAGTGGGTTATAAGTAACACAAACATAATTATTGTGAATGTGTAGAATAGATGCTCGGATGTGGACTCAGAATGTACAGTCCCAATATTTGAATAGTAGCTTCAATACGATTCATTGAACACATTTGTGAATTCTTATAGTTGCGGCCAGAAATAAAGGAAAATGGAAGCAATTTAATCTAAAATACAATAAAAAGTTCCAGCTATAGTATGCTTATTCAATACATGGCTGAATGGTATGTCAGCCCTTATGCAAATCCAATTGATTCAATGGGTTTGCTCTAGTTGAGACTAACAATACGTTTTAAGCCTAAATTTGTACAAACAACTGCAGAATTATCTGTTGTAAGGATCATTTGATAAACAGTGTCAGATCAAGTTTGTCTATTTGTATTCATTTTTGTATTTTTTTATCACCCATCAGCCTAGTAGGGCAAATGAAAATGTATAAAACAAATTAGAAACACTCTTTAGAAACAGATTATTATTTTTTTTAAAAAAGCGGGTTTTAAAAATACATACATAAACAATCAGAAAAGCCACTCTGATTTTAAGGACTAAGAGCTGTGCAAAGAGGCCGTGCAAAGAATGGATGTAACCAGCCTGACAGCCTTTGGAAGGGAGTTCCACAGCTCAGAGAAAGTCCTGTCTCATCATTTTTCCCAGAGGCAAACAAGCTATCAACTTCCCTTATATTGTCTACTGAAGTTGTTCTAAAAAAAGGGAATATTGCTTCAAGAAATACCCAATGTATTAGTACATGTTATAATAATAAATATACCATACAGTGGTATCAGAAACATATTTCATACAGGTAAAATACTTAATAATAACAAACAAAATATACTAGAAACCATAAACAATAAATCAAAGTTGTGATAATCAGTTCAGAGCTGAAATACCACTTTTAACAAAAAATGGTAATCAGAATTGTAACAAACCCAGACAAGTAGTATATGTGATTTTCACAAAATTAAATGTCCAAACAGAACATGGAGACCAGAATATGGAAAATGCCAAACAAATGATGACAGGAATTCAGAAATAAATTGATTTGATCATGGCAAAAAATATGCAGTTGTTTCAACAGCATCTTCTCTGGCCAGTTCTTACATACATGTCTCCAGTCGAAATTGTAATGTATAATAGCAGTCTGAATTTCAAGATGCATAATTCATCCAGCAATTTGTGTCTTATCTGTATGATGTATGTTTCTGATACCACTATATGGCATATTTATTTTTATAAATTGTACCAATACTTTTATAAATTGTACCAATTCCTTTACTTTACAATCATTATGTTAGTTAAGAGACCTTCCTGCCCATTCATGTGATTAATGTACAGAAGCTGGACAGTCCTTCCATTGATGGTGGGGCAGAATTTGTCAACACATTTAGAGAAGGTGCACAAGGTTAGGCATCTGGCACTCACAACTCTAACCTTTAACACACTGCTGCTGCTGCCATGGAACAACTTGTAGGAATAGGCTGCTCTCATGCTGCACAAATAAAGCAGTTTGACACCACTTTAATTGTCATGGCTTCATACTATAGAATGCTGGTTTTTGTAGTTTGATGGGGCACCAGAGCTCTCTGACAGGGAAGGTGAAATATCTCACACAACTACCAATCCCAGAAGTCCATAGCATTGAGTCATGGCATTTAAAGTCATGTCAAACTGCATTAATTCTGCAGTGTGGATAAACTCTGAATAGTGGGCCACCTCCCCGCTTGGACCATTGGCTACCAACAACTGTAACTCCCTCTTCCTCTACCCCCTCTATTCCTTTGTTCTGCCTCTATTTCATTGCGAAGGGACAGTCCTGTTGACACAATGGTTTTAGCTTTAAGCTTGCTGGAAAAGATTTCCTAATTTTCCCATTTATTAATGTCCAAATTACTTTGGTTTTATTTGTGTATTTTGTTTGTGTTTTGCAACCCAGTGCTTCAATTTTCATGTGGTTTTATAGTGTGATGACCTATGGAGATATAAACAATAAATTGTACTTGACTTAAACAACATTAAATGAAGTCTTCCTTAAAAGCACTGATGCTATTCAAACTTTCTATTACATGTTTTCTACCCCAGTGTTTGTTCTCAATTTTTGTAAATGAAAGGAGATTGGTGTTTTGCTATTTGAGTTTTTAAAATGATTTGTTACGAGGCTGCAGCTGCAATATGAGAATACCAAACACAGCTTGAAAACAGATCTGCTAAATGCTTTGTGAAAAGTGGAAGGGGTGTTGAGTCTAAGCATATTCAAAACGGCACTGCTTCACACATAAGAGTAGAAGATCCTGGTCTAATCTATCCAAATAATAACACCATTAAGAAACTATTAGAGTGATTTTAACCAAGCTAAAACCTTGTTGCACCTCAATCGCCCCTCTCAACAGATAAAAAAAAAAATAGATAGTTGCCTTTGACCAATCCTCTCAAAATGCTTCACTGTGGCTGTTTCTTCCTACTCAAAATTGCTCATCTTCACAAAGAGGAAATGTCATCAGCAAACCCAAAGTTTAGCAGGATGCTGGAAGGGAGGTATACAAGAAGACATGACAATGATGGATACTTCAACATTGCACCGCTTGTTGATGTGAATGATGGTGGACCAAGAACAATTTATTAACTGATTTACCTTTGTTTCTGCTATCTTAACTTGAAAAGTCATGGCTTTGCTCTTTTAAAGGCTGCAACATGTTTTAGCCATTAAACCTTCATATTCCCCATATAAGAATGTAGAAAGGTTATTTATAAACTTCAGCGGCTACTCAGAAATAAGAATAGAGAAATTGTTACTCCTTGGAGTTGCACAGTTTGTAATCTTTCGTTTTGAAGCTATCTTAGAATAGAAAGACCCAGTTCAGTTCTCCCTTGATAACTATAATGAACAATCCTTTAAAGCCCACTGTGACTTGCAGGCAGAAACAGCATCAGTCAAACACTGCAAACAATGCAGCACAGAGCAATATTATGCCACTCTCTAAATATACCAAAATCCCTTGGCTAAACTACGAGGGTTCCCATACACACACACACCTCCTTCCTTACTCCCTTACTCCTCACTCCCTTTGATGAAATTTATCACAATAGCTTTTTAGCATGTAGTATAACCCTGTAATTGAAACTTTGCAGAAGCCTTTTACAAATTTTTGTGTGCATGCACATAAGTATAAATTCCAAAACAAAGAGCGATAGGGATGGCTTTTCAAACTTCTGCAAATGTTAATGTGTCCACACAGTGACTGAAATCCTGTAGATGACATATGGAAGTATAGTCTCCCATTATGCTAGTCTATGTACTTTTTGGACATTTGAAGAGGAGGCACAAGTACCTTGTTCTGCAATGACCCCCCCCCCCCATATTCCCAATGTCAGCTTGGAATGGCAGGGTGCATTCCATAGCCAACCAGTGCATGGTGGGGGGCTACACTGGAATTCTGCAAGGGCAATTCTCTGTGGGGATACAGAGGCTTCACTGGAAAAGGAATGTCAGCCAGAAGTATACCAGTGTGGCTTTACATTCCACTAGCACTGAACAGTACCATAGGAAAATCTCTTGTTTGTGGGAAGAAGAAGGAAAATAAATCCAATACACAATATGTACACAACAACGAAAAGGGCAAGTCTCAGCTATCTGTAATAATTTATTGGGAGAGATATCACACTGGACCTAGTGCTAAAATAAATTGGCAAATAAACTTAGGGCCTCTACAGACAGCTTACACAGCAGCCTCAATCCACCATTTCGGCACTTGAGAAAGGAGCGCCAAAATGACACTCCTTCCTGAAGTGCCAGAAAGGGCATGGGAAGAGGTGCTGTGAGCCTCTTCCATGTCTCTTCCAGTGTGGCGAGTGTGGAGGCTGCACCAGGATGACGTCATCAGGGTGCTCGCTGTGTGGAACGGTGCGTGCCCTGATGATGTCCTTGGGAAGGGGTTGGGGCGACCGCCATGTGACTGGCCCTCCCCTTCCCTAGCACCAAGATCGCCCTTTGTGCTGTCGGCATCCCCCCCAAAGATATTGAAATACCAGATGAGAACTGGATAAATATGTGGAATGTATTTCCATTTAATTCACATTCTGCAATAGCTAGGGAAACGGCTTTAAAAATCACACATAAGCAGTACTATGCTCCAGTCTGAATTTCACAAATAGTCAAACCATTAACTTCTAAATCCCTGGAAGGGATATAACCAAACTGATATGTACATCCACATGTAGTTGCACTGCCCAGTTATTAATGAATTTTGACAAATCCTGTTAAGTCTACTTGCTACTATCACCAAACAGAAGATAAAGTTATTCCCTGGTGTATTATTACTATCTTTATATCTAAAATAAAACAAAAATTTGAAACACTCATATTTAATAATTTTTTTCTTACAAGCAACAACCATTTTTCAAAACCTGGAGGTGTAATGCCCATAAGATATAGTTTTAATAATCACATCTTGATTTGATTGGTACTGACAAATATCACATTTGTATTTCGTTCCTTATTTAGTTATTGTGAATCATTTTGTTTGTTTACCTCTATGGCCCGAGGGACTTCAGCTCCCCGAATCCCAGGAGCTATTGGCCAACATGGGACTATTGGCCAACATGGCCAAGGCTTCTGGGAGCTGAAGTCCCTTGACCCTTAAAGGGGAAAGGTTGCCTACCCCTAGACTTTTAATCTGAGGAGGATTTTAATTTTAATAAATTAATTTTAAAAAGTAAAATAAAAAAAGAAACACTCAAGTCTCATGTTAATTTCAATATAGTTTAGGCTTTCCTAATGTTCAAAAAAGAGCAAGCTTAGCCTGTAAATCACTTTGCAAACACATAGTCCTATGTAAGTGATAAGCAGCAGCTCTTCATAATGAATATACAAATTTATAGTTATCTAATCCCAATAGGTGGCAACAAGTACAGACCTGAAATCAGAATCTCTGTTGCTCATTCACATATGGAAAATAACTTGCAAATAAAAGCAAACCTGTGTGGTCCATGCTGCCTATACAACTACTTTATGTAGAAACCTCATCGCTCTTGACATATTGACTACAGCCCTACAAAGGCTGCATTATAGGCTTTGAGTAACTTCATGATCTGAGAGCCTTTATTTTTACAACAGTGGAGAGGATCATATTCCACCGGAAATTATATTGATAGTTCTAAATAACTTAAAGGGCTAAAAGGCCCCTTTATTTATACATTTCTGCTTCTTGTTCACTTATATTTTATTTCATACAAGGGTCCAAGTTGCGTTATTTCCAGATGTAGAGAAGAGCCTTGTGAATATTGTTTCTTTTCAGAGTGAGTTTCTGTGTGTTTGCATGCACATAAAATATAGTGGGAGATTTTGTGTGTGATCTGCATCTGTGTTGTATTTATTCTCTCCTCCACTGTTGTTTTTGTAGTGTGTGCGTTATTAGTCTACAATGCTATACTCCTGCATAGATAGTATTAATGCATTTTGAAGGTACATGGCAAATGTGTATGTGTGTGTATGTGCAGGGGGTGTATGTCAAAGACATGAATTGTATTACTCAAAGAAAAACAAAGAAAAATCATAGATAAATTTTTAGAGTGTCACGTGTTTCTCTAAAATGAGTTGCTCAGATATCAAAACGACAATAAAGAATCTGAGCTGCTTCTTCAGCAAGTGAGAAAACTTTTGGGAAAGTTTCACTAGGAAAGGTACATCTTGAGTTAGAAGGTTTCAGAAAATCTTGTTATCAGTTTTCTTCTTTGATTTTGGCATTTTGATTTTGTTAGTGTTTGTTCAAACAAGAACCAATTAGGGGCAAGTAAATCAGGAAAATGTGAGTTTTTCAAACATATCTCACCTCCACCTGATAGCTCAATTTCACTCTGGGATATATGTATGACAGCCTCAATTTGATCATCTTGGCTTCTAATGAGAGTTCTGATTTGATCTGTTCAAGGGCCCATCTGTTTAAGGATCCATCTGTTTGTTTTTTACTGTCCATGGTATCTATGTACTCTTCTCCAGCACCACATCTTGAATGTGTTGATTTTTTTCCTTGTCTGCTTCTTTACTGTCCAGCTCTCACATCTGTACATGGCAATGCAGAATACAATGGCCTGAACGATTCTAACTTTGGTACTCAGTTGTATATCTTTATCTTTAGGATCTTTTCTCATTCCTTCATAGCTGTCCTACCCATTTCTAGTTTTCTTCTTATTTCCTGACTGCAGTCACCACTCTGGTCAGTGTCTGATCACAGGTATGGGAATTCTTTGACTATTTGCACTTTCATCTTTGTAAATGTGGGTGTATATATTAGTGCAGCAGTGTATTCGGGAGCTTATTAATGGGTTTCCCCCATGAATGAAAAGGTGTGTTTTTACCATGGTTGCCAGGCACAGCAGCAAGCAAGAGGTAATGGTGTGCAGGAAGTACCAGGCAAATATGCTTTTATGCAGTCAAGATTCTGCTTTTTATCCTCATATAATAATTTCCACAGTCTCTGGGACTGTCTGTCTCTGCATGCCCATGACTGGGAGGGGCTGAACACATCATTACTGACTGTCCTGTTTTCCAATACATCTGATGTGTTTGAAGGAAAGGAACAGAGAACCTTCAGAAATAGAATTTTAGACAGTAGTATTATGAGACATCATAGCTAGGTCTCCCAATGCAGGATGTCAGACATAGTTTATTCAAATCTTCTCAATTTTCATTTCAGCTGAGTCTTATAGAATCCCAGTGGGAGAAAGTCCTGAGTACTTCACTGTGAAGTAGAAATGCAAGATGTAAATTTCAGGGTGCATCTATACTGTAGAAATAATGTAGTTTGATGCCACTTTAAGTGCTGTAGCTCCAACTTACGGAATTCTGGGATTTGTAGTTTTTACAAGGTCTTTAGCCATCTGTCCCAAAGAGTGCTGGTGCTGCACAAAACTACAACTCCCAGAGCCATGGAAGTTAAAGTGATGTCAAACTGCATTATTTCTACAATGCAGGTGCACCCTCAAAATAATTTTAAAAGTCATAACTGATTCTCATTATAGTTATAAGCTACCTCCAGGATCAGAAACATTAGCACTTTTAATACCAGTTGCTGGGGAACAACAGGGAGAGACTGCTCCAAGCATCATGTTCTTCTTGGAAAATTTTCTTTTGAAAAGTAATTTATTTCCATTACAGTGCTTGAAAAGTTATGTGTGATCACTTGATGTTACAGAGTTTAAAAAGCAATGTTGAGTACTAGGAGCAAAGCAAAAACACAGGATTTAAAAGTCAAAAACAGATTTTACCACATTGCCCCATAGGTAGACAGTACGCAATCTGCCTTCAATCCACTCTTCTTCTGGCTTCTCATGCAGTTTTTAAAATGTGGAATTTTCCTGTGTTTAAAAAACTGCATAAGAAACTTGAGGAAGAGCACATTGCAAATGGGTTGCATGTGGCCTGCCTATGGGGCAGTGTTGTAAAATCTGTTTTTGACTTTTAAATTGTTAGGATATAGATGGGATATAGAGTCAATGTTAAAATGTTGA
>CM034706.1:82535813-82546343 GCA_020142125.1 Phrynosoma platyrhinos | reverse complement strand
GTGCCAGAAGACATCACTACAACACTCATCATCCACACACCAACATAAATCCCATGTCTATCCTGTGTGCAAATTGCTGTGTGATAATCTCCCAAGTTACTTTTTTGTCTCTTAAAAATACCTTGAGATTGAGAAAATAATGGTTGAAAAGGTGACCAATTCTTGTCAAAATGCCTCCACAGATGTCTACAAATGCAATAAAGAATAGCTAGAAAAAGTTACAACAGCAGAAAAATTTGTTCCTTTTCAACAGTAAGGGGGGGATGCAGATGGGCGGCCATGGGCCGCCCTGGAAAGCGGAGGATTGGGGCTGAGGCTGCCCCATGCCTTGGCTCCAATCCTCCCTTCTGCTGGCCATGAAAGGAGTGCTAAAATGCCAATCCTTTCAGATCTGGCAAAAGGGATGCATCAAGAGCCGCTGTGCAGCTCTTCTGAGTCTCTTCCGCCACAGTGCATGAATACGCTGCACCGTGAGGACGTATTCAGGGCACGCACCATGCGTAGCGGCGTGTGCCCTGATGACGATCTCAGGGAGGGGTTGAGGCGGCCGCCATATGGCTGCCCCTCCCCTTCCCTGCCTCCAAGACGGTGCTTTGCGTTGTCTGCAGAGGCCTATCTTCACTAAACCATAGTTATCAAGAAAGGTAACTATTGTTGCTCAAATAAACTTGGGAATCTTGGGGTGTCCTCACTAAATATAACAGTATTATTTTAATTGTTGGGCAAATTAGCTTGCAAAAGGCTTGGGTAACCTTTAGGATAGTTTGCACTTGTGTATACCAGCAATAACTGATAAGAACTCCAGGTTTGGTGGGGATTAAGAAAATTTTTATTTAGAGTGGGATTTGCAGTGGGGTAATAACTACCTGTCCAATGAATAGACCACGGAAAGCTGGAGTAACCTAGACTGAAGGGTCTGAGGGTAGCACAGTTGCATACACAGAGGGCAGCCAGGAACAACTGTATTCATAATGTGAGCACACAGAATCTAGGTTCTTGGAACCAATACTTATACCTAAAATATAGCCCCAAGTGATGGTTTATCTGGTCAGGCAATTATGGCTGGATGTTATTTCCCTGGAATTGACAATGGGGTTCCAGACTGGTTGATGGTTTTAATTTTAGTGTTACAAAAAATGTGATTTGATCAAGATATCCCCAGGATGAACGGACAGGGAAGTTTGGCTGGGAACACAACAGGGGGTAGGCAGAGAAATTGGCTTACTGCTTTGGATGTGAAGACATCCTTTGTCTGAAGTTGCAAGAGGAAATGCAGATGACTTGGGGGAAAGAAGGAGCACTTTATTCACACATTTGGATTTGATTGTCTCATTACCTAGATGTGCAGTGCTTCAGGACATGCCTCTTTTCTCTTGGGAACCTGAACTAGTGCTCCTGAAAGGTCATCGATTTCTCAAAAACATACTAACTCCAGATATGAAATATGAAATGAGGACCTCTAAATACAGGGCAGGGTATGCAGTGTGTGTGTGTGTTAATTGTTGTTGTTGTGTGCCTTAAAGTTGGTTCCAACATATGACAACCCTAAGGCAAACCTATCATGGGGTTTTCTTGGCAAGAATTATCTAGAGGAGATTTGCCATTGCCTTTCCCTGAAACTGAAAGTGTGACTTACCCAAGGTCATCAGTGGGTTTCATGACCAAGTATGGAATCAAACCATGGTCTTTAGATGAATCCAGATAGATTTTGGGTTTGATCTAGATATAAATGGATAGACTTTGGGTATGACCCATCATGGCTTACCTTATGCTCTAGACAGACTTTGGGCTCTCTTTATGATCTAGATCAGTGGTAGGCAACCTTTCCCCTTTAAGGGCTGAGGGACTTCAGCTCCTAGAAGCATCAGCCATGTTGGCCAATAGTCCCATGTTGGCCAGTAGCTCCTGGCCAATACCCCTGATCTAGATAGAGTCTGGCTCTGATCTAGCACAGATCACATTTTTTTTATGCTAAACTCCTTACACTGCATTGAAGTCTGCCCACAAGTTTCTCATATGCTTTGAGAGGCCCCTTCTGAGTGGTCTCCACCCTCCTGCTGCATATGTAAGGATCATAGAATCATAGAATCATAGAGTTGGAAGAGACCACAAGGGCCATCCAGTCCAACCCCCTGCCATGCAGGAACTCCCAATCAAAGCATCCCTGACAGATGGCCATCCAGCCTCTGCTTAAAGACCTCCAAAGAAGGAGATTCCACCACACTCTGAGGGAATGTGTTCCACTGTCTAACAGCCCTTACTGTCAGGAAGTTCCTCCTAATGTTGAGGTGGAATCTCTTTTCCTGGAGCTTGCACCCATTGTTCTGGGTCCTAGTTTCTGGGGGGGGGAGGGCAGAAAACAAGCTTGTTCCCTCCTCAATATGATATCCCTTTAAATATTTAAACAAGGCTATCATATCACCTCTTAACCGTCTCTTCTCCAGGCTAAACATCCCCAGCTCCCTAAGTCGTTCCTCATAGGCCTTAGATTCCAGACCCTTCACCATTTTAGTTGCCTTCCTTTGGACAAACTCCAGTTTCTCCACATCCTTTTTGAATTGTGGTGACCAGAACTGGACACAGCATTCCAGTTGAGGCCTGACCAAAGCAGAATAGAGTGGCACTGTTACTTCTCTTGATCTAGACACTATACTTCTATTGATGCAGCCTAAAATTGCATTGGCCTTTTTAGCTGCTGCATCACACTGTTGACTCATGTTCAGCTTGTGGTCTACCTGGATTCCTAGATCCCTTTCACACATAATCTCGTTCAGCCAGGTGTCCCCCATTGTATATCTGTGCTTTTCGTTTTTCCACCCTAAATGCAGTACTTTACATTTCTCCGTGTTGAATTTCATTTTCTTGGGCCACACACTAGAAGTATTATGCCTGCCTAGGTAGGCCTTGAAACACAGGAGCTTCATCAGCCTGCTTGTATAGTTATAGTTTAAATAAAGTGGCCCTATTTAACCTAGGAATGGTGTCTGGTCTTGTTACTTCTGGATGGATCAGGAGTCACTGGGCACTTTGGACTCACATTCATTATTCTGGCAATGTTTTGTTTGGTTAAAAAATGAACTAGTTAATAATGTTATGGTTCTACAAATTTTTGAAGTACTTCTATTGTCATCAGTTATTAACAGTAAATTGAAAATTAAGACAGAGGCTGCAGCTGTAAGTATCCTTATCTAGAAGTCCCATTGAAATCAACAGGACTTACTCCCAAATGAAATAATTGTTGTTAGGAGTGTGCTGAATGTAAAGAGCAGAAGAACAAACTGAACAGAATTTAATTAAAATGTATATGCAGTGTGGATCAGAGCTTTACTCTTAAAAAAAACTCCATTGTTTAGAAAACTCTGGTGGTATGAGAACCATTAAATCCCTTATTTAGTAAACTAAATAAACAAATCAAACATCTTTATAATTTGTTCTTGCCTTTCACTTGAGGGTTTCTCTCTCTCCCTCCCTCCCCCCAGCTTTCCCTACAATCCTTCTACATTTTATTGGCAATTTATTATAGTCAGAGGAAGAGACCAAAGCCTTAGCAACAAGATCTTGTGATGTGCAAACAAAATGCATTTAATTTGACTCAGTGTATTACAAGCATTATAATCCCTCTTCTGATTTCAACATGATCGACTAATCTCATCTGCTCAGAAGGATAAGCCTTGTCTCAGCCATGATGACAGGCTTAGAGAATGATAAAAATTAGGGCATTCTCATAGATTATATACTGTAACAACAGATAAGGCTTATGAATAAAGAATTGACTACAGGTGGTTATTTGCAGAAACATACTAGATTAAAGGGTTAATGTTAGCAAGGTACAATGTCATTCATAGTTAAATCATGGATACACACAAGTGTGGAAAAATCTTTCTCGCCTGTGCAAACAGTGAAGGAGATGAACCTACTATCATTTTTACAGATGTTTGTAGCTGGTTTTACCAGGACAGGGGATGAGAATGAGGAAGGATGTTTGCAGTGAAAGGATAGCCTTTGTTGGCACTGGTGGTAGAGGGAGGAGGAGGGAATTCCATTTGAGGAACAGTGTGTATGATTTAGAGCTGGAGGCATAAAAATTAAATGGGCTGGGGGGGGGATGAAAAAAGCTGCTACTTTTGTGTCCCAAACTGTATGGCCCTGTGAAAGCATGGCTTCAACTGGATGATTCCCAAGCTTTCTGTACATTCTGTACATTTGCGGGTAGATGGCTTTAGTGCACTTGATGGTCTTTCTGAATCCATTAAAATGTTTTATTGCAATGAGAAGGGAAGTGCCAGAATTTTTTTTCTTTTAAAGGAACGTTTTTATCAGTTAGGCTTCTGACAGAACATATCCCACCAGCTGATGTTAATCTTTGTTGATAAACTACAAGAGCCTCACTTTTTAAAAGTACTGAAATAAAAACAGCAAAATGCAGAACAGTGAATGAAATATTATGGTGATGTGATGTGTGATGGTTATTTCAACTTGTTTTGAGACTGTACAGTTATTCCAATTTTATAGAAAATTGAGTATACTGATCTATACCAATTTAAATACAACAGGTATTTTTCAATAATATTACCACAGAAGACCAGACTAGGATAATGCAGAGGTGAGGAATAATCAGTCTCCCAAATGTTAACAAACCATATATCCCATCATTCCCATAATCTAGACCATTGAGCATACTGGCTAAAATTAATGATCTTTAGGTCTAGTAACATCTGAAGAACATCAATAGGTCCCCTATACCCATGGTAGAGCAAATATAATGTACCATAAGTGGTCCAATTAGTAATCTTAGCACAAATACACTAGATTTTGAAAGAGTGCCTGATACTTGTGGAATAAAATATTGTAATCTATTAAGTACCATTTCGTAGATAGTTTATAAAACCTCTAAAGGACTAGAAACTAATATTTATTACAGAGTGGATGCTGAATTATCAGCTTTGTGATATTGCTGATGAATATTAGTAATAATTCAAGCATGTCTTTCATTAATATAAATCAAAAACCGGTACTTCTGCATTTCACACTCTTAATGGTCAAATGAATATGTTAATCACCTCTTTCTTTAGCTGGAATTGTGCAGGACATGAAGTGAAGTTATAGAGAAGGTGGAATGAATATGATTTTTAATGTTGTTTAATAGTTAATTATTTGGTGTACTGTTCTACAAGATTATGAGAGGAAATACAATGTTGACTTTGGCAATGTTTAGAAACAAAAACCTTAAAATGGCTTTGTCTTTTCAGAACAAAGAGGTTCACATTTAGAAAATTTGGATTTAATTCCTGCTCAAGTCCATAATCTGCTATGAGCAGATTTGTGAACAATAGCTGACTGTATTAGGAAGTAGAAGATGGTTCCAGATTGAACATGTTGAAGTAAGGAGCATGTTGAATTGAGGGAAAATTTTATTTTGATTCCATAAAAACTCTAGTCCGTGGGTTAATTTTTTGGACCTAGACATGTGATGACTGGGAGAGATTTTTTTTTTTAAATCCTCTCCTTCATTTTTAAAGTGGAGATCAGGAAATGGATCTTTCCTTTTATTTTTCCATATTGGAAGAAGGGGAAGAAGGGGAGTTCATATCTTAGTCAAACTACTTTGTTGCTATTTTTGCAAGTATCCCAAGATCCTGCAAGTAGAGCTAGGTGCAAAAGAAAATTTAAATACCATATTAAAACCAGATGAATACATTTTTTAAAAAATGCTTAATATAAAAATCCAAAGCATCAACCATTGAAAGACACTTCTGGGTGGAAACAAAACAAAACAAAACAAAACAAAACAAAACATCATTTGAAGTGACAGGAGGTTTGGCTTTGTTATTTGCCTTAGGAACCTGTACTTCATGCCCCCAGGAATATACAAGTTGCATGTATTTGAGACGACACAGCTAGTAATCCATTTTCCACATTCTAAAGTGGGATACGCAGCCTGCATTCATCTTTTTATGGTTCATCATCTAACAGCTTTAGATCATATTTTTAAACAATTTTTTTTAAAAAATCCATAGCTCTGCTCACATGGCTCGAGGAATCTTAAATAAAAAACCCTTCCTCTGAAGATCTCAAAACTCATTGGCATGGAGAAAGGATGCCCTGCAGCAGCTCTCGTGTTATAAGATAGAAAGGAAAAACTGTTCTTCAAAGCTTCCACATGAGGTCCATGTGAGATAAGCTTTACATTTTCCTCAACAGCAATATGCTTGGGCCCTCAGATTTCATATGCTGTTATTACACAATTGGGATTGTGTTGATGTGGTTGTTGGTTGTGTAGGAATATCTATCTAGCCATCTTTTTAACTATCCATGCAAAAACAACTTCTCATGGTATACCTCATAAGGAGTTCTGCTTGTGGTACACAACATAGGAGAAATAATGTAGATTAACCTTTTCCAGAGGTAGATAGAATGTAGTGTATGTGGTTATAAGTCAAAGCACAGAGGATCTGTGTCTAGGAACTTAGCAGCATCACCTTGTTTTATGACAGAGGAGAGCAACACAGAGACCACAGGTGGGCACCAACTGTTTTTGTGGGCCCCTAAGTCACCACTCCATTTTCTGTATTAAAACATCAGTTATCACACACCAGGAAATGTGATTCTCCTTCACACTGAAGTATATAGCACCCATACCATGTACTTTGTTTTAGCTTTTTAAAGTTTTTTTTAATTACCCATACTTTTTAAAGAAAAAATAACCTGAAAGTGGATATAATAATAATAATAATAATAATAATAATAATAATAATAAATATTTTTTTTAATTTATAAGCTGCCCCTCTGCTTGGCAATCGGGGTGGCAAACTACATATTAAAACAAGGAACAGTTAAAATATGCCCAAATCCCATGCCCTAACCATCCCACCCCTTAAAAAAGAATTAAATTATGAAGAAATTAAAACCACACATTAAAACACAATACAATACAGCCCCTTGGCCAATCTGTATACAGTAGGACAGGGTGGGAGAAGCATAGTAAAACTCCGCCATTGCCAGTGATGTTATTCCGGGAATCATAGGGTGGAAATTAGCTGAAGTCTCTCCCACATAGCACCATAATTTTAAAATTATGGTATTACGTGGGAGAGACTTCAGCTAATTTCCAACCTATGATTATATATTGATTGATATGTCCCAGTTTATACGTGGGGGGGAGGGGGGCAGTCCATTTCACAAAAATATCCAGGGTACAGGGAAAATATGAGGTGCTTAATAGCATGCTTTTTAAAAAAATGAAATTGATTGAAATTTAAGACATATACAGTTCTTTCAAAAAAGCATTTACACATTTCTACCAGCCTCTGTATTCTGTTCAGAAAGAGAATAAAAGTTTAAAGTTGACATTCCTTTATCAGCATTAGTGAAATCTGGTATATTATGTGCCACTTAGTTTTGCTTGCAAATTCTTGTTAAAGACTTCCAAACTTAAAGGAAGATGGTTTGTAATACATCACTTTTCAAATTATTATTATTTTATCCCCAAAGATTTTGATTGAGAGCATTAAATGAAATAACAACATCACTAGGGAATCATCACTATGTTTCCAGCAGGCAAGAAATTCCAAAAAATGTCTATTCTGTTTTGCTCTCTACTCCTGCAGAAAAAGGTTATATTTCCTTTTTCAGTGCCTATAATCTTCTTAGAATCTTCTCTTTATGGAGCCCATAAACATCACAGTGGAGCAGCAAATCATGAACATCTGCAGAAACTCCATCAAGGAAGCCACAGAATAAATGTTGCTGAAAAGCTGATGTTCATGACATTAGACACTTCACTTCACTTCACGGTAGTTTTCCTGAGATTCTAAATATTTGACTGAAGTGTCACCACACACATGCCCACACATACATATGGTGGATGGTTAATTCTCAAGTTTTTTATGGCAAACAGTTGAGGGTCATTTCATTGTTCAGTCCCTAAGCTGGTCTATTTTAGAATTCTCTCTGAAGTGGAACATTCTGGCACACCAGTCCCCACAGACATCTTTGCAAAGGGGTACCTTTCCATGTGGAATTGTCTCATAGGGTTCCAATGCTAGTTGAAATGACTCTATCTTGGCCCTTGAACTAAAATTAATATCCAGAACAACACTTACATTGGTTCCCATATTCTCCTCTAATTTATCAGTGTTGAAATACAGCCAAGACTTGTTAGGCTGAAGAGACAGAACTTTTTTGGTTAGCAGGATTGATGATGTCTTCTTCCATACATGCAAAATTCCAAACTTTCTATTTTCTTTAGCTTCAATTCCCACAGTAGTTGGAGCTGGTGCTACTGTCACTGGATGGGTTTTCTTGGCACCAATATATCACTGTAAGCTATACCTGATTTTGGTGTATTTGAGTGTTGTTGTTGTTTTTTGTCTTAAAAGACCAATTAAGACCAATTAGGTTTACCAAGAACCTGCTACTGACACAGATAAAAAGCACTGTAACTATTTGGATCAGCCCAGATAATTACATTTTGGATGATCCTTGGAAGTGTGTTTATGGAGACTGGATCTCACAATATTAACCTTGCACTTCAAAATTTACCACTGTACCATTATTGTCAGGTATTATCTGTGACATTCTTAACTAGGCAATGCACATTTCATCTCTATTAATTACTATACATATTACCATGTTAACATCTAGGTTGATACATATGGAAAATTCACTGATGAAAACCTATGTTCTAGGAGTATTTCCCTTGAATCAGTGTTCCTTTCACAGCCATCCCTTTAAGCCAAAAATGGAAGAAGTTGGTCAGAAAACATGGCCAGGGGAATAAGAGGAGGCAGGACCTTGCTATGTCAACAGTATGGGAGGGGGTCCACACCTGTGTGTGTTCATGGTGTAGTGAAACACATGACCCTAAATGACTGAAATTGTAACAATCGAAAATTATTCCCTGCATTATAATAAGCAAAAGATACTGGGGTTAACAGAAGTGCATGGGGATGGTTACTGATGACTTCAGATATGTGCATACATTATTCAAATAGAAAATTAAAATGTGGGACCAGCTATCCACTATCAAACACAGTGAGCATTCCATTCATTCTATCTGAATTTGCCCAAAGATGAAAAAAAAAATTGTTGATAGGATATGTTTGCTCTTGAAAATTTCAGTTGTGGACTATGAGTAAGGTAAAAGAGCTACAGCTGAATGAACACAGTTACTTGAACCACAGAATATGACATTGCAAAGTAGATGATGGACACTTCCTTGTTGGAGCCAATTTCACTCCCTCCCAAATCATTTCTTGATTGTGTTAGGCGCAACTCTACCATTAAGCAAAATACTTCTGCTATAGTGCAAAAATGTAGATATTTTGCATAAGGCAAGAGACAGATGTCTGAACTGCTACCAGCTGCAAATTTCCAGAAATGACAACCCACTATTTTTTTCACTTTCTCAGCAAACACTGATGGGGATATGGAATCCATGTACATCTACCAGTGACTTATCAGACCTACATTCCCCATCTTAGGATTTAGTTTAATTGTGTACCTTTAAACTGCAGAAATATTAAGCCAAATGTTCAGACCTTCATATTGCCTCCTCTCCTCCCATATTTTACCAAGGCTTCTTAAAGAAGATGCAGCAAGGGATGGGAAAATAATTGGTATTTGATTCTTTATGAAAGTATCCATTTTACTCTTGCTATGACTTTTTGTGAGATAAAGTATGGCTTGCTTTGCAAATGTGCATGTTTCAGGATTGTGTTGTGCTTTATATACATGTACAAAGCCATGCACTCTGGGCCTACATATTTGGCAAGTCATACTCTCAATGCAGTCTTTAGTACAGAAATGAACGGATCATTTCCTGGTCAAGGTTGGACTAAGAGCCACAAGGTTGGACTAAGAGCCATCCCACCGGGGGTGGAAGGCCTATTAGAATGGTCCACCCTCAGAGGCTAATGGAGCCAATTGGATTCCAAAAAGCCTTGGAGGGTTTCTTGGTTGGTAAAGCTGGTAACCCTGTCAAAGCCCTGGTTAATACTTGGAACACTGATCTTACCAGAGCTATCAACATGATTGCTCCCAAGCGTCCTTTCCAACCCTCTCCAAATCATCATCCCTGGTTCACAGAAGAACTTAGGAAAATGAAGCAGATTGGACAACGACTAGAGTGCACCTGGTGGAAGATTCAACTCTTATGACAAGACTCGTCATAGGAACTTTCTTCATTCCTATCAAGAGGCAATAGGTGCAAAGAAGAAATCCTTCTCCATATTGCGTCTGTGGAATCCCATCCAGCAGAACTGTTTAGGGTGGTAAGGGAGCTGACAGAGACTCCACCTATGCAGAACCCTTTACTCAACCTGACAACAGCCTGCTGTGATGTTTTCAACAACTATTTTGCAGATAAAATCTCTCAGATAAGAGCCGACTTGATGCTAGGATTATAACAGAAGTGACTGAAGAGGTGTCCAGAAAACCCATTTGTGAGATTAGACTGGATCGGTTTGAGTTGGTGAGTACCACTGATGTGGACAAGATCCTTGGAAAAGTGAGGAAGACCACATGCTCCCT
>CM034706.1:82523693-82533123 GCA_020142125.1 Phrynosoma platyrhinos | reverse complement strand
TTGGGATTTGTGTGGATTAACCAGCAGATTTGCCCCATGTGATAATGTTCTATGTCTCTACAGCAAATTGTAGAATGATGATTTCATCCTCTGGAATCTTCAGAGGAGCCTCCCCCATGAGATCCCCAAGGCTGCTTCACTGTGCATCCAGCTATGTAGCCATAATTGGGTGTTCCTTTTCCCCTCCACCTCCTAATCATCCCCTAAATGACCATGTCAAGCCCCCCTAGCATGAAGCAGGTGGAATTTAAGGGTGCTGGAGTTGTTTCATGAATGATGTGTTGAATTGCAGCCTCCACAACAACCAGAAATGGACATACATAGTGTCATGCTGTCTATATCACTAACTGGACACCAGCCTTTCTTCTCAATGTAAATATATAAGGAGAGGTTCTTCTCAATGCAAGATGGTGGACTTTTAAAAAATTTAATGTCAGCAAAAAACAAACAAAACAAACAAAAAACAAAAAACAACCTTCTGAATTTTCACAAGCAGACTTTTTAAAAGTATTTTTTGTAAAATTTGCATGTGCTGTAAGATATGGGAGTTGTTGCAATAAATATAAAATGTGCAGACCTCTGCAAGGTAAGTAGGTGGGGAAGGAGTAGGTTGGTTTTCAATAAAATTTGCAATTTGTGTTCCCCCATGAAATTTTTTTTTAGTAGAAGCAGAATAAATGAGGACTCTTGTATCAAGTATAAGGACATCCTTATCAAAGAAAAAAGAGTAGTTGCAAGTTAAAATCTAGAAAACAATTGGGTAAGGAAGGACTGAAAATCATTGGTTATCATTAGAAAGTTTTGAGTGAAGAAAGAATCAATTAGATAAGATTTTTACAGATGATGGAAAACATCATGTGACTAAACATTATAAAATATTGAGAGACTGAGAACCTGAACAAGTTGTAATCAAACAATGAGTGTTAAAATGGGCTCAAGATCTGGGGGAAAATCTAGAGTTAGAAGTTTGGGGAAAAACATGGAAAGATTCAAACAGATTTACTCTGTGCCAAAATCTAAAAGAAAACTTTCTTAAGATGTTTAACCACTGGTACTTATCTCCAACTAGATTCAATGCTATGCATAACATGGGTAATACAAGATGTTGGAAATGCTAAGGCATTCAAGGCACATTCTTTCACATGTGGTGGAAGTGCAAAATCACTAAAAAATATTGGAGGAATATCTATAAACAAATTCTTCAACAGGAAATGCCTTTTATTCCAAAGCTATTTCTACTCGATATGACAAGCAAAATTAGTAAAGAAATTGAGAGAACTCCCCTCCCCCCAAAAAAACATAATTCTATATGTAGTATCAGCTGAGAGAATGTTATATGTTAGCTATTGGAAGACCAAGAAGATACTATTAAATGAGGAGTGACTAATCAAACTAAAGGAAATGATGGACATGGACATCTTAACCGCATTATTAAGAAACCAAGAATTGAATCTTATAGAAGAAGATTTGAATTCTATAAAAATATTGGAATAAAAATACCCAAATTTGAAAACTTGAAAAGAAAACAAATGCTGAGAATTGTTTCATAAGGGGCTTTGTAAGATTATAGAGAAAAACCAAAAAATTCACAAGTAATTCATAAATAGATAATGAACTTAAAGATAAAGTACATAATGAACCACAGGAACACATACACACATATAGGTGTGTGTGTGCATGTGTGCTTTTATACCTATATCTAAAATATCAAACAGAATGGAGAAGAGGAAAATATTACTGATGTTAAGTGGTAGTTTCACTTTACTTTTAGAGAAAGGAAAATTCAGTAAAACTGTAAGTAGGAAACACTTTGCAGTCTATTAGGAAGTTTTTGGTATACACAATTTATTTTTTAAGTATCATGTATATTTTTGTTTTGTAATTTGTGTATTATGCATTGTTTAAGGTTCAATGTTGTTGTTTTTGTTTCTTACATCTGTGTATGTTTATTTATGTTGGTACTTTTTGTAATTTTAATGAATAAAAATATTTGTTTTAAAAAAGAAACCTACCTCTTATTCCAGATCTTCTGGCAAGATCCAGACCCTTTGTTTCTATGACAAGATAGCTGTTTGTATGGGCATCCTGCTGAGCCATCCTGTCCATCTTGCTCCTGTTGACAGTCAGTCACCCCAGTTTGGGAACAGAGGATCAGGTAGCAGGAGAAGGGCAGAGGAGCTCCAGAACCAGGATAATCTGGGCTTCCCCTGAAGTATCCTGCCTCATGCAGACAGGGTTCTAATATGGCTTACAAATAGTCAAGGTTCAAATCCTCCCTGAATTTCCTCCTCCTCAGGCTCTTCCAGTTGGAGCCCAATTAGTTAGGGAGATTACATTTTTAAGGGGTAGTGGTGGATTCTGATACACAACTGAACTACAACTGAATCAGTTTATAGGATGATTCTCTTTATAATACAATAAGACACAGTTGTTTCATAATGCTATACAGGATCGAAGAAGTACTAGGTCCTCGTTCTTCCCCATTTGGAGCTGGGCCTGACAGTCTAAGGAAACATGAAGATTATATTGGAATCAAGACAATCAAGATTATATTGAAATCAAAACAATTTGTGACATCACAGAACCTCATTCTTGGTCACTAAGAACATCTCTTAAAGTATTAACTTTCATATCAGATGCTCTGTGCGGGTGTGTGGAGGATGCGGGATGACACTCCAGAAGAGGGGGATGACTCCTGGTCATCCCCCCACCCCCCGGAGGCATTCCTTGGGCCCAAGTGGGTGCCACTCTGGGTCATGGGGGGGGGGTCTCAAGGCTACTGAGGGCACTCTCCAGCCCAGGCAGGTGGCAAGCAGTGGGTGGCTGTTTCCATGGCTTGTGTGGTGCTTCCCCAGCCTGCATGGTTGTTTCCCTGACCCACGCAGCCACTCCTGTGTGACACCACCCCCAGGAGTCTCACCCAGAAAGTCTGACACCCAGAAGTACCACCCCCACACATCGTGTAACACCCAGTTCAGGATACCCACTGCCTGTGTGGTGCTTGTCCTTAGTTCCAGTGATAAAGCAGCAGAGTCAAAACAAAAACAGGTGAATATAGAGGTCAGCCCACCAGTCTTCTGGGTTGTCTTAGCGCACCATTCCTCCTAGAATAGTATTTACTTGCAATGGTAGTTTTATACTCACAACAGGACCATGAAGCAGACAGTGAAGGTCCCAGTCAGTAGAATGAGTAGAAGGGCCTCTAAAAACAGAAGGGCTTGCTTGTCCCAAACTGGGGTTGAGAATGTTAAATTCAAAGTCTATCTATTTGACTATACTTTTGGGATGTGGCTCTGTAGGAGTATATATATATATATATATATATATATATATATGTATGTATATGGTTTTATATCCAGACAAGGAGTCTGCAGACATACAAAGCCTGTAGGTTTGTATTTGAAACAGAGAACCAATCTCTGTAGCAGTTTTTATTGCCCTTTTAAAAAATTTTTAGTGGGCCCAGGATCATTGGGGGTACATGGTCTTTGTAACTTTATTTGATAGTTCATATAACGTCCCTTTTATAGTATCTTCAGATAAGATGTGGAGTCAATGACCCTAACTTCTAAGGAATGGAATTGTGTGCAGTTACATGTCGACATAGACAAACTTATGTTTTTCATACCTCAGAAAGTTGAGTACTTCTAAGTTTCTGATTCCCGCCTTTTTTCTCAACATTTTTTTTAAAAAAGATCTTTTAACATTTTTTAAAAAATATTATTCTGAAAGTTAGAAGTGATTTTTGTTCTTTTTGGGTGTGCCTAATAAAGATATTGCCACAATATTGCCTCTGGAATGAGACTTTCCCAGTCCTATGTGGAAAAGTCAAGGACCAAACCAAAGGTCTTCAGCATGCTTTTCTGTGTTCTTCTACTGAGCTAAAATCCCTGATGTCTCCCCAGTATTCTAAATACCAGTTAAATTGACATAATTAAATATTATATATTCATGTAATACAGCATAGAGAGGGGTGGATGTAATGGGATGCTTTCTTATGCAGGAAGACTCTTATCGAGAGTAAACTTTAACCAGATAACATTGCACCAACTCACAGATTGATTTATCTACCATTTATATACTCTTATACAGACTAGATATCCATCTCATTTCAAAGAGGACAAAATAGGATTTCACATTTATAATTAGCACTAATGTACTTCACTGTCATGCTTAAGTCCAAGCAAATGTGATTGCAGCAGTGCCTACAGACATACACAGCCTCCCCACCACAACACATTACACACACACACACATTTTTCTCATGCAAACTCACCCTTTCCTTAGGTATACTTACAAAATGCAATATGATTTTTATGAGAATTGTGTGTTTAGAATAACTGAAGCAGAAAGCTGCTTGTTTGTCTTAATTTAGGAAAAGTTAAAATATTTAAAATACAAAAGATTATAGAACTGATATGGAGAAAGAACAGATGTTAACTGCAAAACAGCTGTAAGGCACAACTTAATCTTTTCTTTTTCTTTTTCTTTTTCCTTTTCACCTTCTTCTCTTCCTGCTCCCAATCAGCTTTATTGGACACTAGCACACTCAGCAGCCCAGAAGTTTCTTGACTTCAAAAGTGCTTTACAAAGCTGCAGATCTCTGTTCCTTTGTAAAGGCAGATTGAGCCTTAGATCAACTAGGAATGAGGTGGTTATTTTCTCCCAAGAGAAACAAGAAGAAATGTCTATGGCTGCTTTCAGATTTCATGTTTAGGGATGTGAAAATCTCTGAACTCCATCACACTACACAGTCATAGCACAATTGTTCCAGTTTCACTGCCACAGTTCCATTTTATGGAATCCTGGGACTGGTAATCTAGTAAGGCAACAGAACTCTAGTTGAAATTTTAAAGCACCCTTCCTTAAATTACAAATCCCAGAATTCCAGAGGATAAAACTGGCAGCTAAAGTGGAATAAAGTGGAAGAATAGTGCTGCACTTATATAGACTTTATATATGTCCCCCACTGAGTAAAGTTGGTTTACACATATTTCATGAAAATTGGGACACATGTGGCCAAGCAACATCAGAGTGCAATCAAAATAGAAAAATGTATTAATGATGAAGGGCACACAATTTAGGAGAGGCTGCAGCAGTTTACTTTCACTTGTGTCTACTGGGAAGGGCAAGATTTTGCCTCCAAATTAATTGAATGCAAACTAATTCCCAAAGAGGGACAGTGAAAGTGAAAGGAGGAGAGAGAAACTAGGACATTTTTAAAGCAGCTGAAATTTGGGATAATTTGAAGGTATGCTTTTCTATTGTACACAAGTTAGCAGTTCACATTTTAAAACCCTTTGCTGGTTTGCCCAAAAGTCTGTACCAATGGAACTTGGTGATGAAAGAGTGAGAATCTCATTGAGGTTCAACTTGAAAAAGTCATCCATCCCTGGAGCAGACTTCCAGTGGCATCACAGGCAACTTAGGTCTACTACTGCTCAAATCAGGTCTGTAACCTATCATGAGCCTGTTTTGTGGTTCTCTACTATTTCTCCCACAAAATTGCCAGACTATTTACAATACAACTAATATCTTTTCTAGAAAAACTAAGAATAAACATGAAACACAAAACTGAACAATTCTACTGAATAACATTTTCCTAACAGCAGAGAAAAAGCTGGCAAGACATACTTGTATCAGAGGTGCTCAGTAGGTAATGAAGATTCAAGATGAACAGTGCTACCACTGGATACATTCTGGTGATTGTATGGTTTTGTTATTTGATGCAAGGTATCTTCTGAGTTGAGGTTTCAAATACTCACAGCTAAACCATGAGTAGTGACCATAACATCTTGAGAAACAGTATTGACACTGATCTTGTTAACATGTTTTATGTTTTTAACCATACTTATTTTAATTGATATTATTATTTGTTGCCTCGAGTTCCATTTTGGGAAAAGATGGGTATAAATCTAATGAATAAGTTAAATATCTAATAAGCTTTCTTGTTCTGCCAGTTTCTGAAATGGGAGCAAGGCCAATGTGAGGAAAAAATATTGAAGAATAAATATTTTATCAGTGTTT
The DNA here is from genome assembly GCA_020142125.1 of Phrynosoma platyrhinos. Classification (NCBI taxonomy): domain Eukaryota; kingdom Metazoa; phylum Chordata; class Lepidosauria; order Squamata; family Phrynosomatidae; genus Phrynosoma; species Phrynosoma platyrhinos. The sequence goes on along the minus strand of CM034706.1, from coordinate 82,527,096 downwards.
GCAGCAGCTGGTTTAAAAAACAGCTGTAATCTATATTGTGCATAAAAGTTAATACTTCCCCATGACTGCATGATTATAAATTCTCTCCCCCACTACATGGATTCAAAGAGTTGAATATTTTTCAGTTATAGTGTGTTTGGTAATTATGCTGGCACATGGGTTGATAGCCCCAGGTGCCAAGCACATGTGCTTATAGCTATACACTTGGCACCAATAGATAAACCTTCCTTGTTCCACTCTGAAGATTTTTTGCTTTTCATGTCATGTTGGCAGTAGAATCAAATTCCTTCTGTTTTAGCCACTTGAAAACTTTTGCTGCAATTTAATTTTAACTATTAATATTACATTGGACTAATAAGAACTGTGCACATAGTTTGTGAATGGGCCCAGTATATAAGGCAAAATTCTCAGTCTTGTATAGTGGTAAATCATTTGACCAGTATCTTAAACAAATGTGTCTGGGAAGTGACTTTCACTGGAGAACATCTGTCCAAAGTTAGATTCATTTTGAATGTGTTTATCACATGTAATCCAAGAACTTTAACCATTTCCTCAAGAAAGAAACACAACTTAACCAGACAGCATTCTAGATCTTACTTTGTCATTCACAAGTCTGTGGATCTTATGTATTTGAAGAACCCCATTGTTTTTCAAATACTGAAATCTGTAACTAAGGATTATATAAACAAAATATTTTCCATATATCAGTATAAATGTTGTAAAGTCAATTCTGCTGTTCAATGCATTGTTGCCTATTATTGTGCAAGTAGCTTAAGCATTAGCCCGCAGATGCTGAAGAGGCAGAGTTGGCTTCCTTTTACTGAACTAAGGAGTTTATCACATGGGAGGCAAAATGCCCAAATCCTATGCAGAAATGTGATTTAAAACCCAAGAAAAACTCAGAAAAGTGGTTGATTTTCAGATAAATTGGGATTAATGAGCATTAATGTGACATTAACCCAGACAGAAAATTGACAAAAGTGCCATTTTTTTTTCTTTCAGGATTTTCCAAAAGTAAAAAGCAGCACATTTTGTTGATGTTTTGTCTGGTTTAATGTCACATTAATGCTCCTTAACCCCAATGTCATCTGAAAATCAATCCGCTTTTGCAAGTTTTTTCCACTTTCTGTCGGGGTTAATGTCAGATGTCATCTGAAACTCAATCCGCTTTTGCAGTTTTTTTCTGGTTTAAAACCCGTTTCCAGTTTAAAATCTGTTTTTGCATGGGATCCCTCCCATGTGATAAACTCCTAAAATTCAGGCAGAAAACAAAAAGTGGGATTTTAAGGATTACATCACACTTACTGGATTGGAGACAGCAGTAGGAGGGCTTCTGAAAGACCTAATTGAACATGAAAATGAAAAAGGTAAAACCTTACAAAAACAGAAGAAGAAAGAATCTTTTATTACAGGGATGGAGAATGTTTGACCCTTCAGTTACTGCTGGACTGCAATTTCCACATAGTTCTGGAAAAATTAACTGAGAATATGTATGTATCAAATTAGGTAATCAATATACAAATTGAGTCTCCCCTACTGAGAATTGTGAGATCTGAAATATTCCCCCCAAAGATTCAGGAGCAGCTAAGATAGTAACATCTTTGTTTTCTGATGGTTCATTGTAAACAAGCTTTGCCTCATGCACAACATTATTTAAAATATATGTGTTGTAGCCAAGTGCCTCTTTAGGGGAATTTTAATTAGCTCAATTAACTATCAGGCTGGCTACAATAGCCTGTTGGGGTTGTTCCCATATGTATACCAAGGGAAAGGAAACTTAAGGAATCTCACAGAGGCAGAATTCTCTAAATGAATTGTATCTTTTATTAAAGAGGAAATCACACAGCCAGCACTTTCACTCACACACATATGAGGATTAAGGAAATCAGGAGTTAGCGTTGGAATAGTTAGAGGCTGAACTACCTGCAACACTTACACAAGATGAGGCTTGGCTCTGGGTTCCAATTGGTTTGTGTGGTGTGGGACATGGTCATTCTGGTGAGTGGTGGGGAATGGAACTAGTCAGAATTCATAGTGACACAGTGTCTCCCTGCATTCTATCTAGCTTGCTAACAATAGATTTCAGATATCTTATAGAAGTCAAAACTAGTTTGGGTAAAGCTGTTTGTCCTACATGAAAGGGAACCAAATCTACATGAGGGAGGATCACTTGGTCTGGCAGTTCTGGGGTGAGAATGAAGTTGTAAATTAACCTTATCTGGCTTGTCTGGCAGAGCATCCTGCTTGTAAATCACCTATCTTCCTGTCTGTGATGTGTGAATGTCTCTTCATTTGCAACTCCCAAACTAATCTGTTTGATGTGTTTTTGAGTGCAATGAGGATATGACTCTCTGTCTTTAGGATTATGGTGATTCCCAGTCCAGAGTCCATTTGGGGCCATGGAAGAGAATCACACCGCAAAACTGGAAGATTTCAGTGAGGGTAACAGTATATAAAGTGTATATGAAACATAAATGAATTTCATGTTTAACTTGAGTCCCATCTCCAAGATATCTCATTATGTACACATATGCAAATACAGATATTCCAAAATCCAAACCACTTCTGATCCCAAGCATTTCAGATAAGGGACATCTGGCTTTGGATCTCAGTATTTGAAGAAGCACTTCTCCCTAAATGTGCCTGCCAAAAACTGAAACCTTCCATAGGGGCCATCTGCCTCTGGTTTCCACCAATGAGGATATGCAATAAAGGAAGACATGGGCAATGGCCTTTTTGACAGTGGCATCCCACATCTGGAATGGTCTTACCTTGGTGACCCACCTGGTGCAAATATTGATTTTTCCTTGCCATCAGCTCCACAAAAATCTTTTCATTAAAACCTTTGCAGCCTAATTTACTTTTAGGGATGCACAGGGCTTAAACCCGTTTACCTTCAAACTTGTTTGAATAGTTTAAGGTGTTTTAATCTTGTTTAAAATATTTATTGGCTTTAATTTGGAATTGTTTAAATTGTTTACATCATTTTATCTGGTTTCTGCCCTGAGATCTCATGACAAAAGTGTGCAAGGAAAATATTTTAATAAACTGAATAAATGAATGAATAAATATATAAATAATAAAATGCACATTAATAGAAAATGCAAAAGCAAGTCCACAAAGGGCATTTTCTTCTAATGTGCATTTCCCCTATAAAATTTATTTTTTGTTTTTGTCCATACTCTGATCAAAGTTTTTTCTTATGTAGTGATGTTCAAAGTCCTTATTTTCCTTTTGCTTGCCATACCAGACAAATGCATGCCAGCCAAACCATATGTTATATCCTTCCAAATTTAATAATTTGGGGTTCCTTGGAAGCTGCTCACTTTGGTTGCCAGAACTTCTTTAAAATTGAGTTCAGCCCTTGGGATGAAAGAGAGTGCCCCTTGCAATAAGCCATCAT
>CM034706.1:82486481-82502667 GCA_020142125.1 Phrynosoma platyrhinos | reverse complement strand
GCCAGGGCAGTGCCTCAATTTAATGTGCACTATTTCTGGCAGTCTGACTGCTCATAGAAAACAGATGTCAGCTCAACAGAACAATGGTAGATTTCCTAATGACTGCCAGAACTGCTGTATTAATGCAAATGATAACAATGAGAATGGTGATTATGATGATAGAATAAAATAACAGAATTATAGAGTTTGAAGAGACCACAATGGTCATCCAGCCCAACCCCCTGCCATGTAGGAAGACACAATCAAAGCTGTTCTAACAGATGGTCAGCCAGTCTCTGCTTAAAAACTTCCAAAGAAAGATACTCCACCACTCTTTGAGGCAGCATATTCCACTACCAAACAGTTCTTACTAACAGGAAGTTTTTTCTAATGTTTGGTTTAATCTTTTTTCCTGTAGCTTCAATACAGGGGTAGGCAACCTTTCCCCTTTAAGGGCCGAGGGAATTCAGCTCCCAGAAGCCGCAGCCATGTTGGCCAATAGTCCCATGTTGGCCAATAGCTCCTGGGATTCTGGGAGCTGAAGTCCCTCGACCCTTAAAGGGGAAAGGTTGCCTACCCCTTCTTCAATACATTGCCCTGTGTCTGAGTCTCTGGAGCAGGGGTAGGCAACTTGTCCCCTTTAAGGGCCAAGGGACTTCAGCTCCCAGAATCCCAGGAGCTATTGGCCAACATGGGACTATTAGCCAACATGGCTGAGGCTTCTGCGAGCTGAAGACCCTTAAAGGGGACAGGTTGCCTACCCTTGCTCTAGAGCAACAGAAAACAAGTTTGCTCCATCTTCAATATGGCATTCTTTCAAATATTTAGACATGGCTAACATGTGTCCTCTTAACCTTCGATTTCCCAGGCCTAGCTCCCTAGGCCACTCCTCATAGGACCTTTCATCATTTTGGTTGCTCTCCTCTGGATATGCTCCAGTTTGTCAATATTCTACTTGAATTGTGGATCTCAGAATTGGACACAGTATTCCAGGCAAGGTCTGATCAAAGTGGCACTACTTCTGTTGACTCAGGGGTAGGCAACCTTTCCCCTTTAAGGGCCGAGGGACTTCAGCTCCCAGAATCCCAGGAGCTATTGGCCAGCATGGGACTATTGGCCAACATGGATGAGGCTTCTGGGAGCTGAAGTCCCTCAGCCCTTAAAGGGGAAAGGTTGCCTACCCCTGGTAGACATTACATTTCTATTGACACAGCCTAGGATCATGATGATAAAAGAAGAGTCATGTTGCACCTGATGAAAGGCCTGAGGCTTATGAGAAAACAACCAGTAGGATATGAGTACAACTATACCTTCATCATGCTCCTGAACAACTGCCATAGTGTGGAAAACTGCTTCTGATATCAGAGGTGATAGATAGCAGTCCTAACAAGTAGTAATTGCTTTCTTAATCCTCTGTGAAGTTATCCAGTCTCCTTTTGAAGCCAGTCAAATTGCCAGCCATGATAATGAGGATGAAGATGATGAGAATCTGGTTGAGAGATGGGGAACAGGTGACTTCCAAATGTTTTCAGGCATAATTTCATAGCACCATTGGCCAGGCTGTTTATGTGAGTTGTAATCCATTTTGATGAACAGCCATGTGTCTACCCCCAATCCAGTCTGTTTTTGTCTGCCTACATATGCTAAACTCCCTAAAGTCTTCATTTTTGGCACAGGCATACACATGCACACAACAGAATAACCAATTGTAAGACATTTTAGTTTATAACATTGTTGCTTTTTGGGATATATAGAGTTATCATCCTAATATCATGTAGCCTCAGCAACAAAAACATAGGGGTCAAACAGACTAGCCGCTTGGCGTGGACAGAGGCTGCTCCAGCCCCAACTGACCCTTGATTGGTACTGGACCATGGTGACTGTCTGCCACGATCCTGACACCAGCCACTGCCACAGTCTGGAATGAACTGCCAGCAGAGTGGTTTCCCCCCACTCCTTTTGCAGTTGTTTCTGGACCACGTTAGCCAAACTTGGTGCAGCTTCCAGCTGATCCTGGGGTGTGTATCATCTGCATGTCATGCCCCTGGATTGGCCCAAAGGTGGTGCTTTTTGCTTATCTGTTTCAGGACATAGTTCATTTTCTGTGTTTTATAATGGTCATCTTGGGTACTGCATGCTTACATTTAGAGCAGCTGAGGAAGGGAAGCTCAAACGTCTTGCCATAATATATGAACATTAACAATATTTAATCCAAATGGAACAATCAAATGCCCCACTTTGACCTATTCTACACATATTACAGGAAATCATTCCTTACAAATACATGTCCTCAACAAGCACAGTGATAGTGTTCCTGTGCATGGTGAGTTGTGCTTATGAGTATAGATCAGATGTACCCCATGTTGTATTCAGGGGAAATGTCTGGATTGGGGCCTTAACAATATCCTGGTTTATTTGACTTTTTCTTGGACTGTAAAAACACAACAGTTGTCTCTTAACTATGGGAGAGTGTTTCAGCTTTTTGCAGCAAGTTCAGGGAATTTGAGCCAGAATACCCTGGAGGAAGAGATCTACAGCCCTCAGCCTGAAACCTGAGATGTTTGAATTTTTTTCTTACTTCATTCCCATGTAAGAAATAAAAAATCTTCTAATTAATAGACGACAGTGATCACAAATCCTTATTACAACTTCTATAGATGTTTTGCCTCTGCAGAGTAGATAACTGCCAGCCTCAGTTGTTGGTGTTTGGGGCTTTTAGTCCATCTCAAGTAAAAAATATATAATTCCAGACCATTCTTGTAATACATCACAGTCATTTTCTGCACTTTAGTTGTTTTGTTCTCTCTCAATTCCCCCCCTTGCAAAATAAAACATCATTAAAGTAGGTTTAAAGTGCACTTTAGTGCCTGCAATCTTCCCATGCTATTCTTTAATATTTCATCATTAAATAGCAAAATAACCTGATATGATCCTAATTTAGTGCCAATTACACTGCATTGATCAAAGTGACCTTTTCATACTGAAGCACAAAAATCAATCCCACCGTACAACAAATGTCAGGGGGATGAGAGCAACATATAATCTGTGACAATCAAAACATTACTTACAAATGAAATCACCAATGACCTGCATGCCAAGGCAATTTCTGCATAATGTGCACTGTTTTTGTTCGTGGCTTTTGTGAAGAATTCTTGAGTTTTTGGTTTTTTTATCCCATTTCCCATTGCCTGCTTCCTAAAGCAATTGCATCATGTTGCTGATTTTGTGGCATGTTGGCCATGGTTTTGCAGAGAGTATAAAAAGGCAAGAAAAGAAATTTCATCTACTTATTTAGCCTTGACTCAGAGAAAAATACATTCTTCCATGTACTGTAGCCCAGCTTTACCTGAGGATGCAAATTCATAGACAATATAACATCTGGCCTACTGCTTTGGAGATATTGTTAGTGCTTTCCAATGAGGCAAGTGTGCTTGCACTTTTTAGTGTTCCAGTTTGTCTGAACTTTAGCAGCAAAACAGCAGCTTCAGTTGGGGACATACACAATATGGATAAATCTGTCTTTTTCTTCTTACTCTCATTTCCTTATTTTTATAATCTTGTATTAATTCCATCCATATTTTTCATTAGTTTGCCTCAATCTGTGATTTTTTTAAAAAGTCCAAAAAAGTCTCACATATTTCCATGTGCATTTCTCTTAATATTTGAATTTTTGTACACAATTTTGCATAGTGAATTTTGGGGGAAAGCAATTCACACTTTCTGCAAACCCAGTTTTGTGTACACCCCTCAGGGTTGGGTAAGTGCATCTTCCAAATCTGGAGGAGTCCAACTACAAAATGAAAACTACATTTCCGTTTGTGAATAATTTTAGGAAGTGTGAATTAATTATTAAAATGCAAAGCTATCAAGCCTCATCTTTATTCAAGGTTTTTGCAAACTGCTTCAGGAAATACCAGAAAACACATGATTTATCAGATCTCATTCCCAACAACCCTTATGTGATTACTCTTGCTTTTGCTCTCCAGTTGCCTTAATTTTCATTCATTCTATCATCACCTATCCAAAGCTGATTGCTTATTCAAAGTTGTGACAGCATTTCACTCATTATATAATCCCTGAAGGTGTCACATCACTTCTTTTGACTAATTTAAGAAGGAGCAAGAACTAAGAGGCAGGAAGAAGACAGCTCAAAAGCAGCATTAATGAGGGAAACAACAGTAACACACAGGATAAAAATGAAGCTGAAGAATAGTTGGCTAAACTCTAGAGTTTAGTTTAGTCTAAACTATGGTAGTCTAGTTTAGTCTAATCTAGTAAACTACTCTAGTCTAAACTAGAGTTTAGCCTTCCCCAAGCTGGTGCTTTCTTAATGTGTTGTACTGCCAGAATAGGCAACTTTTGTTGGAAGCCTTTGAAAAACAAAAGCTCTTTACTCTTAAAATTGCCCTTCAACTTGTTTTTTTAAATTCTTTTCTTGCTTTTCTAACTTTCAGTAGTGTTGCATGGTAAACATACTAAGTTTTTCACTTACTTTATCAATCAAGCCTTAGCTTTCTGTCTTAAGCCATATAATAAGAATATCTCTGTTCCTAGCAAGTCCATTAACAAACATGATTTATGACTGACACTTATCCAGCCCTGTATGTAGCCACAGTAAGAACTAAATAATATTCACGTGCTGGTTATGAACCAAATCCAATTCATTTCATGCTGATGCAGAATTAGTTCCAGACTAATACAAAGAAGCACTATAGGCAGACTGTTAATGTGACTCCCTCCTTTTAAATATGTCTTTCCAAAACAATTTGCAGCTTAACAGGCTCCCCCCCCCCATAAATTATATGATTAAGTTTTATACATTTTTGTATCAGTGATGTATTTACCCAAATGAAGCTGTCATTCTGTTTAGAAGTGGATCTGTTGTTTGGAATGGTTGCTTTGTCATGGATCTTTCTGAGCTGATTTTAAAACAACAACCACAAACAAGCCTTGGATTTAATATCTGGAGAGCAGCTATATCTACCTTATCTCTGATACATTGTACTAGTTAAGAGATCCTGTCATTGCTGAAGGAGGATAGCTCCAGACGAAAGTTGTAAATCCAGCAATGAAGTTAAAAATACACATACCACATTCCATGACATCAGAGAGGAAGAGAGGAGGCAATAGTCCTTTATAGAAAGAGAAAATTTTGCATAGCTTTTGATGGCGAGGATGACCAAAGTACTGAAGACATGATGTATTTCTTTATAACCATCATATGTTTAAAAGCTCACCAAGTGGCACAAGATGAGTAGAAAGCAGTTCTTTAAAAAATACTTATAACACTCCTAGAGTTTCAAAGTATTACAGGCAGTTGAGCATCGTTTGCAATAAACAAAACAGCAGGCATGTAAAAGCCATTAGAGCATTGTGGTTAGAGTGTCAGATTAATGCTGGAAAGACATGGGTTCAAGTTACCATCTGGTTAACCATGCAACTCACTGAGTAGCCTTGGAATTGGTCATTGCTTCTCAGCTTAACCTCAAAGGTTTTTTGTGAGGAGAAATTTGTGTGGAATTAGGGTCAGAAATGCACACTGTGAGGCATGTGTTTTCCAACTTTAACTGTTCCATCAGTCCAAGCTCATAAGGTTTTGAACATTTGCTTGCAATAAGAGTCCTTGATAGAAACAAATTAAAACTGGAGTATAATTAATCACCAAAAATATATTTTTAAACCAAATTAGGGAACTTTTGGTCATCTAAATGTTTTGTACTTCAGGTCCAATCAGCCCATCCCAGCATGGCTAATGATAAAGAATTAAGGTAAAGAATATCTGCAGGTCACAATATCTATTCCTCCCTGGACTTTTTTTAAATGTGAAGGTTGAACAACTGAAAAAGATGCAGAGCACAAATGTGGTGAATATGCACAAAAATGCTTACATATAAAAATGTTTGTAAATAAATAGAGAAAATTTAAGGAAAACACATAGACATTTCCAAGCAAAGGGGAAATCAAGTCTCACAACTCATATGACAAAAGACAGGATGGGAATTGATGTAGGATTCAGTCAGGATGGAAAAACATTTAATTAGATTAGGCAATCTCAGTGAAAGTAATTTTCCCATACCTCTAAGACTTTTGGTGGAAAAATGTACACCTTGCCTACATATTAATGAGATTACAGATTACATTTGTGAAATAAAATGTACACAGAAAAAATCCTCATATTTTAAAATGCTCTCATGCATCCACTACTCCATGCATCTAAAGAAGTAGACAAGGTCAACAGAAGCTTATGCTATAATGTCTTTCACTCAATTAGTTAATCTGAAAGGTGCTACAAGATCCCTTTGCATATTCATTTGAGCTTCTCCGACATTTTGTGTGTCAATTTAGGGATAAGGTGGGATGATGATGATGATGATGATGATGATGATGATGATGATGTCAACAGTAAAACAGTAAAACAGAAAAACAAATATGAATAAGTTATTTTCTTTCTAAAATAATTTTTTAAATATTAATGACCATTAGTGGAAGTTTTAGATGAAGAAAAATTAACACAAACTGTAATCTTTCAGGCTCAAAGAAAATATAAACAACTTTATCCATTCCCCTTTCTTTGTTTAAAATCTAAATCAACAACTTAGATTCTCATCTAGAGTGTTTATACTTAATACAATTTATATAGTAGTTTTATGACAGATATATAGTTTCTGTAGAAATGTGAGCATCACTAGTTACTAAGAACTGTAGAAGAGTATTTATCAAAATGTATCTGTGGACAGCCACAGTCAGATTTTAGTCAGATTGCAGCAATCTCTGCAATTGAGCCAGCATGTCACAGTGGTTTGATGTTGGAGTATGAGTCTGGAGACTGGAGTTTGAATGCCCGCTGAGCCAGGATGAGCCATGACACCTACTGGATGACCTTACACAAGTCACACTCTCTCAGCAAATCACATTCTCTCAGGGAATGACAATGGCAAACCCCCTCTAAAGAATTTTGTTAAGAAACCACCATGGGGTTGGTTGCCATAAGCTGGAAATGACTTAAAGGCACACAGCAACAATAAGAACGACAGCAATCTCTGACAAATGGATATTAGTTTTGGAATTTAATTGTAACACTAAGTTTTATGTAAGCCTGTAGAGGATGGAGTGAAGATAGGAAAAGTGAGAAAGCAAAGAAAGCTTAGAAAGAGAAGTGAACAAGTTACCGATATACTATACTAAATATATGTATTACATGAAATGAAGATTTATCACTTCTCCATACACTACTTTCACAATGAAAACTGAACTCAAAGTACAAGATAAGGTGGAGACTGCAGTCAAGAAATTAAAAGGCTAGGATTGGGAAGGGCAGCTATGAAAGAACTAGATAAAATCGTAAAGAGCAAAGGTTTGAGCATTAAAGTGTTCAACTGAACACTAAAATGAAGATTGTCTAAGCCATTGTATTCCCTATCACAATGTATGGATGTGAGAGCTGGGCAATGAAGAAGGAAGATAGGGAAAAAATAAACTCATTTGAGATGAAGTAGTAGAGGAGAGTGCAGAGGACCCTGGACAGCCATGAAGACAAATGATTGGATACTTGAGCATATCAAGCCTAAATTCTTCTTAGAAGCCATTGTAACTAAATTGAGGCTTTCATATTTCAGCCACTTCATGAGAAGACAATAATGCTAGGGATGGTGGAAGGCAGCAGAAAGAGAGGGAGACTACATGCCAGATGGATGGACTCAATTAGGGAGGCCACAGGGCTGAACCTATGGGACCTGAGCACAGCAATGGAGGAGAAGTCTCATACACAGGGTCACCATGAGTAAAAGTCAACTCAAGGGCAGTTAACAACAATGTATATAACAATATGTGTTTATGTATGTGTGTATGCATGAAGGAAAGTTATACTTCATTGTTATTCTGAACTATCATTAGTAGGATTGTAAACTTAGATAATTAAGATGTTAGTGTTTGCTGAAGTGAACATTTTTATTGCAACATACTAGTAATTGTTATTAAAGGCTTATTGATGTCATATGCTGAGAGACATCTGGGAAAATCTCATCTCTTTCCTACCCATATTCTTTTAATTCTTTATGCCTGAACTGCATTCAGAAATGTAATCCTAAGATTGCACAGAAAAACTAATCATTTGCTCCCAGCTATAAATCATATCTTATTAAAGGAAATCAAATTTTCTGGGATCACAAATTGGAAAATTATTAACTTAATTCTTTACAAATTGCATGGGAGATAATATCTGATAATCCATTAAGAACATCTTAATCGATGTCTCCCACCAAAGCACACTGATAAGGATGCAAGTACTGTTGATTAAAAGAGTGCAGTGTAATGGTTTATAAAAACGTCAAAGCACTTGAAATTAATACAGTGCTAATGCATCAAGCAACTAATTTAGTTTGAAGAAGGACACTGTGTGCCATGCATTCAGAGTTAAAACAGCTCAAATTTATCAAACATGTCAAAAAAGAATAGAACTACATTGATATTATATATAAATAGCAAATCTTGATTTGTCATGTATATGCAGGGTAGGAAGCTTGAGTTCATTTTGATTAAAACTCCTAAAGTCAATGCCCCTACTCTTGGCACAAGTAATTTATATCCACAAATCAGCTAAGCTAATGTACTTGGATTTAAGACTGGCTAGGCCTCTGTAGGTACTCTATTTTAAGTGCTGTATATTATCCATGCAATAGAATGTTGCATTAAAGAATATATTGTGCACTGAGTTGAATTGAAAAGGTCGAATAGTGTTAGGAACTAGAGCTTAAAAGACTATCCCCACCTTTTCTCATCCTTCCTGAAAAAGTGTGTTTTCACACACTGAGACACCAAGTAAAAAAATTATCATTCCTCCAACATATTTTTCTTTTTGTCCTTGTGTGAGGCCACACAAAGAGCAGCAATATTTTCTGTTTGTTTGTTTTAAAATGGTGAATTTTGCATTTTTTAACCATGGTGTAGTATAGTGGTTTAAGCATTGGACTCTAGAGACCATGGTTCAAATCCCTGATTAGTCATGGAAACTCACTGGGTGACCTTGGGCAAGTACACACTCTCAGCCTCAAAGGATGGCAATGGCAAATCCCCTCTGAATAAAACTTGCCAAGAAAACTCCATGATAGGTTCATCTTAGGGTTGCCATAAGTCAGAAATGACTTGAAGGCACACAACACGAAACTAACCCATCACAGCAGGACACCTACCTGAATGGTAGTGGTGGCTGAAAACTGGAGGAACCAATAGTGCTGAAGAAGAAAGGACCAGAGAATGCTGCTCTCATCCCACCCCAGCCACAGCATGGGAGAAATTGCTTCTGGGGTTGAGAGAACATGACAAGAATCAACAAGGGGGTAGCAGGGATGGAGATGAGGGAATCTGAGGGAGGGAATGTACCGGGGAAGAGGTGGGCATCAAGAATGGTGAGGAGGGATACTTTTTAGATGGGAGTATAAGCAGCTCATCCCAACGCGAGTGAAGTAAGTGTTGAAATTATTATAAATTTGAGCTATCCATACAAGTGACCTAATCATGCTTCAGCTACAAAAAGTGCTGAAATGCAGAGTTTGCAAATATTGTTTTTTCAGACTACAAAAAATAATTCAAATTTGAAGCATCAATATCATCAATATGATGATGACATCCAGCTCTACTTTTCTATCCTGTACAAATCTATATAAGAGTTGTCATTCAAGGACAATGTATGATTATGGCCATTTAAGGTTGATAGCTACAGCTAGTCTTGGGCACTGATGAATCTGAATATAGCAATCCATAGTAGTCCATGCTCTGAAATCATATCTAAATATCCGTGCTCTGATATTTTCCTGACTAGATTATTTCAGTACACACTAAATGGCAGTTCCTCTGATTATAGACTGAATGCTTTAGGTGGAACACAGAGCTGTTGTCTGAATAGTGATGGGGCATCGAAGACAACAACTTTTCTGAAATTGCTGCATTGGCTGCAATGAGTCATCAAGCCTTTTCTGCAACTGCCCCCAGACTGTGGAATGACCTGCTGGATGAGATCCATCTTATTACCACTCTTACTGCCTTTAAAAAGGCAGTAAAGACGGATCTCTTCCAGCAGGCCTTCCCGGAATAACCGCCCAGCTTGAAATATTGAAATACTGAATATTGATATTGATATGTTGAAATATTGTAATGTTGATATTGTGATATTGTGAAGGTAACCTGCTGTATTGTATTTTATCTTGGCTTGTTTTTAACTTCATGATGGTTTTATTCAGTTTTAAGGGGTGGGTGGGTAAGAAGTGGGAGGTAGAAATTGTTTTATTTGTTGTATTTTTAATCTGTTGTACACCGCCCCGATTGCCGAGCAGAGGGGTGGGTTATAAATAAAATTTATTATTATTATTATTATTATTATTATTATTATTATTATTATTATTATTATCAAGCCTAATTCAAGAATTTACTATTAACAAAGCACTAAACTGTTCAGGGTAAGTGCCTAAACACCCTAAAGTCACCAGATCCTGTTTGATCTTGGAACTAAGCAGGGTATGTCCTTGTTAGTACTTGGATGGGAGACAGCCAATAAATTGTTTTGTTGTTTATTGTTAACCACCCTCAAGTTGATCTCGACTAATGGTGACTCTGTAGATAAGATATCTCCAAGACCCCCTATCCTCCACTACTCTTCCCAGTTTATACAGATTCATACCCATGATCTTCTTCATTAATCTAACATGTGGTCTTGCTCTCTTCCTAATTCCTTCCACTTTTCCCAATATTATTGTCTTTTCTAGTAAGTCATGTCTTCTCATAATGTGACCAAAGTACAAGAGCTCAGTTTAGTAATCTAAGAAAATATCAGACTTGATCTGCTCTGGCGCTCACCTATTCGTTCTTTTTTTTTCTGCCCATGGTATCCTCGGCACACTCTTCTCCAGCACCACATCTCAAATGACTTTATTTTCTTTTTGTCCATTTTCTTAATTGTCCAGCTCTCGCATCCATACATGGTAATGAGGAATACAATTGCTTGTAAGATTCTGACTTTCATGCTTAGTTGTATATCTTTGCTCTTTAGGACCTTTTCTAGTTCTTTCATAGCTGCCATCTCCATTCTTAGTCTTCTTCTGATTTCTTGACTACAGTCCCATTCTGATCTAATGTTTGATCCTAGGTATAGGAACTCTTTTACTATTTCTATTTCTTTATTGTCTAGAATAAACTTGTGAAGATCCTCCATGGTAATTATTTTTGTTTTCTTTATGTTCAATATTAAGCCTGCCTTTGCATTTTCTTCCTTGACCTTTCTCAGTAGTTGCTCTAGGTCTCCAATGTTGTCTGCTAATATTATGGTATCATCTGCATATCTTAGATGGTTGATGTTCCTTCCTCCTATTTTTACTCCTCCTTCTTCTGTATCCAAGCCGGCTCTTCATATATGTTCTACATGCAAGTTGAAAAGATAGGGTGAAAGGATACAGCCTTGTCTGACCCTTTTGCCAATTGGGAACCATTCTGTTTCTCCATGTTCTGTTGTAATAATTTCCTCTTGTCTTGAGTACAGATTCCTCATCAAGATTATTAGATGTGTTGGCTCTCCCATGTTTTTAAGGGTATTCCATAACCTTTCCTGATCTATGTAGTCAAAGGCATCACTATTGTCTATAAAGCACATGCTGATTTTCTTTTGGAATTCCCTAGTTTGCTCCATTAGTCATTGTATGTTTACAATCTGGTCTCTAGTGCCTCTTCCTCTTCTGAACCCCACTTTTACCTCTGAGATTTCTCTTTCTATATATGGTTAGAGTCTATATTGCAGAATTTTGATTATGATTTTGCTTGCATGGGAGATTAGCACTATGGTCCTATAGTTGCTGTAATCTTTTGTATCACCTTTCTTGAAGATGGGGATGTAAATTCATTGTTTCCAATTCATTGGCTAATGTTTTGTTTTCCATATCTGTTGACGTATGTTGGTTAAGACTGGAGTTGATTCCATCAGTGTGAGTTATAGTAATTCCATTGGAATGTCATTTGTTCCTGGTGATTTGTTTTTCGCCATTTCTCTCATTGCAGCTTCTACTTCACTTTTTAGAATTTTGGTTCATCTTCATCTTTGCTCCATGTGTCCTTCATTTTTTCATCTCTTTTGTACAGCTTTTCTGTGTATTGCCTCCAACATTTTTTTATTCTTTCCTGGTCTTGAATTATGTTATTTGTGTCATCATAGCGAATCCCAGTCTTTGGTCTGAATGTCTCTTTAATTTCTCAGATCTTGTGGAAAAGATCTCTTGTTCTTCCTTTTTTGTTATTGTCTTCCATTTCCTTGCATTGGTCACTGTAGCAATTGTCTTTGTCTTTTCTCACTACTCTTTGTAATAATAATAATAATAACAATAATAATAACAATAATAATAAATTCTTATATCTCACCTTTTGCCAAAGCAATCAAGGCAGCTTACAAATATAAGAAACAGTTTAAATAAAACATACCTTACATTAAATGATAAAACAATAATAACAATTAATCCTCCCATTAAAAGAATAATTACAATATTAAAATAGAACATGAGAATTAAAAACAGCATACATTCTGGAGCACCAATAGGTGTATGGAGAGGATGCATAACAAAAGAGGAGCACAGATTAAGGTGGAGCGGCCTATTCTGGGAAGGCCTACCAGAAGAGATCCATTGCGACAGCTTTTTTTAAAGCTGTCCAAGTTGGTTATTTGATGGATCTCCTGTACTGTTGCATTTATGGTTCTGACTTTGTTCCTCTCTACCTTTTGCTTTGCTTCTCTTCTTTCCTTTACTGCTTGAGGTGTTTTATCTGTCATCCATTGTTTCTTCACTATCTTTTTGACTACTGTAAGTCTGTCTGCATTCATCTTTTATAGTGACTCTCGTTCTCAGTCAATAGTGCAAATCTGTTTCTTCTGTTGTCTATGAATTCTGTTGAGATCATATACTTTGTATATTTCAGAGGGAGAAACTGGCAAAACCATGAGTAAGAAAACCTTATGAAATTCATGGGGTCACACATACTATTCAGGACCTAAGTATGTAAAGGACTGCTTAACCCACTTGAATTTAAGATCAATTAGGAAAACTCTACTAAGAGATGCCCTGGATTGTTTTGACCCATAGGATTACCATATGTAGTAGAGCTTTCTCAGTACTGGAATCTCAGATTTGGGGCTATCTTCCATCAGAGATCTAGGATGCTTTCACATTACATAACACTAGGGATAACACAGTGACAGCACTATGATTCCATTTTAATTACCATGACTACATGCTACAAAATCCTGGGATTTGTATGAAATCCTGGGATTTGTATGTAGTTTGGTAAGACACTACAGTTCTCTGAGAATTCTAAACAGCCCTCCCTAAACTGCAAATCCCAGGCATGAAAGTGTGGCAGTTAAAATGGAATTGTAGCACCTTCATTGTATACCACATTACTGCACTACACTCTTATAGTGCAGCTATTCCACTTTTACTGCTCTGTCTGCCTCCTGTTACCTTCTGAGGTTTGTAGTTCAGTGAGCCCTAAGAGCTCTCTGATTGAGAATTCTAAATGTCCCTCCTTAAACTGCAAATCTCAGAATGCAACAGGAGGCAGCCAGGGCAGTTAAAGTGAAATAGCTGCACTATAAGAGTATAGTGTGGTAGCAATAGCAATAGCAAGTAGATTTCTATACCACTTATCAGTGCATTTAAGCACTCCTGAAGTGGTTTACAATGTGTAAGCTAATTGCATTCCCTAAGTGATTTACAATGTGTAAGCTGGGTATTCAATTTAGTGATCTTGGAAGGATGCAAGGCTGATTTGACCCTGAGCTCCTGGCTGGTATTGAACTCACAAGCTTGTGGTGTTTGAATAAGTGGCTGCAGTACAGGCAGCTCTTCCCTGGTAAAGTCTGAAATGTTCCAAAAGATACTGCAGATTTTAGTATTCATTAGACCTGAGCAAATATTGTGTCACTTGTAGGCTTGACTCAAGTTCTTTTTCAGTTACCTGTTTAAAATGT
The DNA here is from genome assembly GCA_020142125.1 of Phrynosoma platyrhinos. Classification (NCBI taxonomy): domain Eukaryota; kingdom Metazoa; phylum Chordata; class Lepidosauria; order Squamata; family Phrynosomatidae; genus Phrynosoma; species Phrynosoma platyrhinos. The sequence goes on along the minus strand of CM034706.1, from coordinate 82,488,689 downwards.
AACTGTTTGTACACAGTTACAAGAAATAAAGTAATAGATGGATTTTGTCTGCTGCTGTTGGTATTGCTTTGATCAGATTTTTAAAGCAAATATTCATCATTTAGGATGTTAGATTTTTATTTTTTTAGACTTTCAGTTTTATTTGAGATTTTAGCAATGTGTTTTTACATTAGATTGTTGGCAAACATGACCTTTTATGTGGAAGAGTAGGATATGAATAATTAAATACAACTCCCAGAATCCCCCAGGCAGTGGGAGTTGCAGTTCACAAGAGTAGCATTTCCAGTCTTTGCAAAATCTGAATGGAAATGTATTCTGTAATCCCACCAGAACTGTATTTTGTCATTATTGCTGAACTATGTTGGTTTGTCCTCTTTTTATAAATAACAGCTATGTTATCTACATTATCTCATCCATTTTCAGTTGTCCTTTTGGACAAGTGATTTTTAGCTTCAGCATCTGATGTTTGGAGGAGGTCATAAAATTGACCCCAAATCTCTTTTGCCCTCTCACCCCTTCATGCAGTAGATGGCCAGCTAGGCTGTGAAGGGCTATGTTCAAACTGCATCCAAATTTTCTCTCATTTGCTGCAAAGTATTGACAATTTATAAACAGCAAAAGATTCTTTCTGAATATTTAGCATGTGTGGACATCTTGGTGAAATGTTTTCCACAAATTATCCCTCTTTTAAAAAATCAATCAATCAATCAATAAGATAGCAACAAATCCTTAATATCAAATGAAATTTGGTGACTGACAAGAGACAAACAATTCTTTCAGTTCTTTAGTGAGAGTAATAACTGTTAATTATGTGAAATGAAGCAATTTCCCCCTGTTATAAAGCAGGGATGGTTTCTAAATATGTCTGCTATTTGGAAATACATGGCCCTTCAATCTGAAAAGAGAGTGCCATTTTCATTGTTCCATTTGTTTGGGAAAATAGGTCCAAATTGATTAAACTAATCATTTTATTCTAACTGTTCTTTTTAAAGGCAACTGCTGATTGCATGCCCCTTTTGTAGCTTCAGCAAAGCCCAAGATGGTACAAAATAACCATCTTGCCAGTTGTCACAACTATTTCCTCATTCTTTAATTAAACATAATATTGGAAACAGTGTAATTCACATCTAATTAGAGAACATCTTCTTTAGTCATAAGGCAATATGGATTGAGGAAAAATTAGTATGGAAAGGGTAAGAGGCAATGTCAAAATGTTGGCTGTTCTCATCCCATTTCATTGGCAATAAGATCCCTGTATAGCTTCAGATAGGTTTATTCGTCTCCTCAGCTGCAGTGTACTCCTTTCCTGAAAAGGGGCTCAGTTATTACAGTGAAATCTTTTCACATTTAAGATCCCCAGTCATAGGCTATAATCCAATATAAAGTTATTTGACCTTAGTACACATAGGAAGCTGCTTCTTTGGGTCTTTACAGACTGCCAGAAATAATGCAATTTGAGGCCACTTTAACTGTCCTGGCTCAGTGCTAAGGAAACATGGGAGCTGTAGTTTATTGTGGCACCAGAGCTATCTGACAGAGAAGGCTCAATGTCCCCCCCCAAAAATACAATTCCCATGATTCCCTAGCACTGAGCCAGGACAGTTAAAGTGGCCTCAAGCTGCATTATTTCTGGCAGTCCGTAAAGGCCCATAGTCACACCATTGGTCCATCTTCTGCCATATTGCCAGTTCTAACTGGAAGCATCTCTTTAAGGTTTCAGGCAGGAGTTTTTCCACATGCTGCCTGAAAATCCCTGATATTCCCTCTGGTTACCCCTCTAGATACCATTCTCTCGAACTGTCCTGATTTGGCAGGGACAGCTTCAGTTAATCCTCTAGTGTCTTATTTCCTCAGCTGCTTTTAAAATGTCCTAGTTTCTCTTTCTTCCTCCTACTTTCCCCAATCATTACTGGCTTCCTTAAATTGCTGCAAACAGAGTACTGCAGAAGTAGTCTGCATTCAGAGAAACCAATTGCTTTTTGTCCTAGGGTACATTTTTTATTTACCATGCAAATACCTTACAACTCATTCATTTTTTTAAAAAAAATAATAATATTCCTGGTACATAAGAGTTATACTAAGTCAGTTCACTGAGTATAAATCCATCCAGATCTGTATGCTATGAAGGCTATCATATAGGTTGAAAAATGTTTGGCTCTATCTGTTAGGTTTAAATGGGATATAGAGTCAATGTTAAAAATGTTGAAA
>CM034706.1:82466260-82477322 GCA_020142125.1 Phrynosoma platyrhinos | reverse complement strand
AAAAGCGCTGTAATATGGAAAAAAATGAAATAAAAATGATATGGGGAACAAATGTGCCTTAAATTTTTCTCTTCAGAGCTAATCTAGTCATAACTACTACAGTTCAAGCAAACAAAAGTAAAAAGAATCTTTTTTTTTTTTTTTTTTTTTTTTACAAAAAGTACATTGAAACTTCACTGTTTATATGAGGTCTCTTTGGGCCTCTCATAAAGGGATCAAATAGTTGTTTTTTTTTTTTTTTACTATGGGTTTACTTCACTGAAGCTCTCACCATCTCTTATCATTGGCTATGTTAGCTTGGATTTACAGTCCTAGAATGTCTGGAGGGGTGCATGATTCCCACTCTCGCTCTAGAGCAAGGGTTCCCTACCTTTTTGACTCATGGAGCCCTAAGGGCTCCACAGAGCACAGGTTGGGAATTGCTGCTCTAGAAGATCTAGGATTAATCCCACACTGACTAGACCTACTGAAATCAATGTAATTTTTCAGTCATTACAATTAGTTTAAATCTCATTGATTTTAATGGGCCTACCCTAGGTGGGAACCCTAGGTGGGAACAACATTGGATTTAGTTCTAGATTCCCAACAGGTAACCAGGGTTTTTGTTGTTGTTATTGTAGGACTAGCCTGGGTGCTAAGGACCTAGAGACAATGAGACCATATGTATATGCAGAAAGTAATGGATTTTGTCTAACAACAGTCACTTGAATAGTGATTAGATGCAAATGCAAGCACACATGTGTATGTGTAAACATACATAAATACACATGTACATATATACACACAAATATAGATGTGAGGTTTTAAAAGTTTAAAATAAATTAATTGGGTGGGGAATGGTTGAGTATATATTCAAATATGAAATCATATCAAGCCAAAAAGCAATTTCCTGTTAGAATTGTTGGAGTGAGGGATTTGCTTTTAAACAGCTTGCCTCTTCTATTCTATATGCAAGTCAACCAATATTCTATAATATAGAGATCAATATGCATTAACTATAGACTATTAGAAATTTAGAATTATACTTGAAATAAGAAGGAAATATTACAGATGTATAAAACTAGCCCGGCAGGCTGGAGTAAGTCTGCTGTTCTATTGTATAAGCAATACTTTGCCTTTAGTATTAAAAAGGGGCTTATAATTTACAAAGAAAGCCAATCAATAAATAAACTGTCCCTAATCAGCCAAAGAGCTGGCAGAATGACATTCCATTATCCTGTCAGACATATTGCAATCAAATGGAGGGAACCTCAAAAGGCATCACTACATATTGCAGCTTAAGTGCTCAGTCTGTCCAGGATTTTTATGCCACCCTTTGGTGCCTTTTGCCTAAAAGTTAAGGGATATCCACCTACATGTCATACTGATCCCTGGGTGCATTTTGATGTGTCATTTTATTTCATAAAACTGTGTAAACTTCATCTGCAGGGCAAAAAGCCTCCCCTGTTGTGACGGCACTGTGTCACTTGGGCTCTGTGACAGCTGATTCTCAGCAGACAGCGCTGTCAGAGAATCAGAGACTTCCACATGTACAAGTGAAATTAACTTCTGTTAGTCTGACATTTTCCACAATCAATACTCACAGGGTCCTTGTCTCTAGGATCAAAATTCATAAATCAAAAGCAGAGAGCATGAAATAAGGTATTTGATAAATCCATTAACTGAAGTGGAAGTATACTTCTGCCAGGCTGTTTATAGTATACAGAAACACCCAGAGGGTTAGATGAATGTATGGAGGGAAGGAAATTCCTACCAATATGTCCAGGAAATAGTTGTGTTGTTTGTGTATGTATTTTAGAACTGCTGAGAAGGAAGAATGGTTGGTATTTGTGGTGCAGTTGGGGGAGAGGAACTGTGTAGCTGCTACTGCTTCAGAGTATGATTGTTTTGTTAAAGAAAGAAAATGAGAGGGATGTTTTTCTTCTATCTGTCACCATCGTGACCATTCAGGCCTCAAACCACAGAGCAAATGTCATGACAACCTCTCCCCCCTTTTTTTACAGCTTCAAAATAGGATTCAAAAAGAAATGCTGCTCATTTCCCCAGAACTTTCTAGAAGCTTCCCTCTCAATGCTTTGTATTCCTGACCAGGGCCTGAAGGCTACTCTGACCTTCCAACCAGAGTAGGATTTGGCTATTATTATAATGAGCCTTCAAGCAGGGTTCAATTTTTCAGTCACTGCACTGCACTGAAAAATAAAGAACAATACAAACCTGTATCATTTACAAAAGGGAGTGTTCAGAGTCAAGTGATAATCTTTGAGCATGTTCACATGTCACAATAAACCATTGTGTATTATGGAGACTAGAATCCTGTTGGTTGAACATTTCCTAAGGTTGAGCAGTGATGACAAGTGAAAGCAAACAAAATCTACAGGCTCTAGGCAGGGATTTCTCCAGTGCCTTTCATTCTTGATGGCTGCTGCACCTGCACTTTTCTTCTCTTGCAACTGCCTACTCTGGGATAGTTATGGAGCATAGTGTACCACCTGAATTCCGTCCACAATTCCCCAACCTATATCCTCCTAGCTGTTTTGGATCACCATTGGTCGTGCCCTCTGCCTTACCCAGTATGACCAATGGTGAAGGAAAATATCTCAGGCTAAAACAGAGGAAGCAATTTGAGGGTGGCATGTCCTTGATGAAGGACATTTCAGCCACACTCGCTATTCAATAAGGTTTACATACTGGTGTCTTCCTTCTCCTCCTCTGCCAGTGCCCTGCTTCCAAGCTTCCAGGTTCTTCTGGTTGTTTGCTTGCAGTAAATGGCTTCTGAAATAATTTGGCCTTTGCTGTGAACCTCAAGGACTGTTCTTACATCACAGTACATTCCAAATACTAGATTTTCATTAATATTGAGATAAATGACACATTATTTTCAAAACTTTTGGGTTTACCATAAATGGACAAATATGTCTCCCATACCATTTTAGCCTTGCATATGCTTTCTTAACATCCTAAAAGTGGATTGGGGTGGGGAAGCTTTAATGGTTGCACTGGTGACAAGCAGTATTTTTTTATTTCTTAAAAAAAAGCATTTAGCAATAGTCAGCTATTTCCCTTCCCCACAAAAGTTCCACAAATTAATGTTATGCAATATTGAGTTACGTCTTTCTTTCACAGGCTCTTAACCACCTAGGGAAGAGGAACTGAGACCCATTTATCCCAAACACAGGAGAGACAAACTGTCCATTGATCTCACTGGGTTGCACCTTTTGTGCCTACATGCAAGATAGAAGATGTGGAGCCATCAGATATGTAAGTCTGGAGAAGATTCTAGTTTGAAAACACAGAGCTGGAGCAGACAGGCACAAAAGAGCAACCTGAGTTTGCTCTGATCACAAGCAGGTTGCAATCATGCCAACCACACATCCTGCTCCCAAAGCAGGCTGTGGCCACAGGACCCAAGCCATGCCACCAGGAGCTGGATTATCCCAGCTCCTTTTTGCTCTGATCCAAAGAACCGGAGAGCAGCTTTGGTACAGCTTCAGGCCATTTTGGAGGTATGTGTCACTTAAATGTCATTCCTCCAAATTTGGAAGCTGCATCATTTGGCCTGTCTGTTCCAGGCGGCCCCAGTCTTAAAAACCTCTCCATCACTTAGTGTAGACAATTTTGAACTATATAGACCAATGGTCTGATTTATTATAAAATGGCTTCCTATGTTTTTATGAATGTATGCATGTATTACTAAGATAAGCACACAAAAGAATCTTTATGAAATCTTACATATGAGCACATCAAGCATACTATTTTTTGAATACCATCATGTTCATATTAGTAATAAGAAGGAGTAAAAACAATTGAAATAAAAATATTATATGCCTGGTGTGATCAGTTGCATAAATTCCAGTTTGAGAACTAGAACTTAAGAGGAGCATAACTGGAGTGAACCAAAGGAACAGCAAAACATAAAATGAGTTCTAGGGAAATGGTTTATGAAAGCTAACAGAAGAATTTATATTTGCCAAATGAAAAGGGGAAAAAAAGTTGAAATGGGTTCATCAGGCCAGCTACATCTCATTCCTTGTGATGTTAGAGCCCAGGCCAAGACCAGAGGTGGATCCTTGTGATGTCACAAAGGCAGGTCAGGTTTTGGGGAGTGTGCCAAAATAGCTTCTGATTGTGGGAAAAGACACAAGGGAAATCCAGGTAATTGGGCCCAGAATCCAGGCAAGCCCATCTAGCCAGGTAATGTATAATTCGAATCTGGGGGAAGGCTGCCACTTTTGAAGTTGGGGAGATGGCAAAATGTGCCCAGCAGCTACAAATTCTGTCTAAGGATGGAAATAATATTTTAAAATATTTGAAAAATGGTTGAAAAACATGCTTTCAGGTTCAAGAAACCCCAATGGGAAAACTCTTGGATTGATGAGATCTTTGCAGCTTGGAAACAATTCTGTGAAAAAAGTTGTACATGGTTGCTTTGCATAGAAAACAACATTTTATGAATAGGAAACAGCATTTTCTATGTTGCAGAAATATTAATTCCTGTATAGAAAATGTTGTGTTCTGAACAGAAAAAAGCTGTAATTAGGAATTTGTTGAAAAATTGCACATGGTCAATTTGCATTAATACAGCATTAGAACAGCATTTCCTGCACAGGAGATTATATTTCTGTGCTGAAATAGTATTTTTTTCCGTGCATACAATGCTGTTTCCAGTGTGTAAAATGCTCTTTTCTTTGCAAAACAATCATGTGTGAATTTTGCATAGAATAAGTCTCAAATTGTGAATAGCTCTTGAAAACTGTGTGGTTTCAAGACTTTCTCACAGTAACAAGAAAATTGCTGAAATTACTCATTGCAACCTTCAAGAAGAAAATTGAGGGAAGAAATGCATCCTCAATACAGTCTTATGAGCTTATCACATTCTTTAAAAATGCGACCTACCTTGTGTGTTTTGAAGTCTCTTCCAGGATGTAGCTGGGTATTATCACATGCAATTTGTTGCTGATATTGCCTTCCAATGGCATCCCATCTAAAGCTCGTCTGGAAACCACAAGCAGATGGCCCATTTGCAAAGTTGGGAAGCTCCCAACTTTGCAAATCGGCCAGCTGAGTGCAGATTTTATCTGGGTTTTAGGCAGGATGCAGCTGGAGGTGGCATCAGCAGAAAAGTGTGTGTGTTAATATCTGGCTATGTCACAGAAGAGACTTCAAAACATAAATGTAAGTCCGGTTTGCTGTAAGTTTTTTAAGAATGCGATAAGCTCCTTATTTACAGCAAACAGGATACAGGAAAAGTGACTGTATGCTATTGCTGAGACTTGTGGAAAGTTCACCTCTGAGTTCCTAAAACTTAGAGAGTTTTCTTCACCAGTCCCCTTCCTTCACTCTTGACTTTCTGGTGCATTGACATAGCACAAGAACAGCAAACATGCAGACACCTTTGTGGTGAATTACTGAGCCTTGACACCAACCAGGAATAGATGTGGATGTCCAGAGTTTAAACTCTCACATCAGAGTTTCTTGTTCTCCAGCATTGCTCATCCAGATTGGTCCCCATTCCTGGAGACCTGGAAAAGCGGTGTATTTCCATGGGACTTCATCTTGTAACCAGAAACCTGGCAATTTTAGATAGAAAGCTTTTTTTGTTGTTGTTAATTGCCTTTGCATCGGTCTCAACCCATGGTAACTCTATGGATAAGACATCTCCAGCCCCCCCCCATCCACTAGTGCTCTGCCCACCTCCTGCAAACTCTTATTCATCGTCTCTTTAATAGAGTTCATCCATCTAGCACGTGGCCTTCCTCTCTATCTACTTCTCTCCACCTTTCCAAACATTATTGTCTTTTCAAACAATTCATGCCTTCTCATGACATGTCCAAAGTACGACAGTCTAAGTCTTGTCATCTTGGCTTCTAGGGATATTTCTGGCTTGATCTGCTCTGGAACCCATTTGTTTGTCCTTTTGGCTGTCCATGGAATCCTCAGCACTCTTCTCCAGTACCACATTATCTCAAATGTGTTGATTTTCCTCCTATCTTCTTTCTTGACTGTCCAGCTCTCACATCCTTACATGGTAATAGGGAATACAATGGCTTGTATAATTCTGACTTTTGTGCTGCATTGTATGTTTTGCATTTTAGGATCTTTTTTAATTCTTTCATAGCCACCCTCCCCATTCTTAATCTTCTCCTGATTTCCTGGATGCAGTCCCTATTCCAATCAATTGTTGATGAGAACTCTTTTACTATTTCTATCCCCATCGTCTAGTTTGAATGTGTGTAAGTTCTCTGTGGTCATTATTTTTGTTTAGACAACATAATATAGATCAGCTATAAACAAATTGTCTTGGTTGCTGTTTAAAAACAATGGAAAAAAGAAAATTCCCATTATATCATTAGGGAAATGATTGAGCTTGAACATAACTGGTTAAAAGGAAAAGAAAAGGAAAAATAGGAGAAAATAGTGACTTGCACCCGAGTTCTTTACAGATGATGCAATATCAAAGAGGAAGTTCACAGAGAAGTTATTATTATACATTCATATCTTAGGGACCTCTGTGTCTAATAAAGCTCCCAAATCATTTTTCATCTGGGGTAGCCCTTTCATTATTCCAGAAGAAATCTATTTTTGCAAGCTGGAATAAATGGAGTTCCCCCCCCCCTCCAACACACATGTATACATTGTTACAAATATCTTATGGAATTATGTGGCATGTAAATATATAGTATTTCAATATGTTGCCTGAATGCATCTGCTTTGACTCTCTGAAACCCTTATGTCTAAACTCAGCTTGCTATATGATAAGATATCCACATATGACAGCCCCATATGTTTTGCAGTAGTCAGCCCAGGTCTTCATAGCCCTAGCCTTCAAACTACTATACAGAAAATAAATGCCCTCCAGAATACACAGATCTTGACAATTTCCACTCTTTTTGATCTCAAAACCTAAATAAAGGTATTTCATTCATGTGTGATACTATCAAGAAGAGATAAAAATAAAATGTGCTATGTCTTCTTTCTTATATAGATCTTCCCCAAGCAACTGCCTGCAATAAAAATGACATTATTAATAGCCAGGGATTTCCCCTGAGATATGATACTAATATTAAGGCTGCTTTATTTTATATATTCAGTCACTACCCATCAGCTCATACAAATGGTTTGATTTTGCCTTCCTCTAATTACAACAGGAGCCAATAATTAGAACAGTTTTTTCTATATAGATCCTCTGTCTTCTAATATGTCAATAGTTGTGGTTTTCCTAGAGAGTTTAAATGTACTGCAGTAGGTGCCCTTGAGAAAGATTTTTTTTTTTGTTATTCAGATTCAATAAAGTTTTCACCCCTCCACCTCTGCATTGCTGCTACAGTATAATTTGCTCCTGACAAATATCTTCCATCCATGATGGCACATACCCACAGAAGAAAAAAAGAACTATGACTAATAGGAAAAGAACTTCATGTAGTCAAAGAGAATGAAATTATTTCATCCATATCACTTATTTCTTATTCTGAATGAACAAGGATAATAGATATGTCATTTACAGTCATTCAAAAGATAAGTCCAATTTTGTTGTAAAGTAGTTCTAAGCAATAGAAATGATCAGGTATTACACAATGCAACAAAAGATGGAATAGATTCTCTCCTTGCATAATGCACTTTTCTGGGGGATTTTCAGAGTCAAATAAAATTGCTTGTGTTTAACCAAATAAAGTCATTCACTCCCTGATGCAGAAATCTGTGAATGTTCAAATGAACCTTGAATCTTTTCACCTGTCTCTGTGTCTCTAGTAATTTCAGTGGAAGGAGCCACAGTTCCAAGTATGTAAAGAAAAGTGCATTCAGGCAGCTTCCTTCAACTACAATGTGAGAGGCAATTGGGTTTACTAACACTTCTGTGCATGTTTCCAAGAAACATAGGCAAGCCAATTCCCAAGTTTTTGAACAATTTGTGGAAAGGGACATAAGGTAAAGTCAAAACCAAAATTTGAGTTTTAATGAATTAAATTTTGATAATTTAATTTCATTGACATTAAAGATTTGGAAGTAGATGCATGAGGAATGCATGAGGTAGAATCCTCAGATGTATGAAGAAGTAGTCTGAAGTCTATGAAAGCTCATGCTATCAACTTCATTTTTTCAGTTAGTCTCAATGGCACTACAAGGTCCCTTTGCATACTGCTTCTTCAGACTAACACAGCTATACATTTGAATATTATTATGGTTACAGTGAAGTTAGTCTACATGATATCATTTTCCATACATTTATTATTACATTGTGGCTAGAATTCTCTTGGTGTCATTTGCTCATATAACTCCTATTTTATACTTGAATATTTTTAAGGATATTGTCAAAGGAAGTACTGAGTAGCTCCCTGAGCAATACATCTCACCACACATGTCCAGCAGCTAATGGAGGCACATGGATGAATTTCCATTTCCTCAGTCTCTGGCTGTAAGGCTGTACCCAGATTTATTCCAAGTGCCCTCGTACACTTGTCCTATGCACCTTCCTCTTTATCTTTGAGACAGAGGCTGTTGCTTTATCTCTGAGTACTCAAGGGCAGCTGAAATATGCCTGTATACACCCATAGAAAGGATGTAAAAGAGGGACCAGGCTCCATTTTCCAGCCCATGGTGTAAATATGCTTGTAGAGATTTGTGTTCTACTAGTGTGCTTACTGGATCTCTACTACAGCAAATTGTTTTCATGCTTGGAGTTTTCACAATGAAATAATGAGGTGAGATACAGCAGTGCAAACTGTGGGGGGAAGCAGACAGCTAAAAGGGCCATCTTGGTGGCAAGGAAGGGGAGGGGCAGCCACACGGTGGGTGCCCCAACCCCTTCCTGAAGTCATCGTCAGAGCCCCAGCCCCTCCGCACATCCGGCGCTCTGACGATGACTTCCCGCTGCAGCGTTCGCACATGCTGCGGCGGAAGAGTTGCCGAAGGTGCACCGCCAGCCTTTGGCGGCGCACCTTCGGCAACTTGTGGAAGGAGTGCTATTTTAGCGCTCCTTCCAGGGGCGGCGAAGCTGCACCATGGGGCTGAGGTGTGGGGATACCTCAGCTTTGCGGCCACCTGTCTGCTTAGCCCCTAAGCTTGTAGTAAACTCATTAGCAGAAACTTGTAGTAGAAGTGTGTGTGTATGTCTGTGTGTGGACATGCTGTCAAGTTACCTGTCAACCCCATGAATTTCATAGGGTTTTCTTAGGCAAGGAATACTCAGTGGTGGTTTTGCCAGTTCCTACAGCACCTGATATTCATTGGTGGTCTCCCATCTAAGTTCTAAGCAAAGCTGACCCTGTTTAGCTTCCAAGATCAGACAGGATATGGTTTCTTTAGGATATTTAGGCCGTATGAAAGTAGCATAGCTCAAAATAATAATAGTAAATATAAAAGGGGGAAACAAAGTTTTTTCTTTCTTTCAGGACTGCTGCTCTTGAAGTACTGGCAAACAAATCTATTGACAAGTATTTTCATTACTATGAGTTGAGTTTGAATCCTGCACACAATGGCATAGCTTATTGGAATAATGTTCACAGGAAGCTTGTTCAGTGTTAGGGGCTTTGCAGACGGGTGGTTGTGGGCCACCCTGAGAAGTGGAGGATTGGGGCTGAAGTTAGGGTGTCCTTCCAGAGCCGGTGAAAATATTCAAGTCTCTTCCATGTCTCTTCTGGTTCAGCATGTGCAGAGGCGGCACTGGGAGGACATCATCAGGGTGCTCGCCATGTGTAACGGTGCGTGCTCTGATGACGTTCTAGGGAAGGGGTTGAGGCGGCTACCATGTGACTGCCCCTCCCCCTCTCTGCCTCCAAGATGGCTGCCTTGCACAATCTGCATCCCCCTTAGTCTCATAAGAGGGGTTGTCTGAGGCTGAGTTCCACAAGACTGAGAAATAGGGAAATGTTCTGTTAGCAGTCAGGTTTCATTCTATTTCAAATAAACAAAAGTTGTTACTCTTGCTTTCTTGAATTACATATATTTCAGAATTTTCTTCCTCTTTCAGTTGGCTCAGTGCCATTTCAGAAACCATTTCAAAAGTTGTTTTGCACCTTACACTCAAATATGCTACTTCAAAGGGCATCATGGAAGAATTACAATCACAATTAATGACATGTCAATATCTTTCTAAGAAAAATATTGATGTCCAATTGGTAATCAAGCACTTACTAGGTAGCATACCCATATTTCAGTGACTCCCATCCATCAGACTGAGCACTGAAATACCAGTAAATTTTGGGAGATGAACCCAAAGTGAAGCAAAAAGGGTCAAGCAAAAGGACATGGTGCCCTAAACCAAAGCTTATTTGGTATACATAGAGAGAGTCTGATGTGTATATATTTAAATAATATTTTATTATGTCTAAGGATAGTGCATTGCTGATTTTTAGTATTAAAGACACCCTAACAAGTAAATAAAGAAATATCAAAACAAGGTTTTCCCCTATGCCTGCAAGAGGCAAAAAGCAAAGACAAAATATTAATGCTAGAATGAGAAGAGGTCTATCCTATTGTTAGTACCAACTAAAGTAGACCCATTGAATCAATGGAATTTATTTACACATTAACTACCTTTCAACAGTTGATTTAGTGAGTCACTCTAGTCAGGATTATGATTCAGTCCATGCAGACAAAGATATTTGTTGATAATTCATGTACAGTAGGCTGTTGGTACTTTAATTGTTCTACTCTTGTTAGTTAACTAGAACAAACCATGTGGACACAGGATCATTGTTAGCAAGTGCATGCAGTCTGTTTGTGTGTATGTGCCTTCAAGTCACTGTTGATTTATGGTGACCCCATGAATTTCACAAGGTTTTCTTAGTCAAGGAATACTCAGAGGTGGTTTTGCCAGTTCCTCCCTCTGAAGTATTCATTTGCAGTCTCCCATCCAAGTACTAACTAATGACTCTACATTGCTTGAAAAAAGAATTTCACTCAGTTAAAATAGCAGATAGCTTGCCACCACACAACTCTGGTATTGAAGTCCCTCCACTGGCTGCTTATTAGTTTCTGGGCCCAGTATAAGGTGTTGGTAATTACCTTTAAAGCCTTAAATGGTTTGGGTCCAACCTATCTTCGGGACCGCCTCCTCCCATATAAT
>CM034706.1:82446388-82458662 GCA_020142125.1 Phrynosoma platyrhinos | reverse complement strand
TTTTTTTTGTACCAGTTGGGTAAGTTTATCATTCTCTATTAATTCATAGATTTTCCAAATCCAGTCATCAATATCTGGAATTGAATTTTGTTTCCATTTTGTAGCATAAATCAATCTAGCCACTGCTGTCATGTAAAATATAAGTCTCCCATGTTCTTTTTCCAAGCTATCCTCTTCATTTACATTTAATAAATATCTTGCCAGGTCTTTTGATATAGATTGTTCTAATATCTTCTCAAATTCTATGTGTATCATATTCCAAAACCTTTTTGCCTGGCAGCATTCCCACCAAATATGAAAATACTTCTTTTCCACATTTCCAACATTTGTTATCTCTTAATTTATAAATTTTTGCCAATTTAAATGGGGTCAAGTGCCACCTATATAACATTTTGTATAAATTTTATTTTAAATTATAATTGACTGTGTGTATATATATATATATATATATATATATATATATATATATATATATATATATATATATATATATATATATATATTTGACCTACCGGAGGAGATCCATCTTAAGTGCCTTTTTAAAGGCTGTTAAGGTGGCAATTGGACCGATCTCCTCAGGCAGGTCATTCCATAACTTAGGGGCGGCAGTCGAGAAGACCCTCTGGGTTACTGCAGCCAATCTAGATTTTATAGGCTGCAGAAGATTTTTCCCAGAGGACCTTAGTATGCAGGGTGGATTGTGTGGAAGAAGGAGCTCCTGCAGATAATCAGGACCCAAGTCATGTAGGGCTTTAAAGGTTATGACCAGAGGAGAGATGCCATATTTAGTCACTGCATCAGTCCGAGACATAGAGAAATATATTTGGGTGTCATCAGCGTATTGATAACAAACCGCCCCATGTTTCTGGATGATCTCACCCAGCGGCTTCATATAAATGTTAAACGGCATGGGAGATAGAATCAGTATGTAGAGAGATCTTGTAGCACTTTTGAGACTAAGGACCTAAACAGGCAGCCTTTAAAGCCTGCTTCTGGGCATTTTGGAAGCACGACATTTATACTCCACACTTTCTGAAGATGTCTAGAAGCTGGGTGGCCACCCAGATGTGGGAGGCTTCAAAACACTACAGTGGCATGGCATTTACACATCACATACTTCCAGAGTGTCTTGAAGCCATCCTGGAGCTGCAGCAGGGCCAGGAAAAGCAGCTCTTTCCTGGCACAAATAGGAGTGGATATTTTCTGCTCCTACTTGGGCCAGATGTCAGACAGTTTGGGGCCATGGTGTATGTTTGCTGTGGTCCCAATCTGTCTTTGGTGGGGGAAACTTCAAGCCACTGCTTCAGGGCCATTTGTTCCAGCCCTAACTGAAAGAAAGAAGTTGGTAGCATGAGCTTTCATAGAAGCTCATGCTGCCAACTTCTTTCAGTTACTCTCAAGAGTGCTACAAGATTTCTCTACTTAGTCCTTCATGTGAACTTCATGCAAAGTGAAGTTTCTTCTTATGTTAAGCAGGGTTTCAAATCCACAACCAGCCATGGAAACTTACTTGGTGACCTTGGGCAAGTTACATTCTCTCAGCTTCAGAGAAAGACAAAGGAATCCCCCTCCCTGAACAAATCTTGCCAAGAAAACTCTGTGATATGTAAATGTTAGGGACACCATATAAATGTGAAATGGCTTGAATGCACAAACACAACAGTATTTATACCAAATGTGCATGGTCTGGCTGGGCTTCCTTTTTTAAATTGGTGAGATGCATATAATGCTTTTGGAGGCAATAAAGGCTGTGTCTTTGGGTCCATGGTTCCTCCCCCTTCTCATCCCTAGTTTCTCAGCAGGGAGGTACTGCTTTTCCCCCAAGGAAGTCTTCTAAGGGAATCATCCTTTTGGGGATATGACTTAGGTTTCTGGAAATCATCTAGAAGGCAGAATAAGATAGTTGAGTAAATGTGTATGTGTGGGTATACATGCAAACTCTCTGGGTAGAAAGGTGATAGGAGCTGTTCTTCTTTCAAGGAGAAAAAGGGAAGACAATTTGGACATCTGAAACTATGGGTGTGGGTGTTACTCACAGAAATTATCACTTTTTAAAACATACACATTTTCCCCAAAACTTATCCATTTATTTCTCCATTTTATTTTCTTTACATAACTTTCCCCCCATTGGCCAGAGTTCTATTTCTGTATATTTCTTTTTCAATTGTATATTAACTGTTTGCATTTTAAAATAGTACAACTAATGTCTCAGAAAGTCCCTTTAGGTTCCACAAATCTGCAAATGCTTGAAATGAAGTGCACATCTCTTCACAGGAAGTCTTGGGAGATGCAATGATAATATGTTCATCAAGACTGACCAGTCCAATAAAAATTATTTTCATATGAACCTTGGCAGGAATCATTTGGATGCAATTTATATAATACTGTAATAATTAAATATTTTTAGCATATCTTTTTATTGAACACTACTTTCTCCTCATCAAAACTTCTACCCAGTTTTTAAATAAAATGTTATGAATCATTGACCCATTGATTGGCTTAAGTGCATGTCTTGGGGTGGGATAGCATTCTATGATCATATCTGGTCACTAACATAATAGTGTAAGAAGATGCCTGCTTCAAAGTCCAGCTTTATTATTTATGCAATTAAGAGTGTGGCAACATAAAGCTTCATGCATATGGCCAGTAATATTATACTGCCTGGCCATGGATTCAGTTTGCTGTATAAATGAAGCCCATATTAAATTTACAAAGGCTACAAAACCATTAGCATTGATGGCTTACAGCAAGTAAACGTTCAGGATGACTCATACTTTGTTCCTTCATGCCATTTAGGAATTAAGTATTCTTAATTGATGTAATGCACCACAAGTTCCAATGGTTGCCAGCAAAAGAAGCACATAATTCTACTGTAATTTGAGTACAGTATTCTAATTGATTAATTGAGTTTCCTTGTAAGACTGTGCAAGAGTTTGGGATGCAAGAAGGTTATCCTTCTTCTATGTAATGATAAAAATTCTTGAACCTGCAATAGAAAGTAATAAGTGCTGGGTGAAAGTACACAGGATTACAAACCAAAGAAGATAGCTGATTTTCTGACAACAGGTTGCTTGTACGTTACACTAAACAAACATCAAGGGGGGGGGGGGAGAGATTTTGTTTTAGCATTGGATTCTGACTGCACATTTTTTGTTGTCAAAAAAAGAACCTTCAATGTCTATGAATTTCTCCAGTATTGCTCTAACAATACTTTTGTTAAATAACACATGGGCTGCATCTGAACTAGAAATAATCCAGTTTGACACTTCTTTAACTACCATGGATCAGTGCTATGGAATTGTGGGAACTGTAGTTTGTTGTGACAGCAGAGCAATTGGACAAAGAAGACTAAATGTCTCACAAAACTACATAACTTAATATTATGAAATTCCCAGAATTTCATAACATTGAGCCATAGCAGTTAAAGTGGTGTCAAACTGGATTATTTCTGCAGTGCAGATGTTATGGAGAGTTTAACACCTTTCCCACTGAAACATTTAGACAATTGGCTGGAGGTGAGTGTGGAAGAAAGGATTATATATATCATCCTTATCCAGGAAGGGAGGAAACTATAATCTCTACCCCCTTTCAGAACTGTAAAGAACATTCCAGTTATATTCTAACTTTCTGATCTGTCAGCCAGCAATTCCCCTTAACAAAATAAAGATATATTCCAACTCATCGTGGCATCCAATTAATTTCCCTCACTGAAGGTACATCCTGGGAGGGGTGAATGACTCCATGTCCCTTCTCTAGCCCTCTATTCATCCTCAAAACCTTTGCTACAGAGTATATCAATAGAAAGACAACAGGTAGCACCATCCCTTCCAGGTGACTGAAGCATGTTTCCCTCCTTGGAATGGAGTTCTATAATTTGGAAGCAACCACCCAAAAGATCTTGTCTTGCATCTTCAGCTGTTGTGCTTCTGAGAGTGGAAAATGCTGGAGCAACATTTGTATGGGAGAATACAGTCCTCCAGATAGCCTGAACCCAAATCAAGGTGGACTTTATAAGTTATAAGCAGCACTTTGAACTGGGCCTGGAAACTAACTGATAGCCAGTGGGGCTGTTGTAACATGTGAGTCATATTATTCCACATATCTGGACCCCGACAACAATCTGACAACTGTAATTTGGACCAGCTGCAATTTCTGAACAATCTTCAAAGACCACCACACTTAGTACAGATTACAATAGTCCAGCTGGGATGTAACTGAGGGATGCATCACCATTGGGAAATCAAACATATTCAGAAACAAGCATGTACAAATATGCTCCTGACCACTGCAGAAACTTGGGCATCTAGGCTTGGTTGAATGCATCCAAACTACTATCCTTCAGGCATTCAGGGTCAGCACAACCCCCATGAGCACAGTCTGAATCCTGGTTTCCTGAAATGATTTTCAACTGACTGGGAGAATGTCTGTCTTGTCTGAATTAAGCTTCAGTTTGTTCACCCTTATCAGGCATATTATTGACATTATACATCAGTTTAGAACTAACTTCTCTAGATTTGCATAGTAAAAAAAATGTCATCAACATACTGTGGAACTGAACTCCTGTCAAACTGCCCTAGTGGTTCCATGTATGGTATCATGGATATTAGCAACAGTAACTCCCAGCAGCATCGTCTGAATTCCTCTCTGGAAACATCCGGAGCCCCTGCAGAAGAGTTTCTTGAAATCTTATCCCAGAGGGATTGTCTATAAAAATATCATGACCACTTGTATCAATAGCCACCAAAAGGTCCAGCAGAACCAATTAGGACATGCTCCCCTGTTTAATTTCTTTCGTAGATTGTTCATCACAATGACCAAAGTCATCTTGCTAACTGGGCCTGAAGCCAGATTGAATAGATCTAGATAATCCATCTCATCCAATAATCTGTGGATCTGAGAAGCCATCAAACATTCCAGCACCTTGAACAAGAAGGAATATTGGACATAAATGTGTAATTATTCAATATAGTGATGTTCCAGGAGAGCATTTTCCAGCAATGGTTTTACCACAACATTTTTTAGGCATAGTGGAACCTTATATTGATACTGAGATTTTGCCATGCCCTTTAGATTTAATCATTTTTTTTTATCTTTTTTGACTTGGATTTTGTCATTGGCAATATAACAGCAAATGGAGCAAACAGCATAACAGTCAGTCTCCCCTGGCCACTTTTATGAGCCAGAAAGTACAAGGGTCAAATGCACACTTCATCTCCACATCTTTTGTAAACATTTTAAAATGTCCACTATCATTGCACAAACAGGAGCCAAAGCTCCATTTGCTGTTATGCTGTCAATGACAAAATCCACATCAAAAAAGATTCTTATCATTTTATCTGCAAAATGTTGTGTAAATTGTTCACAGTGGAATATCAATTGATGAAGTCCACCATTTCTTGTCTAGAATGTAAAAGACCTCTGGCCACTCAAAATATTCTGCAAGATTATTCTTTCTTGATATAGTAGTGTCAGAAAAGAATAATATCTTTGCTAGCAGCTTCACTATGCAACATACTTTTCAAATGAACTTTAGCCTAAGTCAGACTACTTCTGAATTACCTGCCATCATTGTTGTAGTTGCTGTCCTGCTGTTTCCATTACTCCCAATTCCCCAGAAAACTAGAGGGGCTAGATGATGATGATGATGATGATGATGATGATGATGATTTATATCCTGCCCCTCTGCAATGCAATCGGGGTGGCTCAGCAGCTATTGTGTCTAATCCCCAGGCCATTTCCCCATTCCAGAGGTCAATTAGAAATAAACGTAACAAAAGTATTAACAAGCTGAGCATAAAACACCCATTAAACTTGTCAAATTAGCATAGATAATGTATATGTTAAAATATAACAAAATAAGATGCAGTCTCATAAAATTCAGAATTTCTAAAAAGATGGATAACAAGTGGACTTATGCAGACAGCATCAGACATATATTCTAAGTATTATGCTACACTCTGAACATATTTTTTCCCTGATTACATAGCCTTCTTAATGTAAGAATGCATATCAAAATATATGAATTATGTTTTTATTCATTAAAAGAGTATGGGATGCTAAATATAGCACTTTTTTTCTCCCCATTCAAAACATATATAAAGAACTCGTGAGTAGACAATAATCTTGTGGTGACCCACCAATCTTGGATATCTGAATTAGAATGGGTGTGTGAGAGAGCTAGGCAGTTAAGTAACAAGATAGGAAGAAAATAAAGAGTGCTGAGGATTCTGTGGACAGCCAAAAAGACAAACAAGGAAACACCATGAGAAGGCACGAGTCACTGGAAAAAATAATAATGCTAGGAAAGGTAGAGGGAAGTAGGAAGAGAGGAAAGCAGCATGCTAGATGGATGGACTCTATTAAGGAGATCACAGGTATGAATTTTCAGAAGCTAAGAAGAGCTGTGGAGGACAGGGAGTCTTGAAGATGTGTCATCCACAGGGTCGCCATGGGTTGAGATCTACTTGAGGATGGTTAACAACAATAAGTACATAAAAGTATAGATAAAATTCTGCATAAAGCTGACAAACTGCCACTGCAGTTGTATGAATGTCCCAGTAACCATGGATATCCCTCTGTAAGTGGTTATTTATGGTACACATATATTTCAAATCTGATGCCATCTTGACTCACAAAAATGGAATTTTAAATAAAATAATTTTGGCCAAACAATGGTGAAGCATGGCCTGCTATCTTGGCATAGGCATAAAAATTAGCTGCCAAAGCTATCCACACCTACTTTGAAGCAAGAGCAGATACATATGGTGGGAGGGATTCCATCTGGCAATGAGACCACTGATTTTGAAGAGGCTAGTAAAGGCTAATAGAGACAGTGTGGTATAGGGGTTTGAGCATTTGATTAGCACTCTGATGACCAAGGTTCAATTACGCACTTGGCCATGGAAACTGGGTGACTTTGGGTGAGTCACACATTCTGAGCCTCAGAAAACCCCATGATAGGTTCACCTTAGAGCCACCATAAGTTGGAAATGACTTGAAGGCACAAATCAACAATACATCAAAATGAAAACTTTATGTGTGAAGAGCATACTGTAGATACAAATTGCCAATTTCTTCTAAATTAGGATTAAGCTGTCCAGTTTATGTAGTTGCAGCTGAAATGCTAGAAACAGAGTAGTGCTTACTTTTGTGTAAAAATGCAGGATATTTGCTTCATAGATGCTCATTTTGTTTCACCTGACTGATATCCTTTTGTCCTCTTTCTGCCTCAGTAAACCCAGTGTTCTAATACCCCCCTGAGTGTGTGTGTGTTTCATGTCATGTAGACAGTATACCTAACAATGCAGAACAGCTCACTGTTTGCATCACCCAGTCCACCAAGGGGACACAATTCATTTCAGTCATGGTTCAAAGCTAGCCTGAAATAATCACAAAGTGACACTGTGAAATTACTGTAAAAAACTGTATGGCAATGTCATGACATTTTATAATTGAGACCCTAGTACTCATAGCTCTATCAAAGCCCATAAGAAGGAGAAAAAATTGTGTTTTGACAGACGCAGTAGCTCTCAATGTACAAGAGAGATTGTATAAAGTCAACCATGTAGAAAGTTATCGGATGTTCCAGTTTCTGCTCCCATGAAATTGGTACAAATCATCTGGATTTGACTTCAGGAAGGTGGTTAGGAGAAACACGAGAGAGCAAACAAGGAGGTAATGGCCACTCAATGACTTAACCTATGTCATAGGGCAAATGCAGGTGTCAACAAAGAATCAAATAAAGATGAATGAGCTTATCATGTGGTTGTGTGATGCCTCATTGGCCCCAATTTAATTAAACAGGGAAAACACTCATATAGAAAGATTAACAGAGCAGCTACCACATAAAAGATCTGGGTGGAAGTAACAATAAACAAATGCAAAATTAAATTCAACTTTGACACTGTGTTTCTTTTAGAAGACTACAGATGAACATAAGCATGCACTAGTTCTTGTATTTCTCATATTTCAGGCAAATGTATCTGGCAAGGGAGTGCTAACATAGCTAACCATGATCTTACTTACATTACTCTGCAAATATCACATTGGTCAAATCCCTTAGACAGCTACAGTGCTTTATGTAGTTGTAAAATATTATAAAATATATTTGGAATATTTTTTAGTAGAAAAAATTTTGTACTTGGAGAGTACTTTTTTGTAATTGGAGAGGTGCAAAATGTCTGCTTGGAGATAAACAGTTGCCTTCAGATTGTAATTAGAATTCTTTCTCAAGTTGATGAGGAAGTACCATATTTTCTGGCATATAAGACAACTGGCCGTATAAGACGACCCCCAACATTTCCAGTTAAAATATAGTTTGGGATATATTTGCTGTATAAGACTACCCCTTTTCCAACACACATCAAATAAAATTTTTAAAAACATCAGATTTGATTTCAATATGGTAATTTAGAAACAACTTGAAGTCACACAACAACAAACCATTATATATATGGTTTGTTATAGTGTGTTGTGTATTTCCAGTCATTTATACATGTATGTAAATGGTTTGTTGTTGTGTGCCTTCAAGTGATATATTTTTTCTTCTCTCTCTCTCTCTCTCTTTCTCTCTCTAGTGTTGTGCACTTTCCAGTCATATATATATATATATATATATATATATATATATATGGTTTGTTGTTGTGTGCCTTCAATTCCTTTCCGACTTACAGCAACCCTAAGACAATCCTGAGTTTGGATGATCGTCCAAGTCCTATAAACAGTGGAGAGAGAGGGGGGGAGGAGCCCCAGGAAGACTAGAAGCCCCCCCCCAAAAAAAACTCCAGGCTGGCCTGATTACTGGAGAGGGGCGCTCACCTTTGTCCCCCAAAACTGGTCCTGGGAGGGCAAAGAAATCGGCTCCTTCAGCATACACTCCCCCCTTCCTCCTCCTCCTCCTCCTCAATTTTGTTTTCCTGACAGGATTTCCGGTTGACTGTTTCTCTGCCTTGGGGCTTCCTCCTCCTCCTCCTTCTGGTTGAAGCTGGCTGGCAGAGTCCTGCAGGAGTGCGGAGCCTGAAGGAGCCTCCTGGCATGGCTCCTTCTGCCTTCTTACCACCTGAAAGGGCAACTTTCCTGGGGGCCATACCTTCTCCCCTGAGGGAGATTGCCCTGTTCGGCTGAGGTGCAGAAGGAGAGCCCTCTGCTCTTTTGCTTGCTCTCCCTTTCTCTTTCTGTGGCTTCGGCGAGATGCTGCCAGGCTTGGAGTGGTCTGAGGAAGCAGCCCCTCACCTGTTCTGAAGGTGCTCCTGGCTCTGAGGCTCTGAGGTCCCTCACCAGCCAGGCTCCTTCTTCCTCTGATGCCTACCTCTGGACCCAGGGCCTCCTCTTCCCTGGGCTTCAGCGCCGGAAGGAAAAATACGAGGGGAAGGAGGAAGAGGAGGCACACCTGCCCAAGGAGCCCAACCAACCCACTGACTGGCAGGGAGGAGAGGAGAGGAGAGGGAGACCCCACACCCCCAGCCACCCTTGACTCCTTAGCCTCCTCTTCCTCCTCCTCTTCCTCCACTTCCCTTCTTCCTCCCCCTTTTCTTCATTTTCCTCCTCTTCCTCCACGTCTTCCATCTTCCACTGCTCTTCCATCTTCCTCCTCTTTCTCTTCCTCCACTTTTTCCTCCTCTTCCTCCTCTTGCCTGGCTTCCTCCTGCCTCTTGCCATTCGCCTCTCACCTCTTGCCCCCCCCCTCCTCATCCTTATACCTGGAGTATAAAACAATCCCCGACTTTAACCCCAGATTTTCCTGGGTTTAAAAGTTGTCTTATATGCCAGAAAATATGGTACCCTTATATTCAATGGCAGATTTGCAGCTATAAGTTTTAGATAGGCCACAAAATCTAGTTAAATGATTTTTTAAAAATGTCACCAGATTCTATGGAGGCCTTAACTGGATCCAAATTGGTCCCTAATTCACAAATTACACTAATCCAATATGACCTATAACCTCATTCTGTCCTGCTTACCATGTACCTTCCTGTTATCAACAGCTTAAAAAAACCCTTATATTTTATTATTGTAAAATCTGGGATGACAGAAGCTGCAGACCAGAGAACAAGCCTCTATTCTGTGACATGACAATTGTCACAAAATGGTGAGCAAGTTCTTGAGGTCTTTAGAACTCTTTGTTAAGCTTTATAGTAGGCAAAAGTTAGAGAGGGTGGGGGAAAATGTTATATATTGAAACTATAAAATTAAAATTTTGTCACAGTTTTGAGAAAGGACATGGAAAATGTTGCCTACAAACTGGAGTAGTTGTCTTGGAAAGCGGGCAGCAGGGCTGATAGCCAAAGCAAAGGAAAGTCCCAAATAAAGTCCTACTTACCAATCCGAGGGAGCAGCAAGCAAAGAGTCAAACACTAGGTTGAGGGTTTCAGAGAAGCCAAGAAGCAAGGCAGTTTGAGGTCCAGGGATTCAGAGGTCCAAGAGTAGTCAACGGTCTGAAGGTCAAGGATACCAGGAGTCCAAGATGGTCATGAGTCAAGGGTTCAAAGCAAGGAACAAGGAGAGACAGAGATAGAGGCTTTTGCCAGGAAGCTCAGATAACCTCTGGCACCAAGACAACACTTCCCTACTTGCTTAAATCCCCACTCTGCCAGAGCTCAGCTGGGGCTGATCACCTTGATGACCTCAGCTTTCATAAAGCCTTCTCAAGCACTGGAGGCCCACCCTTTTGGTTCTACACTGACTTACGGTAGCACGGTCCCTTGATCCTCCTCCATGTCTGATGGCTTTGTCTTTGGGAGGCTTGACTGCGGAGCCTCTTGTAAAGTCACAGACTCTGCTGGAGGCTCTGCTGCTGCAGACTAAGGACCCGGAGGAAGTTCTGACTCATCCTCCTCATCCTCTGAGTCATCCTCCAAGTCTTCCAAGTCCTCGTCCAGACAGGGCATGACAGTACTCACCACTATGTGATGCACTGATTAAAGGTTGCAGATGCAACTAGGCTAATCTACCATTTTTTGAAAATATAAAACAGTTACTCCCATCTGTCTCTAGATCTAAGCAAAACATTCAGGTTACCTGTGAGTTAAATGAACTTGGACTCCTAATGAAAAGTATTGCCTAACTGATGGGTTTTGATTTTTCCTCCATGATGGACCAATATGCATTGAATAAGAAAGCTAAACCTCTGCACTATCTATTTGATTGGGAACAGAGACTGGCAAAATAAATACTGCAGAAATCAGTATGGAGGCGGAAAAAATTATGTGAAAAGTTGAGGGCTTCAGAAGATTGCTTTTATTGGACTAAACTGTTCTGTGACCATGAGAGTTGAGAAGAGATTCTGGACTTTGTAGGGGAAAAAAGTAACATACCTAAACTCTGGAAAATGTACACTGAACAAATAGGACTACAATAGCCACAGAAATTGTGTTTAACTGGAGATTTCATCATTGTAGTACATGTTTATTGACAAAGTGGATTAGATTATATGTCAGTAAGAGAAAGCAGTATTTATTGGCCATAGGTTCAATAGTGTAGTAGGGCTGGACCTTAGGGGGCCTACAAGTCCTACAAGGTAAGGCATGAGGGGAGGAGAGATGGCCACTCAGACAGCATCAGAGTTTGCTGTGGGCATGTCAGGCTCACAAGGGCTGATTCCATTCAGTATAACAGCCTTCTTATTTCTTAAAACAGAATAAAGTTCATTTTATTGTCCAGGGCTTACTGAGCATGTATATGACTGAGATACTCCCCTTTCTAGTTCTTTTCTACAACATTCCCAATTTCAACATGATTCATCTATTTCCAAGTAAATAAGTTTGATATCAGGGAAGAAGGATCAAACTCCATTCTATTGAGGATAGTGCCATAGTTTAAGAGCGTTTGAAATACAACATGACACATGCTCCAGGTATTTTAGTTTTAATGGGTTTAGCAATTCTGTTTTTTTTTTAATTTTGTCACACACACAGACACACACACACACATCTTTGGAATGAAAAGCACAGAATGGCTGAGGGGAAAGAATTCTTATTTGAGAATAGTTGAGTGCTTCACAACTGAAGTAATACACATGGCTACTAGGGGATGGATGTTAAACCAGAGCCTAGGGTAAAATAAAAATAAAAATCAAGTACTGTCAATAAATAGGTTTTGGAGTTAAGTGACAGGTTTGAGAAAAGATGGGAATAATGGGTTGAATTTAACCAACAAACCCATTGTGTGCATTCAACTAAAGTGGGAATTGGTGTTCTGGCATTTAATGGGACAGTCAGCCCACTCCAGGTTTTAATTTCATGGTTAAAGGAGCTATCTAAGGAACTGAACCTATTTA
>CM034706.1:82427834-82439248 GCA_020142125.1 Phrynosoma platyrhinos | reverse complement strand
AGAGGCGGGCTATAAATAAAACTTATTATTATTATTATTATTATTAGTTTAGTGAGGCACCAGCACTACTTGGCAGAGAACACTAAAGACCTTGCAAAACTACAAATCCAAGAATTTCATAGGGTGGCACTACAGACTACAGCACTTAAAGTGGTGTCAAACTGTATTATTTCTACTGTGTAGATGCATCCTCAGAAAAGTTCCCTGGAAGACTACAACTCCCAGAATCCCTCAGGCAATAGCGCTGCTGTGGACAGACAACTGAGTATCAGTGAGTAGCTCTTGGGAGGGCTGGATTTGGTCCAGAGATTCTCAGTTTCTGGCCTCTCTCATACATAATAACCTACCTGAAAGTATGACATAGCTCAAGCATGGATAATTTTGGGAATATAATAATACACTTGGGGTCTGCATTAACAATCCTCATTGGTGTAATGCCAGTGGCATCAGATTTACACTAGAAAAGATTTACCTCTTACAAAAGAAGAAGTATTTGGACAAAATTGTGTGTACTGCTTTATTTGATTTCTCTCAGCTGGTTCTTATATATCACCAAATGACAGCAGACTGTATAGTCCAATAAATGCTTCGGAAAAAGCTGAGCCAATTCTTTCATTTTAAATGGCATCAAGTGATAAATTTGATTGAATTACTCCCCTCCTCCTATTACATTATTCCATTTTGTTTACTATGCCATGCTTGCCATCACATTTAGGCAACATCATGTATAACACAACCAATCAATTTACAGCTATCTAATTGTTTTACATCGGTAGTATTGTGACACTAAAATGATTTTACATGCACCCCAAAAGACTTGGTAATGAATACTTCACTTATCAGATCAAATATGTCAAAAATAATGAAATAATATCTATATCATATGGATTCTGAAAATCTGCCCAAAATAAAGTTTCCATTCTAGAGTTACTGGACATAGATATAAAAGCAAACATAGAACAAAATAACTCATAGATAGCAGACAATCTCATGGAAAACTCTCCAGTGAAACAAAGATGTTCTAGGCCAGGAAATATGATTCCAATTTTATTATTACATTTGTTAAATGTCTCTGAAATATATATAATATATATCCCTGGATGGAGAAAGTTTATTTTAAAACACTGAAACAAAATAAATACCTTCGTATGATTCATATCCTGCCTTGGATCCTGCATAGAGAAAAAGGTAGGATGATAGATGGATGAATGGATAGATAGATACTAACAGCCTGATAAAAACTAACAAAGCACGCTTTTCCAGAATTGTACAGCTGGACAGG
Organism: Phrynosoma platyrhinos; assembly: GCA_020142125.1. Classification (NCBI taxonomy): domain Eukaryota; kingdom Metazoa; phylum Chordata; class Lepidosauria; order Squamata; family Phrynosomatidae; genus Phrynosoma; species Phrynosoma platyrhinos. The sequence goes on along the minus strand of CM034706.1, from coordinate 82,437,966 downwards.
TCACCATTAAAAAAGCTCTCTCTTGTTACAACCCTCTGAAATTTAGATTGATGTGAAATTCAAAGAAGGGCTTCCACAGATGCCCAATTATTTGTACATAATTGCTGTACTTCTAAACAAAAGTAATCTTCTGTTGAAAGAATTCAAAGATATAGCTGTGTTCAGTACATAGAGAGATCTTGTAGCACCTTTGAGACTAAGGGGCTGAACAAACTGCCCCTAAGGAGTGACGGGACACCACCTCTTTCCTTGCTGGATCAGGGCTGTGGCAACAACATGCCACGGCCCTGATCCAATGCTTTGCTGCTCTAAAAAGAGCTGGCAAAATGCCACTCCTTTTTAGAGTGGCAAAAAGCCACCCTTGCCACTGCTACTACAGTGGCTTTTTGGTGTTACTTTGGTGCAGTGTGTCTAAACACTGTGCCAAAGACATGCCCTTTCGCCGCCCACCATCTGATTGGGTAGGTGGCTTGATGGCAGCATTGGTGTGGAGTTGGGGCAGCTGACGTGCGGTCACCACGCCCCCACTCCACTTCCAGGTCGGCCTACAGTGCTGGTCTGTTCAGTCCTTAACTGAAAGGAAGAATTTGGCAGCATGAGTTTTCATAGACTTCCATCTACTTCCTCAGATGTATTTGCTGGAGTGGAGGCCAGCCACAGACATATATACATGAGGATGTCAATTCAAATTACAAATCATTTGTGTATGGAAATGAAGTGTCAGGTCCAGTCTTAACAATGGTTGTTAGTGCACAAAGACATAGGAAACTGGTCTTTGTGCATGGAGATGAACTGGCTGATCCAGTTTTGTAATGGGACTAGTCTGTGGTGAGTGGAATAGATGAATGTAGGGCACCTCTATGAGGATGAGGTAAGATAGTGTTGAAGTGTGTGTGTAGTGAGTAAAAAACCCATTGTCTTTTTTCAATCCATTGTTGAGGGACTGTAGTTTGTGGATAAACTCCAATTCTGCTGTTTTTTTTTTTTTCCAATCTACCTTTGTAGTTCTTTTGTTCAAGGAACACTGTTGAACAAGTCAGTCAGGGAGACTGAGAGGCTACACAGACTGGCCAAAAGGGCCGGCCTGGGGGTTGAGTCAGGGCATGGCAACCACACACAAGCCACCCTGACTCCACCTTGATGCCGCTGTCATGCAGCCCACCTAATCAGACAGCAGGAGGCGTCAGGGCACTCCCTTGGTGCAGCGTTCACACGCGCTGTGGCAAAGAAGCACTGAAAAGCTGCTGCCACCATGGCAAAGGTGGCTTTTTGCCACTCTAAAAAGGAGTGACATTTGCCAGCTCTTTGAGAATGGCAAACCCCCAGATTGGGGCCAATGTATGCAGTTGCTGTGGCCCCAATCCGGCAAGGAACTTTACAGCCTCTGAAATGTTCTGGCACTTGTGTTTGTGTATTCCCATTCCTAATGTTTGATTCATGTCCATTTATCCTCTGGCACAGAGATTGGCCTATTTGTCCAATGTAGAGTGCTGAAGGACATTGCTGACACAGTATAGCATTGATTACATTGGAGGATGAGCATGTGAAGCCTCCCCCTAATATTGTGGATGATGCCATTAGGTCTTGTGATGACATTTCCTGGATAAATGTGTGGGCAGATTTGGCATCTTGGTTTGTGGCAAGGCTTAGTACCTGTGTCCCCATTTGTGTTGTCTGTCGTCCTGTAGGTGAGTACCTGTTTGTGATTTGGAGGCTGTCTGTAGGCAAGTAAAGGTCTGCCACCAAGAGCCCTTGAAAGAATGGCATTATTGTCCAGAATGGGTTGTTGTTCTTTGATGATGTGCCTGAGTGGTTCCAATTGGGAGCTGTATGTGACCACTAGTGGGGTTCTCTCATTTTCCCTCTTCAATTTGTTCTGTAATAGATCAGTCCTGGGTACACGTCTTGCCTTGTTGATTTGTTTTTTCACTTCATGTGGTGGATACTGTAGTTTGAGGAATGCTTGTTGTAATTCTTTGAGTTTTGCATCCCTGTCTTGTGGGTCTGAACAGATGCTATTCTATCGGATGGCTTGATTGTAGACCAGGGGCTGGCAACCTACGGCCCGTGGGCTGGTTCCAGCCCAGGTCCCGGTACTTACCAGCCCAGGCGGACCCCTGACGCTGCCGACGCTGCATGCCACCACCTCTGCACGTTTTGGCCGCCGTGCGGCTGCACGTGCTGTGACCGCCATTTTGATTTCCACGTCGCAGCCACCATTTTGGAAATCAAAATGGCGGCAGTGACATGCACGGAGGTGGCTGCGGCCATGCGTGCTGCAGCCACGGTTGCAGTGGTGGAGACGCGCGGGGGTGTGCGTGCACGGTGGCAGGGGGTTGCATGCGTGTGAGCCGCCATCCTCCCCCTCAGTCCAGCGGAGGGGAGGGCTTTGCGGGACCGGCGCCCGGCTCAAAAAGGTTGCCTACCCCTTCTGTAGAACATGGATCCAATGGTGTGTTCAGGCTGGAAACTAGAGGCATGTAACTACATGTAGTGGTCCATGGGTTTGTGACATAGTGTGATGCTTGTCTGTCCATGTTGTAGCTGTACTGTGGTGTCCAGAAAGTGAACTTGTTCAGTAGACTATTTCAGGCTGAAGTTGACAGTTTCAGCCTGAGGTTCAGGCTGATGGTGGGGTGGAATTGTTGTTGTTGAAACTCTGCTGGAATGTCTTGAGTGACTCCTCTCCATGAGTACAAATTATGAAGATATTGTCAATGTACCTCAGGTAGAGGAGCAGTTTCTGGGGGTAGTAATTAAGGAAACATTGTTCTAGGTCAGCCATGAAGATATTGGCATATTGTGGTGCCATCTGTATGCAGTGCCATTAACTTGAAGGTATATGTTGTTATCAAAGGTGAAGTAATTGTGTGTGTGAGAACAAACTGGCAGACCTTAGTGCAGGGGTAGGCAACCTTTCCCCTTTAAGTAATAATAATAATAATAATAATAATAATAATAATAATAAATTTTATTTCTACCCCACCCAATGGTAAACCAATCAGGGCGGCTTACAATATAAAGTGACCCATCCGCATACAATGCAGCATACCCCCCTCCCCCCCTTAAAACAGTATTAAATCAAACAGACTAAAAACCGACAATCAATTAAAATTACAAATTGAATTAAATTTTAAAATTATAAACATTTAAATTCAAAAATTAACCCTCCTATCCCCTTTAAGGGCCAAGGGACTTCAGCTCCCAGAAGCCTCAGCCATGTTGGCCAATAGTCCCATGTTGGCCAATAGCTCCTGGGATTCTGGGAGCTGAAGTCCCTCGGACCTTAAAGGGGAAAGGTTGCCTACCCCTGCCTTAGTGGCTAGGTCTGATAGGTTCCCATCTGGAATGATGTTCCTGATGGCTTGTAGTCCATCATTGTGTGGGTTGTTGGTGTACAGGGATTCCACATCCATAGTGGCTAAGATGGTGTTTCCTGGATGGCTGTGGATGGATTGTATCCTTTGTAGGAAGTCTGTGATGTCCTTAACATAGGTGGGGGTGTTGGTGGCATATGGTTTAAGGGTATTGTCTATATATTTGGAGGCACTGACTGTAAATGTTGCAATGTTGCTGCAAAACAAGCCCTTTAGCAACTCACGATTCATTTGGAAACATCATTTCCCATTGCTGCTCAAACCAGAGGAAACCATAGAGAATTACATAGAAAGTTCTGTGTCAGGTATAGGTAGTGAGTCCAACCAAGCAGGTAGTTTTTAATGAGTTCCAATCAATATTACCTATGTTTCAAATGGGATGAAGACTGTACAGTTGTATACATCTGGAAAGGCCCTTCTCTCTGACCCACCAAAGAGGACCACAGGAGAGGGTCTTCCCTGTGTGTGCACCCAGATTCTCAAACTCTCTTCCTAGACAGTTTAGAATGGCACACTCCTTGCTATCCTTTTGTGGGCAGATGGAAATACATTTGTTTTGTCAGGGCTTTGTGGACTGACTGCTCAGAAGAAAAGGCCCTGACATTGGTATGTTGTTTATATTTGTTGTTTTCAGACATGCTTTTAACTGCTTTTGACTCTACTAATAGTTTTAAATTTTATTTTTTTAAAAAAAATTAACTGTTAAAAACTGATATTTTAGCTTTGTATGATGTAATTTTTTTTGCTCTGTTTTAACATTTGCATGGTGTAGTAACTTGAGTGTGGGACTATGACTCTGGAGAACAGAGTTCAAATCTTGGCTCAGCCATGTAAACCTACTGGATGACCTTGGACAAGTCACAATTTCTCAGCTTCAGAGGATGGCAACCCCCTCTGAAGAAACTTGCCAAGAAAAACCCATGATAGGTTCACCTTGGAATCACCATAAGTTGGAAATGACTTGAAGGCAGCAACAACAACATTTACAAACTGACTTGAGTCCCAGACTACAGAAAAGGTGGGAGAAAAATTAATGTAATTAATAATAATATGTAAAACTTATATATGAGAAGTGCCCAGTGACACAGATGATAGCTCTATGAATACTACATGAATTCCCATGGTGATTATGTTTAGACCAATCTTACGTGCATGGACAAATAGAGTTAATTATCATAGAATCATAGAGTTGGAAGAGACCACAAGGGCCATCCAGTCCAACCCCCTGCCATGCAGGAACTCAAAATCAAAGCATCCCTGAAAGATGGACATCCAGCCTCTGTTTAAAGACCTCCAAAAAAGGAGACTCCACAACTATATTGGGATAAATGAACTGGCTTGACCAGGGGTAGGCAACCTTTCCCCTTTAAGGGCCGAGGGACTTCAGCTCCCAGAAGCCTCAGCCATGTTGGCCAATAGTCCCATATTGGCCAATAACTCCTGGGATTCTGGGAGCTGAAGTCCCTTGGCCCTTAAAGGGGAAAGGTTGCCTACCCCTGGGCTTGACACTTGCAAATGTGCCAGGGTGTATGTAGATTACACAGGTATAGCCATTTGATACCAGTTTAACCATCTTACAGACTTCTGGGACTTGTACTTGGTGAACCATTAATAATACTTTGCTAGATTGCTCTAATACTGTTGTTCTGGAGAAGGCATAAGTTCTGTAGCAGAAAATTCTAACTATCACATTAAATTACAAATGGAGCAGTTTTGATAGGTTCTCATTTTTTCCTGAAGTGGTAGGAGGATGAAGAGCCAATTCAATAGCCCACTATAAAACCTAAGTATGCAGACAATTATGAACTGATTCACAACACAATGGACTGTATGACATTCATACGTTGGTTGGAAAGGAAACAATGCAACCTAATTGTATTGGTGATTGGACTGAGGATTCTAGAGTTAGTATAGGTTGAATCTCCCTTATCCAAAATGCTTGAGACCAAAAGTGTTTTGGATTTCAGATTTTTTAAAATTTTGGATTATCTGCATATACAGTTGGCCCTCCTTATCCATGGATTTTTTATCTATGGATTCAAGCATCCATGGCTTGAAAATATTTTTAAAAAGTATAAATTCCAAAAAGCAAACCTTGATTTTCCATTTCATATAAGGGATATCAGTTTACTACCCAATTGTATTTAATGGGACTTGAGTATCCACTTATTTTGTTATCCACGGGGGGCCCTGGAACCAAACCCCAGCAGATAACAAGGGACCACTGTTCATACATAATGAGATATCTTGGAGATGGGACCAAAGTTGAAACACCACATTCATTTGTATCTCTCATACACCTTATACATATAGCCTGAACACAACTGTATACAATTTTTTAAATAATGTTGTTCATGAAAGAAAATTTGTATACACTGAATCATCAGAAAGCAAAGGTGTCACTATCTCAGCCATCCATGAGAAAAAATTTGGTTCTTGGGAGTATTTTGGATTTTAGAATTTTAAGGGAGATTCAATCTGCAATAGTACACTGACATCAGTTTATTTCATATAAATATTCTGTTACTTACTGTACAGAACTGGAAATTGCCAAAGTTCTCCAGCTGGCAGTAGTATGGTCAAGGCCCATGAGGTTTTCAATCTGTGTTAGAGACAGAAGGCTGCAGTGGGGTTTGGGAGATCAAACTAGAAACAATTTGACTAGGACTGTTCAAGAGAGGGGCAATAAGATGAGGTGAGAGCTGTACAGGGCAGGCTTTGTTAAAGGCATGAAGTCCAAAACAGAAGGAGACTGTCTGAAGAAGTTAGGGAGGAGGAGGCTGTTCAAGTCACAGATGCACTGCTTAGGCAGCTGACTAAGCCACTACACAATTAACAAAATAATTACTCGTAAGTGACAGTACATTCTGCTTTTAATTGTTTAGTGGGATCTCTCTCTTTTTGGTGGGAGGAGATCAAATCAAGTTCTTTTCCTCTTATAAGATACTTGCAGCCTGTTCGCAAAACCTGGTAAATTAAGTCAGTATTAATTTTTGAGTCACATATAGTCTTTTATTTTTTTCTTTATCTGCCTGACTTTGGGGGTAAAGTGGTAGCAAGTGTCTGAATTTAAAACAGTAGTTCCCAAGGTGCTAATTCCTTCTCTCTGATAAACATAATATGCCTGCAGTGAGAATTTCCAGTATATCATGCAGTATCATACAACCCTCTTTTCCATTTTATCCATGTAATTTAAATAATAAAATCCTATTTTTATTCCACATCTTAGTTTCTCGTGTGGCATACACAGAGGAACTTTTCATGCTTTGCCCATACTTCCTTCATCGATGTATGGTTGGAAATATCCCAGTTTCATTGAGAATAAAGCATGGCAAATTAAAATCCAAACCGAGTTGATGCAATCTTCTACTGTAAGTGCAAATGTACATTCAAAGGGGCCATTAACTGTGAGTTTAAATATGAGCGAGAGGCACACAGCAAATAGGAATATGTTACTTCTATTGCATATACCATATAAAGCTGACAAATAAAAAAGGAAGCACACTAAACATATAATTTAAGCTAGTAATAAGAACTTCATTTACCCTGACTGTCAAAAGTAATGTAGAATATTGCTGCATGTGACGGATCTCATCACTTTCCCCCTATTGCCTGGGAACAATATGACTTTGCATTGAATTCTCATCTTTCAAAAACTGTCAGAAGAAACAGAAAATGAAGTAAGGGGTACCCATTACCATAACCTCAAAAGTTCTGAGAGTAAAGAATGAGTTCAAGGAACCAATTATGATGATGTCTGCTACTCACTAGTGCCACCACATGGAGTGTTATTTGAATATATTTCAAGTCTCTTTAGACTCCAAGAATTGACTGTAAATAATACATTGCATCCCACACTTCAATAAGAGAGCAAGGAGAAGATATCTAATCTTCTCTACTGTGTGCAGTTCAGAATGCTTCCTCATGAAAAATGGAGACATCCTGTTTCTTATAACATGATTGTACCATAGTAAATGCTGAATAGTCAAACTGCTTTATCCTTCCAATAAAATAAGCCATTTTGCAAAAAGGGCTGGGATGTGCTGTCTTCTGTTTAAATTAGTTTACAAGAAACAAGTGTTAGGTTTTTCTTAGTAAGAGAAGGGAAGGGAGTTATAAATGAATTTAAGCTATATCCTCCTTCTAGTAGGTCTTGCTTCAGCAAAATTGTGTATCAGGGGAAAAAAAAGATACTGAAATATAAATTGAAAACCAGGATAACAAACTGTGACAAAGTATGTGGGTGCCATAAACCCTGTCAAAAGAGGATTGCCGTGGGACATGGATTCCATCCTGTGGCTTACATAGGATGGAGGCTGGTAAATACACATACACTTAAAACATGTATGCACACATACACACACTGCTTAAGCAAAATGGTGAGAGAAAGTCTGTTACAAAGCAGCTGCACTGGGATTATATCACTATGCCCTCTACATCTCTGCTATTGAGTTTCAGAGCAGATTAGAGACAGTATATACAGAAAATGGCTTTTAAATGAATATTTGGGGACTGCATTGAGCTTAAATAGTAGTGGTCTTTAACTACACGAGGTAGGACAGCAATTCCCAAGGTTGTCAATATCACATTTCTGCTTACTTTCTGCGTACAATATTAATTCTCCCCTCCATTGCAACAATCTTATGAACTATTAGTATGAAACACCATGCAAATGTGGTTTCCTTTGAGCTTTCTGAGCTTGGACTCCAGTGTGTGTGTGTGTGTGTGTGTGTGTGTGTGTGTTAAAGCAAGGGTTGGAGTGAGCAGCTCAGACTCACTGTCAGAATGCTGTCCCTCCAATGGCTCCATTGAACTCATCCATAACGATCTACTCTCAGTTACCTAACTTCAGTGCTATTTCCCCCCCTTCTCTAAGTGCATTAATGAATCCAATAAATAAAGCATTGTATCACCCCATCCAGTGTAGACATTAATTTTAGGACAAAACATTAATCAATTTAAATTTATGTACTAATGCAGACACAATCAATTTGAACTTCTTATGACAATTAACAAAGCTTTAGCTACATTCCTAAAACACACTGACCCATCAATTATGGTTTGCATCAAACTAATGCTAATGGTAGCTGCCCCTCTTTCTTGGGCTGTCAGCAGCCGATCTGATTGGTCCCTTTCGATGTAGGGGATCAATTAATATAAATTATACATGCACGGAAACATGGGTTAATATCATAAGTTCGTTTAATTAATTGTGTTTGATTAAATGAGGTTCTTTCATTAGCTCTCTTCGCCATGAACCATATATACATCATAATCCTTTTACAAGCTCAGCCGCCCAGACACAGACCTGACATTGGGAGCATATTCAAATTACCAGCCGCAGCCATGCAAACCTCCCTGCATAATTAACAACTAAACGAGCTGCAGTCACTTAAGCTGAAAAGAAAACTGTTCACATCAACCTCCCTGATACTGTTTAAATTGAAGATGTCATGGGTAAAACAAAGGTGAACAGACAATGGTAATTAAAAATTAAAAAGGACAAGGGGGATTTGCTACTAATGGAAGCAAAGTGAAAAGAGGGCGAAGGGCCTGGTTCTTTACAAAAAAGAGAGAGAGAGAGGAGTGAAGAAACAGAAGAAGAAGAAAATATTAGTGCTGGTGTTAGGTGATTCAGCTCCTGGGCTTTGCAAAACAGGCTAGTGTATGCCTGATTTAAAAGGGACAGGATGGCTTATTCCGAAGTCTGTCCTGAATGTAAATGAGGTTTCAAGAAATACATCTGTAAAAGTGAGAAGACTTTCACTGGCAGGCCCGGATCAGAGCAATATGATGCAGAACTCAGCACCAGCCCAATAATGTGGGAGAAGCAGAGTTTGGCTCATGTCATCCTCTTGCTTCCTTCATTGCAACAGTGCTCTGAAAAGTGGGCTGTTAACTCATCTCTTGAAGGATGGGTGTCTGTGTGCCTTCAAGTTGCCTCTCAATGCATTTTTCATCAAGTTTTCTTGGGCTGGAATATTCAGAGGTGGTTTTGCCAGTTCTTAGTACTAGTGCTTATTCTGAAGTATACAAACTGTGAAATAATTTATAAATTTTACCTCCTCTTCCCTTCTCTATGTCTTTGTCACTGCTGCTCACAATAGTGTTACTGCCTGTCTCTCCAGCCTTGACTGGGATCTATTTCTTCCCTTCCACATTTCATTGGGCAATCACCAAAGGTTGTTCTGATCCCTTCCTTGAACTCATCATTTTTGCAATATCCCAACTGCACAATCTAATAAAAAAAAAATAATCAGCTAAAACAGAGGTTGAAAAGTTACTTTTAAAAACTATTTTAACTCAGTGTAATGTTCAAAACATATTTATTGCCATCATTCTTTACACTGTTTTAAAAGTAATTCATTCAGTGCTTGTTACTTTCCCATTACTTTCTCTTACTATAAAACCAAAATCCTTGTGATTGATAAGATAATGAAAAAATATAAGTTACACTGAAAAATGTCTTTATAAAAGTATGTAAAAACATTATTCACAGTAACAATAAGATAATTGGGTTCTCACTCATTATGCTACATCGGAAATGGAATGTCATTACACCTTTGTTGCTCCAAAGTAATTAATTACAAGTAATTACCTTACTTATAATTTGTTATATCCAAGGTCTCAATTAAATTACAGCAAATTGCTCCCTGTATCTTTGCTGAGTAGAAATCCCTTTGTTTAGCTCTTGAGGGTGGCCTTTCTTTATTGTAAGTTTCTTGAAGTCTGTGAATTATCCAGCGTTTTATATA
>CM034706.1:82414292-82423322 GCA_020142125.1 Phrynosoma platyrhinos | reverse complement strand
CCCCCCCCCCCGACAGCCCTTCTTGCACCAGGTATCATCAAGCTTGATGATGCCACTGCAGGGAAACAGAGATGAACTATTATACCCCAGTGCAAGATGTACACAGGCAGAGGGATCAGTCTCTGCTGTTTTTGGTAAGCACAATGTAGGAGAATTATACTTTGCTAGCATAAAGTTGTATCTTGGCTATGTGACATGTCAAATAAATTTGCTGAACTGCCAAATTCCTTGATCTCTCTTGAGTTTTTCCCCCTGCAAGACTGGGGTTGGGTAACATATAGAAGAGAAGGAAGTATTCAGTCATGCTAGACTTCAGAGCTTTATGGTGCACTCTGTCTCCCTTCTGCATCATAGAGAGACATAGTTGCTGCTGAATGTAGGTGTCCACTGGTATGATGGACAGAATTATAACATGGATTGGTCCATTTTGGTTGCTGGAGTCCAATGAAGTCTTCCTCCCACATATACAATGCAGATGTTTTACATCTTTGTCCCTAGAATAATACAATAGTTGATGAGTATGACTGTAAATCAACCAGTAAATTCATAAATGTGATTGGTTACCAAATGTGAGGAGTTTAATCTATTTTGTCAATATTTTCAGCTGATAGTCATGATGAATCAGCACCCTTCCCTCACCACAAGATTTGGACATGTCTCCACTATCATTCCAATTGTGAAATTGGGAGTCATCATGTGTGAAACTTAAGTTTTTGTAGTAGGCAGAGATTTCAAATATAATTCTAAGAAAAGAGAAAAGTGGAGAACTCAGAATTTTAGTAGACACCTACAATTCATTCTTACTGGCCTTTAGTAACTATAACTCTCTAATCTCACACTAATTTCTAGATTAACAACCAAATAAAATCACAATTTCATATGAATTTTTATACCAAGATATATTGCAGGATTTACCTTGCAATCTATTTCCCTGGGGTTGTTTTAACCATTGCATTGGAACTCTGGAAAGATATTAAAATTCAGTTCACAAAGGCATTTTGGAGAATTCTGATATGGCATAAGCTAAATAAAATATAAGTGGTGGTTCCATGAGATGTCGAAAGAGAAAGGATTTTAAAAGTACATGCAACTTTCAAATAGCATAACTCTGTAAATAAAACAGTCAAATATTATGAGTCAGGTCCTAATTTTAACAAATCAAGCAGCACATGAACAGATGCTTAATTTATTTAATGATATCCCATGCCTTGTTACACTGTGTTACGCACACTCTGTTTCAAAACCAAGGCTTTTTGAAATTCATTTACAGAGGCTTAACTAATCTGCTTTCTTTACTAATGCATGCATAATATGCCTAAGTATTGCTAATTCAGCATCAAAAAATAAATTATACTTTTAAGCCAAACAATTAACCTCTGCTTTAAAAGGCAGCTTTCAGCAACCACCAGGAGCACAAATACAGATGTTGACCCTTCTTCTGACCTCATCTTTTATAATCTATGAAAAATTCACCCAATCAAGTTAATATTAAATCAGGCTGCTATTGATTTGAGCTGCATGAATCAAATTGCTGTTCAGCTAGGCTTCTTCTGGATTTCTGTTTCACTCCCAAACTGCTGTGCCTTGGGATAGTTTAGCAGAAGAGATACTAGTACTGCAATCTGTAGGCCATTTCCAACATACTTTATAAGAACTCCAATGTGTGTATACTCAAGTCAGGCTGGGAACGTACTGTCCATAAAGCTTTCTTGAATCTGGTAGCAGAATGCATGAACAAAGGCAAGAGGCTTTTTAGAGATATATTTCCTTACAGAGCATTGTAGTAAGATAAACCCTCATTTGAAACAGAAAAGTTAACTGCAATCCTCCACTGGAGGAGGAGTGAATATTCCATGTGTTGTTCTAAGCTGTCCTTGCTGTTATGCAATGGCACAGCTCAGTCTTGAATGGGCAAATAAGACCTATTAGCGCTATAAAAGATCTGCTCCTAATAGAGTGGAAAACTGCTCATACTGATTTCTGGCTATAAGTACTGTTGTAAATATAGTACTGTGCTACTGCTATATTAGATAAGCCCTGTGGGCAAGATATGAGTAAAAAAGGAGTGAGATGGAAATCTATTTCTTAGATAGGAGATGAGTAAAAAAAGCTGTGTCCTCTCCAAAAACAAACCCACTTTACCCGCATAAAGTAGGTCGTGGAGCATTTTTGGTTGCTTTCACAGGGCAACAGAGAAAAGATGGGAGAGGTTTAGGGGGGATACTTCATTTTAAGATGAGGTGCTTAAATATTCTACTATAAGAGGGGATTGATCTATTTTTCACTTTAAAAAAGCCTTGAGGCTACTTGTAGTATTTGTCCTGTGATAAAGCCCTGTGGGAATAACACTACTGTATTTCTGGTATAAGAAACACATCCTGGACTCTAACTTCTACTGCTCTGAGTTTTTATGATTCCTGAAGACTAAAGACTGGTGGTCGCAGGGAGCAGGGGAGAGTCCTTGGCCACATTGTCATAAAGTGTGTATCTGTCTGTGTGTCTCATGTGCCCCCTATGTTTTCCCCTTTCAAGTTGTTCCCAAATACCAATCATGCCTTGTAGGAGTGACTGGTCATTTACTCCTACATCTTCATCCAAATGATCACTTCCACTTTTGAAAAACTCCCATTGAGCTAAAGCAAGTTGCCCTTCCTTTCAAACTTGGGGCAAAATGACCATTTGCACCACCTTGAAGATTGTATTGGCCATTTAGTGATAACAAATATTTGTGGGCATGAGTGTGTGTGAGTGATTTGGGGGTGTCCTATGGTCTATACTTTACCCACTACTGATTGTTGTTATAGTTGTTGCTGTGTGCCTTCCAGTTGTTTCTGACTTATGGTGAACCTAAAGCAAACATATCATGAAGTTTTCTTGACAAGTTTCTTCAGAGGGAGTTTGCCATTGCATCCTCTGAGGCTGAGACAGTTTGACTTCCCCAAGGTCACTGGATTTACATGACTGAGCTGGATTTGGACCCTGGAATTCAAAGTCATAGACCAACACAAACCACTACTCCAAGCTGGCTCTCCCACCTCTGATTAGCATAACATTATATATGTGTGTGTGTTTTCCTTAAAGTTAACTTTCTAAGCTGATTGCTTTTCCTAACATTATGCATATGTCTGTGGCATTCAGTCATAAAATCTGGCATCATATAATATCAGTCTGTGAAACACACTGCAATTTCTGTAGTCCCTTCAGCACAGATGCCTTTAAGTATAGATATAAAAATGATGCAAACCAACATAGCCAGAGCCAGCAGCCATGTTGATTGCAGAATTCTGGGACTTCCTTCCCCAAAGCAACTTTTTCCAAATATTCTCATAGCCTTAAATCTTTCAAGTAAGGAGATACTTATAAATCATTTTAATACAACCAGATTTGTTACAGAAGCTATGCTAAGTAACTACTATTTGCTGAACAGGTGGACTCTGAAATGTGGCATCTAAATGTGGGATTTGGCATCAATCAGACATTTGAAGACAGATGAGCAGAAAGCAGGCCTCTAACATAGAGGGGAACCATTTGACCCTCCTCATGTTGTTGGGATACCACTCCTAGCAGACTAGCTAGTTTAGCCAGTGGTGAGGAATTCGGGGAATTGCAGTCAAACAATATCTGGAGACCTTCATGATTCCCATGCCAGCTCTAGAGCTTTGTTGCATATCATCCCTATGCAAACAGTTTCTCCAGATAACATAGATTGCCCTCTCTAGCTTGTTTACATACAACTTCTGGAATAATTTATGTTTCAGATGCTTTCCTTGAAAAAAGAATATTAAGAAAACCTATTTAGAAATCAGTCAGGTAGTAAGAGTTCTTCTTTCCCCCTTTGAATCACAGTCTTTATATATTTAAAAGAAAAGCTACCTGATGCTATTACTTCCAATCCTAAATGAACTGCTGCATTATATAGAGTTCAGTGAAGCGTGTTGTTCTTTCAAGCTTTGTAAGTAATGACCATGTTGCACTTTTTGCATTACAGTTCACAGTTAAAATTTACCTGGAATTTTAACCTGTAAAAAGATGTCAAAGCTCATTTTAGTGAGAAAGAGATTCTCAAGTCTTGATTGTTTTAAAGTGATTTGTTTATTTATGATCTTCAAATTAAAGATAGGAAAATTGATTGCTTTCTCTTTAAAAAAAAAGTTTTTTAATGCTCATTTCATCCTATTTTTCACAAGAGAAATGGTGGTGGGGGGGGGGCGTTAACATTTTATTTTTAATTTTTATAGGAGCCTTGTAAAGCATCCCATAGATTTATGTCTTCTCATAATGTTAAAAGATCAGCATAGTTATATCACTGTTTTAGTGAAATAATTAATTTTAGTAAATTTCTTTAAAACCTCTAATTTTAATAGGTGATTTAAGCATTCTAACCAAAATGTTTGAATACATGATCATTGCACATCAGAAGGAATAAGCTAATACACCAGAAATGTGATAAGATGCATGCTTACTACAGAAGAATACTTGTTGCCATATCTCATGGTATCAAGCTGCATCACCCATAAATAGCTCTGCAATCTGTTCAGCTCCAGTTTAAGGATGCAATTCTTAAATGATGTTGTCCTTGAAGAAAATAACAACTAATTTTAGTAGTTCTCACTGTGAAAGGGTCAGAGGTTTGTAGTTCAGGATTTACTCTGGGTAAAATTTGCACATGGTATTTTTGAGAAGACAAAGACACCCTCCCCCTGACGTGTCGGGAGGGGCCTTCTGTTGTGACAGCCCCATAAAAGGGCACCGATGCACGATTGGCTGAGCAGACCAAAAGGCCCGCCCTCGCCGGTCTGCTTAGCCAATCACATGGAGGTCTCGCTCCTGGGTCTCGCAAGACTACAAATATCGTGAGATTTCAAGCGAGATTTCAGGAGGCTATTTAGCCTCACGCTGCCACATGTTGGCAGCCATTTTAGATTGACAGATGAGTAGCCCATCCCTCCCACCCTTAATTAATTGGTAAACATGTTATTTACTCTCAGGCTTCGGCTGGCCACCTACTGGGGCAGGTAGGGAATTTTCCCAGAGGAACAATTTGGATTTTTCACCCTCCCTGAGAATAATAAGATTACCAATTACAAGTTTAAAAAGTTTTACTAATATGCTGGTTAACAGTTAGTAGGGGTGGCGTAATAATGAATTGTTTGTGGTAAAAAAAATATAGTTTTGTAATGTGTAATTTTAGTCACAACTGGAGGTTCAGGGTCTATTGTTATTGGGTTTGATAAATTTAGTTGGTGAGCACGGACACCCCCCCTTCAGGGAATAATTAGGTTAATTAGAAAATATTAATTGAGTTAATAAAAAATTCCAAAATCGGTATATGTCATTAGGTTAACCAAATTTGTATGATGTCATTTTAACTTTCTATGATGTCATAATGTTATGATGTCATAATAATCCTGATGACATCATATCCGGTTGGGGGAGAGATTATTTGTTGTTGTGTAATACTGAATAAATTAATGGACTTGATGCATGCCATGTTAGAAGCAATTAATCCATAGCACTTGCGCTTAATTACACGTACTCATGCATCAAGAATGAATTCATGTTTAAGAAAAATGTTATTTAAATGTTTAATTGATTGATATCAAGACCCTGTACAAAATAAAAGTTGTGGCCAATGATTTACCCAAAATAATCACGTTCAGTGTCCTTTGTGCTGGTACAACAGGATATTCTTCATAGGAAAAAAAAATCTGCTCATAAAATGCTATTTCCTCTGCAGAATTTGCTGTAGTTCAGGACTTATTTTGCACAAAAATCACACATGTTGAGTGTATGCACAGAAAACATTTTCTGCACAGGAAACAGCATTTTCTATGTAGAAAATAATATTTCTTTATTATTTCAAGTAATATTTCAAGTAATATTTTTGGCATAGATAATGCTGTTTTCTGCACAAGAAGGTACCCATTTTGCACAGAATAATCTCAAATTGTGAAGATTCTCATCAGTCCTGGACTCCTCCTGTCAGATTTTCCTGACATTCGAGAAATACATTTTTAAATCATTCCTTTGGTTATTTTTTAACTTTTTTTTCCATCCACTCTCCAGTTTTTTAAATGGATTGATACATAATGCCTTAGACAAAAAACAAACAAACACTAATTGCACAGAAAAACGCATATGGTATCCCAATGGGGCAAGTTTATGTGAAATATCTGTTTTAATCATTCCATTGATTTTTCAGCTGATGTTCATCATTAATGCACTAGGTTGGCAACAACTGCATTATGGCCACCTCCAATGCTGCCATCATCTCCTTCCCTCCCTGTGCCTTCATCCTTACTTGCACAGAGCCATTGATTTCTTTGCTGAATAGATCCGAGTCTTTCAACAGAGGCAATTTCCCTAGTCAGTCCTGCAACTCCTACATACTTGTGGTCTGAAGAATGGAAGGCATTAAGGCAGTAGGCTGTACAAAGCAGAATGCTTATGGCAATCAGGACACCTCTTTCTTTCTTTCTCTTTCTTTCTTTCTTTCTTTCTTTCTTGTGGAAGGGAATGGAAGACTGAAGCAACAGGAGATGAAGAGGAAGAGGTAGTGGCAAAGTAGAGAGGAAACGCAGCAGGACAGAGAAGTGGAAGGTAAAATTGCCCACTTTCCCCTGTTTTTGAGAGCCAGTGTCACTTAGCCATAGCTATGTTTCCAAAACAAAAACAAAAACAAAAAAACAGCATGGAGATATACCCTCTAGAACTAAGAAAAAGCAAGTGACCAACCTGAAAGTTGGGACATTTTTCCATCATACTTGTCCACTCTGGCCATAAACTCTCATGGATTTCAACCACTTTAGCAGACTCATGGTGTTCTGGTCAGTGAGTAGATTATTAAAAATATGCTGGA
The DNA here is from genome assembly GCA_020142125.1 of Phrynosoma platyrhinos. NCBI lineage: Eukaryota > Metazoa > Chordata > Lepidosauria > Squamata > Phrynosomatidae > Phrynosoma > Phrynosoma platyrhinos. The sequence continues at coordinate 82,416,463 of CM034706.1, read as the reverse complement.
TTCAGTGGGTAAGTAGCAAGGAGATAGTAATCCATGGAATCAGAGGTCCTGAAATACAGAAAGTACAATGTAAACAAAAATGTAAAATGCAAGGCAAGTACAAATGATATGAGGTACAAATATAACACCCTTCATCATTAATCACTGTTTACATTTTACATAGAACAAAAAAGCCCCATCTCTGTGCAAAAGAATGAAAGGATACAATAAATGATCATTTTTTTAAAAAAGTGGGAGAATGGTCTCTGGTCTCAAGGTGGCCCTCCTTGAAAACAATTATTAAAATATGGATTTCAGTGGGAAATAACTGAACAAAAATGCATAAAGATATCCAACTTTTATCTCTTGCAGCTTAAACTGGGACAAAGGCTATTTTTTAAAAATCACACTGCAACCAACGTCCTGGTAGTGACATATGCAAGAGTAATCTAACATATATCTGCATATGTCTTTTTTTGTTTGTTACCAAGGTTGGTGTTCCTCTCTGTACAATGACAAAGTCCTACCAGGACTCAGTGTTCTATTGCAATAGCCTTCCCCCTCATGGCCATTCAGTTGCTGGTGGAGAGCATGGGGATTAGAGACACATTTGGCTGTGTCCCTAAAGCGAGATGCAGAAAAATTGCATCATCTGCCAAGACCCCCAGAAAACATCAGATGACCTCAGGTAATGATACCATCATTCTCTGTCTGATTACAGGGACATAGTCATATGCTTTTCCAAGTCCTGTCCAACTCTCCACCAGCCACAGAATATCTGCTGGAGCCCATGACAATGAAACAGTGAGCTGGAAGTTATGAGAGATCACCCATAGTGTAGTTTTGTCTGCATAATATTTACACTACCTTCTGTGATGTATCATGGCAGCCTACATGTGTTGATCATCTCATCAATGCAGGAATGTCTATGTACTGCACAACTATTTTTTTATTGTTGTTACTTCTTGTAAACTTTGACCCACCTTTTATTCATTTATAATTTGTTTGGGTCTTTCTGTTCTTTCTAATCCAATTATGTCCAACCAACCTAAGGATGTAAATAAAAAATTGCCATTTGAAGTAACATTCCATGTATCTAGACTATCAACTCCTGTCCACAAATGCTTATTCATTTCTAGGAGCCACAAGGCCATTTTGCTGGGTTTCCTGTGATAGGCATGCCTCTCTTGCCAGGTATTCTATTCATAATGTGGCCAATCAAATGTTTATAGGAAGCCCATAAGGAAGGTTTGAGTTCAACAACACTCCATTTTACAATATTCCCTGACAATGAGCATTTGAAGGTATTCTGCCTCACACTAGATGTACAATCTAGCCATAATGACTGGTAACTATACATAATTTTATCCTCCATGAATTTGTCAAATTGCTTTCTAAAGTCATGCATATTTAAAGCCATTTCTATTTCTTATGTGAACAAATCCAACAGTTTAACTATGTGCCATAACAAGAAGTACATTCTTTTTATCTGTCATATGTCTCTCATCAGTCAACATCAGTGGATGACCTCTGGTTCTACTATTATGAGGGCAGAAGGAAGCCTTCTCCTCTACACTGCCTTCACAAGCATCTTAATATCATAAACATGAATCCTACCTCTTCTGAGCAAACTTTTTTTTTGGTGTGTGCCAAAGTGGTATAGTGCCAAAGTGTATGACTCCAGAGAACAGGGTTTAAACCCCACCTAGCCATGGAATCCCACTGGGTGATCTTGGGTAAATCATAATTATTCAGCCTCAGAAGAAGGCAAAGGCAAACCCCTTCTGAATGAATTTCACCAAGAATACCCTGTGAGGGGCGGGTTGAATAAGTATATAATAACTTGAAGGCACATAATAGCAACAGTTCACACTGGGGCTCTGGTTGTTGAACTCTCTGTCTTCAAGAGTATCAGGAGCAGAAGGGATGGTAGGTTCTCAGTGGGACAAAAAGTAGCAAGGTTGGAATGAAGAAATGTAGAACTCTCGCTAGAGAAATCTATGGAAGAGCAAATGAAGAATATACACATTCATACCCCAAATCTAGGTCCTTCTGAGTACTTGTGTGATTCCATAAACAAATGCCTAGAAAAGCTTTTTTAAGTAAAGGTGATTGGGAAGTTGTTTGTTCCAGATAACAATTTAGCAACATTTCAAATTTTATATATTTGTGAGGTGAAAAAAACTCAGAAA
>CM034706.1:82401792-82409292 GCA_020142125.1 Phrynosoma platyrhinos | reverse complement strand
GCATTTGTTCAGTATCTGAGGTTAATTAAAAGTAAATGCAGCTTTGCCCATGAGAAAGCAATTCCTAGATTTCTGCTGCAATGTCCAAAATGTTGCTGCCATTATCAGCATAAACTTTCAGAAAAAGGGGGCTGTTAAAGCAAAAAATAATTTCTGTATCAAAATAGATTGCTTATTAAAAAATAAAAATACAGTTAAAAAGATAAAATTATTTAAAACACTTAAAACGATACAACACTTTAAGCAATTCCTTTAAAAAGCATTCTGTTTTTAAAAGCCTGCCTGCATAAGAAGGTTTTAACCTGCCAGTGGAAGGACGACAAGGAAGGGGACATTCTGATCTCCCTAGGAAGGGAGTTCCACAGTCCAGGGGCAGCCATGGAAAAGGACCTCTCTTGTGTCTCCAACAACTGTGCTTGTGATCGGGGTGGGATTGAGAGAAATGCTTCTCCAGAGGATCTCAGGGCCTGGGCTGGTTTATAGAGGGAGATTCTGGGCCTTTACAGACTGCCAGAAATAATGCAGCTTGAGGCCACTTTAACTGTCTTGGTTCAGTGCTAAGGAATCATGGGAACTGTAGTTTATTGTGGCACCGGAGCTCTCTGACAGAGAAGGCTCAATGTCCCCCCCCCAAAAAAAATTTCCCATGATTCCTAGCACTGAGCCAGGACAATTAAAGTGGCCCCAATCTGCATTATTTCTGGCAGTCTGTAAAGGCCCTCAGTCTGCCAAATAGCCTGGACCTGAGCCATATAGGGCTTTATAGGTCATAACCAGCACTTTGTATTGTGCCTGGAAACAAACTGGCAGCTAGTGGAGATGTTTCAATATTGTACGGACTCTGTAACCTGCCCTTGTTAACAATCTGGCTGCAGCTCTTTGGACCAGTTGCAGTTTTTGAAAACTCTTCAAAGGCAGACCCAAGTAGAGCATGTTATAGTAGTCCAAATGGGTTGTAGCTAAGGCATGTATCACCTAGGCCAGATCTGGCATTTCAAGCAACGGGCACAGTTGCTGCACAAATTTTAAATGTGCAAAAGCACTCCTGGTCACTGCAGAGACCTGGGCTTTCAGGTTCAGACCTGAGTCCAGGAGTACTCCCAAACTGTGAACATGTGTCTTCAGGGGGAGTGTAACCCCATCTAACACAGGCTGGATCCCTGTTCCTTGATCTGCCTTCCAACTGACCAGGAGCACCTCTGTCTTTTCTGGATTAAGTTTCAATTTGTTTGCCCTCATACAGTCCATTACTGATGACAGAAACTGGTTTAGAATCAGGACAGCCTCCTTAGATTTAGGTGGAAAAGAATAATAGAGTTGGGTGTCATCCGCATATTGATGGCACTTTCTCCTAGAACTCTGAATTACCTCTCTCAGCAGTTTCATGTATATGTTAAATAGCAACACAGATCCCTGAGGGACCCCACCGGCCAATGGCCAGGATGTTGAGCAATAGTCCCCTAGCAACACCTTCTAGGTTCACCCCTCTAGGAAGGAATAGAGCCACTGTGAAACAGTGAAACAGTATGTTAAATAGCAACACAGATCCCTGAGGGACCCCACCGGCCAATGGCCAGGATACCATGGTTGATGGTATCAAAAGCCACTAAGAGGTCCAGCAGAACTAACAGGGACACACTCCCTGTGTCCAGTTCCCTACATAGGTCATCTACTAAGGTGACCAAAGTTGTTTCTGTTCCATAGCCAGGCCTGAAACTAGATTGAAATGGATCTAGGTAATCCATTTCATCCAGAAACCCCTGGAGTTTCCAAGCCACCACACATTCCACTATATTGCCTAAAAATGGTAGGTTGGACACTGTCCAATAATTATTCATTATTGCAGGATTCAGGGACGGATTCTTTAAACAAAGGCCTCACAACTGCCTCCTTTAGGCAAGATGGAACCCTTTGCCCACTTAGCCAGTTCCCTCTGGCCTGTTTAATCAGCCAAGAAGGACAAGGGCCTAAGACACATGTGGTGGCTTTCACCTCTCCAAGGATCCTCTCCACATCATCAAGCTGCACAAGTTGAAAAGCATCCATTAACAATGAACAGGCAAGGTAACATCCACTGGCACTGTATCAACTGCAGCATCCAAGTCAAACTTTATCTGCAAAGTGTCATTCAAATTCTTCGCAGCAGACCACCAAGGAGTCTACATTTTCTACTTGAGGGTGAGTGTGTATATGACCCCTGACTACTCAGAACAGCTCTGCTGGACAGCTCTGTGCAGATTCAATGCTGGTAGCAAAAAATAATTTCTTTGCTGCCCACACTGCCATGGAGTAAGCCTTCAAATAGGTTCTAGCCTATGTTTGGTCAGATTCACTTTAAGTCTTCTGCCAATGTCACTCCAGTCTCTGTCTCACTCACTTCATCATCATCAACTCCCTGGGAAACCAGGGGGGTGGTTTGGCTTCACACCATAAGAGTGGACACTCAGGAGCGATTGTGTCCACCACCCTGTCCATTTTCCCACTCCAAAGTTTGGCCAAAGCTTCAACAGAATCACCTGCCAAGGTGACAAGAAATTCCCCAAGAGCCATCATGAATCCATCCATATCCATCAGACTCCTGGAGCAGACCATCCTAATTGGTCCCCCACCCCTGCAGAGGTTCTGAGTCCCACTGAGTTTAAACTTGACCAGATAATGATCTGTCCATGACAACGAAACTGTGGAGAATTCCTTCACACCAAGATCATCATCACCCCACTCAGCACAGAAAAGAAAGTCTATTGTGTGCCCAGCAGCACCCTAACCTCTCCAGCCTCATCCAACCATGTCTCCTCCATGATGAGGTCCTAAATAGCAGCTGTTTTATGAGTACCCGGCTGTTGGGGGGCAATGAGCTTACAGTTGTAAACCGCTTAGACATCCCATAGTGTGATATGAAGTGGTATATAAATAAAGCTGCTTTGCTTTGCTTTGCTTTGCTTTGCTTTTTTACCATTCACTGATCTAGCATTCAGCAGCAATCCAGGGGGGCTGTCACCAAGGCTATCAATGCTATTTAGATTGGGAGACAGTCTGGGGACAACAAGCACTCTCTTGCGCTCTCCTCTTCCTTGGTATTTTAATTGTCTCCCCCCTCCATAACTCCTTTTGCCCTGAATGACGCCAATGGCTGCTCATTGAACCTGTGTATCCCCTCCCTCTGGAAAATACCCCCTTACTATATTTAGCTGACAAGGCAGTGGCTATTAAAAACAGTAGCACAAACAGACAGGTGGATAATAAAAGCAGGAATGCTCAATTTACATAACAAACCCTTGTCTCTGACAGGAAAAGGAGAAACCTTTGCCCTCTATACTTGGTGCAAGCCTGCTGAGTCAGGGCCTCAGTCCTGGAATAAGCCCAGTCCACTGAGGGAAACAGAGGTCCAAGGCAGCAGCAGAAACAACAGTCTCTTCCTCCCTACATTGACTGCCCAGCAACCCCTTATCTTTTATAGGAGCTGGTTTTAACCATAAGACAAAAGAGGCCAGAGATGTAAAATAATTAAACAAAGAGATAGTCAAGTCATGTAAAATAAGAAAATATATAACTGGGGAAAATATATTTTACTATGAACTTAATGCTCTAATTGTGCACAAACTATTTTTTTAAAAAAAATATCATTTATAAATGAATGACACCAATGATACTGTAACTTTCAGAACCAGTGCCAGCTTCAAACCAACTATTAACCAATGATACGTCTACATCTGTTAAGTCACTGACTGGTCCTAAAGACTTAGGGGCTGTACAGATAGGGCAGTGGCTATTAAAAACAGTAGCACAAATAGACAGTTGGATAATAAAAGCAGGAATGCTCAACGTACATAACAAGTCCTTGTCTCTGCCAGGAAAAGGAAAAACCTGTACAGACAGCCCCAAGGGGTGGTGTCCCACCACCCCTTTCCTTGCTGGATTGGGGACACAACAATTGCACACTGTGGCCCCGATCTGGCACTTTGCCACTCCAAAAAGAGCTGGGGAATGCTACTCCTTTTTAGAGTGGCAAAAAGCCACCCTTGCCACTGCCACAGCGGCTTTTCCGTAATCCTTTGGCACAGTGTGTATTAACGCTGCACCAAGGGAGTGCCCTGACGCCACCCACCATCTGTTTTCATGGGCAGCATAACGGCAGCATTGGGGCAGAGTTGGGGCATCCGGCGTGTTGTTGCCATGCCCTGACTCTATTTCCAGGCCGGCCCTTTTGGCTGGTCTATATAGCACGTTAGACTGCATCTGCACTGCAAAAATAATGCAGTTTGACACAGCTTTAATTGTCATGGCTCAGTACAATGGAATCCTCAGAGCTGTAGTTTGTTGTGGCACTAGAACTCTCTGACAGGTACAGTGTCACAAAACTACAGATCCCAGAGTTCCTTATCATTGAGCCATGGCACTTAAAGCAGTATCAGACTACACTATTTCTGCAGTGCAGATGCAGCTTTATTTAACTACCTGCTTTCAGGTATAATTTCTGTATTTTCAATAGATTCCAGATTTTTTTTCTCAAGATGTCTCCATTAGTCTCTGAGCAACAAAAAGTACTGTCACCTTGGATTTCCTCTGCACTGCTGATACTATTGTCCTTATTCACAGACCTTCACAAATCTTGGCTTCAAGTGATCTCAGCCTCTCCTTGAGATCTTCCCTCATCTTTGGATGTGACTATGGGCCTTTACAGACTGCCAAAAATAATGCAGCTTGAGTCCACTTTAACTACCCTGGCTCAGTGCTAGGGAATCATGGGAACTGTAGTTTCTTGTGGCACCAGAGCTCTCTGACATAGAAGGCTCAATGTCTCAGAAAAAACTACAGTTCCCATGATTCCCTAGCACTGAGCCAGGGCAGTTAAAGTGGCCTCAAGTTGCATTATTTCTGGCAGTCTGTAAAGTCCCTATGATACCTTCAGGCTCCTCATGGTGAGCAACTCCTTCTCAGTTCCCTCTGGATTCTCTTCAGGGTTGTTCTTTTCTTCTGCCTTCTTGACACCCACACTCTGAAAATTGGAGCTGATTTTAAATATTTTCCATGCAGGACCCTTCAACAAATCAATCTATTAATGGACAGAATTTCACACATACATAATCTATTAGTTTCAAATAACCAATACACAAATCCTGAAACCATAGCAGGCTACCTTTTGATTCCACTCATCTTTATATACATCAGCTCATTTTAAAATTCCAACCCTTTTCTGGTCTAGTCACTAATAAAAGATACTGGGTTTTTTCCTCACTTTACAACTAAACCTTTCCTTATCAGTCATTGTTTCGAAGCAAAATATATTAACACATTTAACTTTTCCCTCAGGTAGCAACTGTTTCTTCACAGGCATATTTTGAGCCTTAAAAAATGAAAAAAAAAAAAAAAAAACAAAACTACATAGAAATGAATATTTGATAATTAATTTGCTGTGCAGAATATCAGTTTTCTATGTTGAAATGACAATGGACAGTACTTTACAAACTTCTTTCATCTTAAACTGTGACAAGGAGCATTTTCTGCTATCTTATTACATAAGATCTATCCCTGAATCTTTCCTGCCTCTGGGTTCATGAATTATTGTACCCACTTCCATGAGAGAGAAATCATGCTCTTTCTAATGGTGGCAAACATTTAGACCAATTAATTAATGTGAGCTACAAGTCAGTGGAGACAATAGCCCAGAGAAGAGTTTGGAAATTTAAAACAGAATGAGAGACAATATAATTAGTTCTCTATTTTACTTGCTAGTACTTTAGAAGCTGGTTGAAATATGCACTTTGTTTCTGCACATCAAAAAGCACACAATGTCTCCAAGGCTCACTGATCAGTTCTCTGGAAAGGCGGGGTATAAATAAAACTTTTATTATTATTATTATTATTATTATTATTATCAGATATGAGATTCAAAAAAGAAGCTCACCACTTCATTTATAGAGATGGTCCAAGACACTATGGTGTCTAAAGTTTTGTTTTTTAAAAAGAAATCCAAAGGGTAACACACACCCCATATCATTATGGCAAATGAACATTTATTGCTGCACAGGACCTGTTCAGCTCAACACAAGAAAACCAAAAGGAGATCAAGAAGACAGGAAAATAAAGATACAAGATTGTCAATACAATTAATACAGCTCAGCTTTAATGTTTATAGCAACACAAAAATATTTGGCCAACTGTCCCATAACAGAAGGAACCTGTCAGATTGTACATTACTAGACTCTTATCTGGAGGTCTTTTAAAACCAGGGGTCGGCAACTTTATTTTGCTGGGGGCCGGGGGCGGGGGAATGGCAGCAGCATGCACGCACAGCATGGGGCGCTATTTTGGAAGGCCCAACGGCACCGGTGCTGTGAGAATTCACATGGCGTTGGCACCTTTGGGCCTTCCAAAATGGCGCTCCCTGGCGTGCGCATGCCCGTGTGATGTGGGCCACCATTTTGGAAGGCCCAATGGCACCGGCACTGTGCAAATGTGTATGATGCCAATGCTGTTGGGCATTCCAAAATGGTGCTCGCTGCTGTGCGCATGTGCGCATGAGCGCGGGCACCATTCTTGTTTCCAAATGGCACCCATGCTTGCGCATGCATGTGCATAATGGCCGGCACCATTTTTGAATGCCCAATGGCGCCAGCATCGTGCACATGCTCACAACGTCGGCGCCGTTGGGCATTCCAAAATGGCGGCCTCTGTCATGTGCATGCATGTGCAAGCATGGGCGCCATTTTGGATGCCAAAATGGCACCTGAGCTCATGCGCGGTACAGCAGCGGCAGCAGCAGGACCGGCCATGAGCTGGTCCCAAGGCCTCTATAGGCTGACCCTGGCCCACACTCCATAGATTGCTGACCCCTGTTTTAAACTGATCAGAAGAAGATTAATAAAATGGCATCTCAGATCACTAACCATTTTCAGGGACTCCTGACTTACATGGTAAAGCCCATAATTTACTCATCCTTGGTATGATTGCAATCTCTAATGCAAGAAAGGGTTACCTCAAATAGACTGAATGTAAAGTTGGGCTGCCCTGCCTGAAGGACCAATACTAAATCTAATTATGTTTATGTTATAGCAAGGTAGTTTTACATTTAGCATTAAGAATGATAGTAGCAGTTGCTTGACAACACAATCAATTACCTAGAGGGATGATGGGCTCTTCCTTCCTGGTTGTTTTCCAGCAGAAGTTGAGAAATTACCTGTGGAGATACTCTACCTCTGGATTTCTTGCACTGAAAAGAGGGTATGCAAAATGGACTACAGTGTCTCTTTCAACCTGATGTTTCTATGATAAATGCAATGCCAGAGTCCCCATTTAATTTGTGCTAAGACTGGATTGAATGTCAGCTTCACTTCCTTTCACATACACTTTTTTTTTTGAAAAATACACATTCAATTTTTTCCATCTCAGGTTTGTAGAAATTGGTGTATTTTGGAAGATTTGAGAAATTAATATGAAATTCTCAGTAATCTGCACAACACACATTTAACAGCACATCTGGTTCTCAATATAATGGCCATG
>CM034706.1:82396654-82399871 GCA_020142125.1 Phrynosoma platyrhinos | reverse complement strand
TATTATTATTATTATTATTATTATTATTATTATTATTATAAATTATGACTGGCTGACTGAAATTCTCAGTAATCTTCACTACACACATTCAACAGTACAGCTGGTTCTCACATGTAATGGTCATGATTCTGTATTGCAGAGACATAGCATAAGTGTACTGCATGCATAACTACACTATGCCTCCATTCTTACCTTGACAATGAACTATCCTCAAAGCTTGCAAAAGATGAATCAAGAAAAAAAAATGTAGCAATCATGAACTCGCAGACACTGTAGGTGGAAAATCTTCCACTATAGTTTGATTCTTACCACTTCTAGAGATGCATCAGATTCTGTAGTCTACATATATGTAATGTCTGATGAGTCAGTGAGTTGAGATGAGATGAGGGCTATGTAGCCTTGATGTAGGGATGTCAAATGATATGCGCAAGGTGGGGTAAGTAATGTGTGTATATGTATTTTATTTCCCACCTTTCTTCCAATATAGAATCCAGGGAGGTTTACAATATCCATCCAATACTGAACAGGACCTTTAACACTAATTTGAATGTTTTTAGCTATCTTCATAACTGAAAAAAGGCATGCCCTGGAGATGTGTCTAAGGATAGACATCTTCACTGACTTTCTAGTGGAGACTAGGGTTCCATTGAACAACATAGTGAATCCATACTATGCTTTAATTCCAAATGTAATGGTGCTGAACATATTTAACAAATTGGGCCCAGTGCCTTGAATAACTTTTTTAGGGGCTGAAATAAAGCCTGAAGCAGATTCACCACCAAGTCCCATTGGAGCCACAGCTCCACACTATCTCTAGCCTACATATTTTAGACAATATCCAGCAGACAGACTGGGACTTCCCATACATTGGGTCCCCAGTAAACATCCTGCATTCTAATTGCCAAATTGTTTGGAGGCCTAATAAAGTGCAATTCTAGTCTTCTATCCTAATTCTCTCCTTTTCCACTGGAGGTACAGTCACCATAAAAGCTGTGTGTGTCTGGCATCCTTGATGCCTTGTGCTACATAAAGGACATTTGTGTGCAAAGACATTGACTTTCAGTTCAGAGACATGGAAAGAGTTGAGACATATAGAAAAGAATGGGACTGCTCCAAATACTTGAAGTTACATGAGTGAGAGGCACTCTGTGAGCAAGTCTAATCCACATTCTTGCAATATGACAGTATTAAAGGTTGGTCACATTCAATAATATCTATCTTTGTAGAAACAAATAAATGTTAATAATCTGAACATTAAATGAAAATGAAAAAATGATACACAATAATTCAGTATTCTGAAATATCTGTAGTGAGAACTATCTCAATCTAGAAGAATGGTGAATTTAAGCTTCAGCATGAAACATCAAGACAAACATCATGATTTAATTTTGGCATTAGCACCTTCTGAAATAGCAAACATCTGCCATGTTTAAGCAAGGTTATTTGTATAACTGCAATAAGCAAATGTTGCATATGGCTTTAAAATACTATGTATACTGCAATGCTGTGTATGGTCTTCTCAGTTTATAAATATGGGATAGTGCTAGGATTGTTGAATCAGATCTGTTATCTCCTTTTGGGGAATCATTTTTGGTACAAGATTAACTGTGTATAGTGGTGGCTGCTTACTATTACCTGATAACAAACATCATTAATTATTCTGTCAACTTGCCCTTTATTTATCTGAAGATCAAGATCATAGAATTTTGCCCATTACATCTAATATTTAACATTTTTGGTTGAAGTTCAGTTCTTAAGAACATAGAAAAGGAAATTTGTCACTCAAAAGTGGGCAATATGTGTGCCAACTATTTTGAAATAGCATATGAGGCTGCTTAATTTATGATAAGATGTTCTCATTGTTGTGTGTGAGAGAGAATGTGAGGGGGGTAAAAAGAGACATGTCAAAAGAATCCTAGTTATAATCCAGTCAAAATGAAGTGTGAGACTTAAGTTACGTTCACATTAGTGGAAACATAGAACAAATATTGCAATACTATAAACATAAATGGGAGAAAATTCCATTTTACTCAAGAGAATTTACCGCTGAGAAGATTAGGGATATAATTCTTCACTAAGATTCTATTCAAAGGTAGCAATGAGTAATTTCATCAGTTTTCTTTACACTATGAGAAAGCCTTCAAAAACATGCAATTTTCGAAGGCCATTCACAATTTGGAACTTGCTCTGCACAAAACGCACACCTGGTTCATTGCTTTACTGGAAACAACATTTTCAATGCAGGAAACAGCTTTTTTCCCCATATAAAATAATATTCCAATGCAGAAATATTAATTTCTGCATAGAAGTAATATTTCTGAATTGAGGTGTTAATTTCTATGAAGAAAATGCTTCTGGGCAAAACAAATGCTGTTTTTCTGCACAAATATCAATGTGTGCATTTTGTGTAGAATGTAGTATAGTGGTTTGAGTACTGGATTACAACTCTGGAGATCAGGGTTCGATTCCCAGCTCACCCATGAAATCCACCAGGTGACCTTGGGCAAGTCACATGCTCTCAGCCTCAGGGGAAGGCAATGGTAAACCTCCTCTGAACAAATCTTGCAAAAAAAAAAAAATCATAGTTTCACCTTCAATTCTCTATCAGTTCTAAACAACTAAAAGACACATAACACACACACACGTCCCAAACTGCAAATATTGTCATCAGTTTAGGGGTCTTCCCACTGGACTTTATCAACATTTAAAAAACATGTTTTTCAACTATCTTTGAATTTTTTATGTTCTTTTCATACCTAGAGAGACATTGTTAAGGTGGCACAATAAATCTAAACAAAGTTTAAGATTGGGTTGACACATTAGAAATGAAGGCTAATATGGAGTGACAATGTCATATTCTATCTCCTGATCTGACCACCTAAAAAGCCAGGCAGCCTGCAGATATTTTCACAATTCCTTATCACACATTGGCTCATGCTGGGGAAAAGATCCAGATACGTCATTCTTCAGAAACACCTTTGCACTAATGTCACAATACTACTTTCCTCAGTATGGCTGCCTGGTTTTAAGGTGGAATTTAGGGGCATTTGAGGTCATGGTAATGGTTTTGCAGCCATACATATGAATCCAAAGCATATAAGAGGTTGTAAGTCTAGCTTACAACATTGTAATTGCCTGAAAGTATGCTAGCTGAATATTTCAAAATATACAGATTTTTTTTGCTCTCTTTGAAGTAAAATGCATAGTAGCAATATTT
>CM034706.1:82371654-82391654 GCA_020142125.1 Phrynosoma platyrhinos | reverse complement strand
CTTTCTATTATTGGTATGTTACTGTTCGCCACATCTGCTTAAGTTGTTATGATCTCAATTCCAATTCCTGTTAGACTCACTTATATAATTTGTTATCTTGCTTATTTTAAAGTTTTACAATTCATGACCATTTTATTTTTTTCTACCTTATCCCTTATTTATCCAAATCTATGCCTCTTCTTTGGGATTTGTCACTTACATATAGTATCTATTTTCTTAATGTTAATAATTCCTGAGATTTGAAACTTATTCTTTCTTTGATTTTGTAAATTGTTACATTACCTTTAAATACATAATCTTTTGGGTACATTTTTCTTTAACATTGTTGTATTAATTCTCGCTTTTTATATTATCATATTGCTGAGTCTTCGATTCAGTCGTTATTACCTGGTGTATTTCCATTATTTGGAAGCGTTAATGGGTGAATGCTCCCACTAACTAAAGTAGGTTGTGTACATTTGAGAAATCTGCAGTGTTTTGTGGATTTTTTTTTAAAAAAAAACTATACATGGTATTTGAATAAATGTTTAATTTCTTTGGTTTTCTGTGGATTATTGTTTTCTAACAGCTAGGTCACACATACCATTTCAGAGCTTTCAGGTTTACATAATATTTTCAGGGTCTTTGTGTTATCTCTTTCTCTCTTTTGGTTTTTATATTACTAGTAGCTGATTAACTTCCCCGATTTGGTGGTGAAAACAATGACAGAGAGGGAGAAGTCCCTTCTGCCCTCCCCAGAGATACTCTGAGATACTCAGATATACTCAGATATGCACTGTGGCTCTATCAGTCTGGCTTTTTCTATTTTCATTTTTTTCTAAAAAAAAAAAAAACAACAAAACCAAACAAATCCTAAGGTTCTTTCTTTCCTGTGTATGAAGAATTTTGTGATTTTTGGTAGAATCTTATTTGAGATTATCTAAATGATGTTCTTCTCAACCAAATGCCCAGGAGAAAGTCTATATACCAAGCCTTAGCTGGTATGGAAAAGAGTACATGGTTGGTCATACTGATGCATTGAAGGATTAAGGGCTCCCCAGAAAACTCTAATTCATCAGTAACATGATTGAATACATAGGAATTCAAAGCCAGATTTTTTTTATAGAGTGAAGTATTCAAAATCTTTAGCTTGGATGGCCAAGTTTGAGAGTTTCTTTTCTCCCACAAGTTCCCTTTAAAATCAAGTATTTTTGTTGGATAAATGGAGGGAAATGAAAATTTGAGAAAACTCTTCTTAAAATAAAACCCATGTGCTCATGTGCTGAAAAGGAGCAAGAGCAAACTGAATGTTAAGTTAGAACAACTGAAGACATTTTGTGAATGGTGTCCATGCAGTTCTATTGAAAGAATGAAACACTACAGATTGGAAAGTAATTTAGTTAGGAGTTTCCCAAGAACAATGTAGAGTTTAAATTATTTTTGTGATATCTAATGAGCTAGTATTTATTTACATACATTCAAATAATAGTAGACCCTCAAAACAACAGCAAACTAATCAGATCCCTCCTCCTTACTATACTGCATAAACACCAATGCCTTCTTTCCATAGAGGCTGAGAAAGTAAAACCTATATGAAACTATGAATTCCATGTTTTAATATACATGAGAATTGCCGTCCAGATGCTCAGATGCCAGAGAAACAGAAATCAACAGCTTCCAACCTGAGCATGAATTTTATCAACTTCCAATTATCAAAATCATAGAAACATAGAGTTGGAAGAGATCACAAGGGCTATCCAGTCCAACTCCCTGCCATGTAAGAACTGAAAATCAAAGCACCCTCCACAAAAAGCCATCCAGTCTCTGTTTAACGACCTCCAAAGAAGGAGACTCCACCACACTCCAAGGGAGTGTGTTCCACTGTCAAACAGCTCTCACTGTCAGAAAGTTCCTCCTAATGTTGAACTGGAATCTATTTTCCTGTAGCTTGTATACATTGCTCCAGGTCCTATTCTCTGGAGCAACAGAAAATAAGCTTACTCTATCCTCAGTATGACACCTCTTCAAATATTTAAACAGGGCTATCATATCACCTTTTAACCGTCTCTTCTCCAGGCTAAACATACTGAATTCCCTAAGTTGTTCCTCATAGGGCATGGTTTCCAGACCATTCACCATTTTTGTAGCCCTCTTTTAAACACTCTCCCAGTTCTCAACATCCTTTTTGAATTGTGATGCCCAGATCTGGACACAGTATTCCAGGTGAGGCCTGACAAAAGAAGAATAGAGTGGCACTATTACTTCCCTTGATCTAGATACTATACTTCTGTTGATGCAGCCTAGAATTGCATTGGCTTTTTTAGCTGCCACATCACACTGTTGACTCATGTTTAACTTGTGGTCTACTAAGACTCCTAGATCCTTTCACACATAGTCTCATTAAGCCAGGTGTCCCCCATTCTATATCAATGCATTTCATTTTTATTTATTTATTGCCCTAGGTGCAGCACATTACATTTCTCTGTGTTGAAATTCATCTTGTTAGCTTTGGCTCAGCTTTCTACTCTATTAAACTGATTTTGAATTTTCATCCTGTCCTCTGGGGTAATAGCTGTTCCTCCTAATTTGGTGTTATCTGCAAATTTGAGAAGCATGCCCCCTATCCTTTTATCTAAATCATTGATAAAGATGTTGAATAGCACTGGGCCCAAGACATAACCCTGTGGCACCCCACTGGTCACTTCTCTCCAGAAGAGGAGCTGTTTGATGAGCACCCTTTGGTTTCAATTGGTCAACCAATTACTAATCCACCTAACAGTTGTATTGTCAAGCCCACATTTTACTATCTTGTTTGCAAGAATATCACGGGGGAACCAAGCTGGTAATTTTATCAAAAAAAGATATCATATTAGTCTCACATGACTTGTTTTTGAGAAATCCATGTTGACCTTTTGTGATTATGCCATTGCCTTCTAGATGTTCACAGAATCCCTGTTTAATGAGCTGTTCTAGAATCTTTCCTGGTATTGATGCCAGACTAACTGAATGATAGTGGTTGGGATCCTCTTTTTTCCCTTTTTGATAATGGAGACAATACTTGCCCTCCTCCAGTCTGCTGGGACTTCTCCTGTTCTCCAGGGGTTCTCAAAGATTATTGCCAGTGGCTCTGAGATTACATTTGCCAGTTCTTTTAATACCCTTGGATGTAGTCCATCTGTTCCTGGAGACTAAAATTCATTTAGATTAGGGGCCTTCCGGTTGGCTATGGTTCCCGACTGGGAGGGAGTTTAGCTAGCTGCTGGGCTCCACTCTCGCCAAATGTGGGTTTTAGGCTGTTTGGGGGGATATAATAACAACAATATTAATAATATCAGCAACCACAATACCCCCTTGGCATAGGGGATATGGAGGAAGCTTCAGTTTAGACCCAAAACAGGTTCTGTGTGTGAAGGGAACAAGGAGGAGAGAGAAGGGAAGAACCCTGGACATGGAAGAACCAGTGAGGTCAAGGCAGCAACCCAACCATATTTGTGAAGCCCTAGAGGCAAACAGGACAGCCAACTTATTTTAAGTTTTTCTATGTTATATGCAAAGTGCCAGAAGAGACATCCACATTGATGTAGTCTCGACCAGCTTTTTGGCAAGTAAAAAGTCTGCCTTCCTATAGATAAGGGTGGCAGAATAAGAGTGCAAGAAGGAGGAGACCAAGTGCAATGGAATGGTGAACTGGAGGAGAGAGAGAGATAGAGACAAGAGAGACTGACATTTTTGAGGCTACCATCAGAAATTTGGGGGAGAACCCAGAAGGAGTGCGGAGAGCGAGAGACCTGGCGAGAGGTCACTTTACCTTTAATTCTTCAGTAAGACACAGAGGAGAATGGAGGGAACCAGGAAGTAGAATTGGTGAGACCTGGAAGAAGAAGGAGAGGAGGAGGAAGGAGTATGAGAGGAGGAGAGGAGAGGAGTCCACAGAGAGATGGGATAGAAAGGATACTTCTGGATGCAGACTGGGGGACTCAAAAGAAACCAATAGGATTCTATAGGATCAAAGAGATCTAAAAAGGAAAGACACAGAGGTAGAGAAAGAAGAAGAAAGAAAGTTCCAGGTGCGAAGGGAAGGAACTGAAGGGAGTCCAAAAAGGAGATTGGAAAGCTTAATCAGAAGAAGAGGCGAGGTGAGGACTAATGAAGGAAACCAAAGTACACCTTGGAAACACGATTGAAGTGAGCTGGAAGGCAGGGTATAAAGTGTCTGGAATGGATTGTAAAAAAATGAGGAAAACTTTGGAGCAGGAGGAGGAGTTCCAATAAAGAAAAAAAGAAACAAAAAGCAGAAGGGAGGGGTAAATAGTGAAGAGCTGGCATAAACAAGAATTAAATTGGATTTTGAATTAATATAGCTTATTTGTTTGTTGTTTATTTGGTAACAAAAAAGGTGGAGGGGAAACTACTGGGGAATTAACATAATACATGGCATCCAGGGAAATACTGAAGGAATTTAACTAAACTTATGGTGATATTGGCTAAAGTGGGTTTTGAATTAACGTTGTCTGGATTTAAGGAGGTGGGGAATCCCTGGGAAGGCTTTATTATTTGATAAGTTATACATATCAGTGTGATAAGGTTTAATCTACTTTTTAAAACATCCCAATAAAAATAACTAGAAAGATAATTAGTTATAAAACAAAAATAAGGAAATAACAATAATAAGACAGTCACATAATTAAATAAAAACAGAAAGTGGCAAAGTGGTGAAAATGCCTTTCACTGCAAGATCCCAAGCTGAAACACAGTTGGCAGCAAGAAGACCATCTATAGAACAAGTATAGACAACAGACCAGAACAGTTTAATTTTGGAGGAACTAAGGAAAATTAGGCAGGAAATCGATCAAGATAGGATTGAGAGGAAACAAGAACTAAAACAAACAAGGTCTGAAATAAAGGCAGAAATAAGGATAATTCATCAAAGTATGGAAAAAATGTCATCAGAACTAGGCCAAGCAAAGGAAAAAATAGCAAAGTTGGAGGAAAGAAATAAAGTTTTAGAAAACACGGTGTGTGACCTTGTGGGAAAACAAGAGCAGGAAGGGGAAGAAAGACTGAGATTAAAGCAAAAAATGTGTGACAGGTGTCTCAAGATAAGGGGTCTGAAAGAGCAGAAAAAAGAGAATTTATATGAACAAGTAATACCCCAATTGGTGGAATTCATAGGAATTGAGCAGGAAAATATGCAGATGGAAATAGATAAATTATATAGAATTAACTCCTGTCTTGCTAAACAAAGAAACTTCCCCAGAGATGTGATGATCTATTTTACAAGAACACAAATAAAAGTGGAAACCCTGCAGAAGAATTTTCACTCAAGGTTAAAGATAGAAGATTCTGATATTCTTATTTTTAAAGATATTCCAGGAGAGATTTTAAGGAGAAGGAAAGAGTTCCACTTTTTGACAAAGGCGTTAAGGGATTATGACATCACTTATAAATGGGAAAACCCAATAGGGCTATCCTTCATATTCCATCAAAAAAATAATAATGATCAAGACAATACAGAAAGCAAATCTGATTTTGGAACAACTGGAGAAGAATATGAAAGAAGAGATAGATAAGATAAAAGAGAGAGAAACCAAGAAAGAAGAAGATCTATAGGAGAAATTGGAGAAGAGAATGAGAGAAAAAAGGATGAGGAAGGAGAGCTAAGAAAGACATCACAGTGTGAGCCAGAAGAAGATTTAATGAAAGAAAAAGGAAATGAAGGAGGAGGAGGAGGAAGAGGAGGAGGAGGAGGAGGAGAAGGAGGACTGGGTGCAGGGGTAAGAGGAAGAGATGAGGAAGATGGAGAAGAAGAAGAAGAAGAGGAATTAGAAGAATATGAAGATGAAGGAGGAGAGGATGAGAGAGATTAAATTATTATCTTGGAATGTGAAAGGCATGAATAGCCCACAGAAATGGAAAAAAATCTTTCACTGGATTAAGAAACAAAAATGTGATGTCATTTGTCTACAAGAAATGCATATTAAGAGTAGAGAGATAAGATATTTTAAATGTCCTGGTCTAGGAACAGAATTTGTTTCAGTGGGAGAGAAATGAAAGAAAGAAATGTTAAACAAAAATTCGAAGTGAAAGAACTATTCAAAGATAACAATGGTAACTTTATTGGCATAGAGATCTCCAGAGAAGACACGAAAATTATGGTCATAGGGATCTGTGCACCATTAAACAATAAGAGTTATTATTACAAGAACTTGGTGAATATAGTGTCCAATTATGCTTATGATAAGATTATTATGATAGGGGACTTTAATGGGGTTATCGATCCCCTTAAAGATAGGAAATCTGAGGGGAAATTTTATAAGAAACAAGGGAAATTACCAAACTCTTTTTTTAGAATGATTGGGCAGCTGGGAATGGAAGATGCCTGGAATAAAGAATATAGCTCAATAAGAGAATTTACATTCTACTCTGAGACAAATAAAATGTGGTCTAGAATAGATATGCTTGTAGTCTCAAAAACAGTTATCTCTGAAATAAAAAAAATAGAAATACTTCCAAAGATTGCATCTGATCATAGTCCCATCAAGCTGACTTTTCATGGCCATAGATAAGAGTTTACATGGAAGTTAGATTAGTCACTATTAAGAGATAAAGTGAACGTAACTTGTAAAAAAATATTGGATTACTTTTGGAAAGAAAACTTAAATGGTGAAGTAAAGGATCAAGTGGTATAGGACACAGCAAATGCAGTGATAAGAGGTGTATTTATCAAATTGGCCAGTGAAAGGAAAAAGAAAAAGAAAAGGAGGTTAAAAGAGCTACAAGATTACCTGGAAAAAGAAGAAATCAAGTTACAAGAACAACCAAATGAGAAGAAGACCAAAGGGGAAATTAAAAGAATTCATAGTGACATTGTGCTACTACTGGTAGAAGAAACTGAAAGGAAACTAAGATATTGGGGGGGGGGGGAATTGAATTTGCTAATAAGCCAAGAAGATGGTTAGCTCAGAGATTGAGGAAGGAGAAACAAAAGAATTGGTTCACTAACATTAAAATAGGAGAAGAAATAGTTAAGCATACCATGTTAATTGAACATAAATTCTACAAATATTATACAAACCTCTATGAATACAAAGAAAGTGATCTGATTAAGATTCAGGAATATCTGGGAAAATGCAAGGGGAAGACAATTGCAGAACAGCAAAGAGCAGAACTACATAAAGACATTTCTATACAAGAGATACAATTAAAACACTTCCACCATCAAAGGCGCCAGGACCAGATGGGTTATTGACAAAATATTATAAGGAGTTCAGAGAACAATTACTTCCAATTATGAAGGTAATTTTTAATAAAGCTATGGAAGATTCCAAATACATGGAAAGCAGCTAATATAACTCTTATCCCAAAAGAGCAAGAAGGAATGTTGGAGATAGGGAAATTTAGAACTATCTCACTTCTGAATGTGGACTACAAGATATATGCAAAGATTCTTGCTGAAAGATTGAAAAAGGTATTAACGACATACATCCATGAAGATCAAGCGGGGTTTTTGCCCCAAAGGTATATGAAAAACAACATTAGGAAACTAATGGATGTGGTAGAATACTGTGAAAAAAGACAAGGCAAGAAACTTGCGATAATATCACTGAAAAAGCATTTGATAATCTGGACTGGACTTTTATGTTGGAATGCTATACAAGTGGATGAATGTTTTTTGTTTTTTTTAATGGTATTAAGACACTATACACTGAACAGATGGCACAGATTATAATAAATGGGGAAAAGACAAAACCATTGCAAATGCAGAGAGGGATGCAGAAAGGTTGTCTGCTTTTCCCACTTCTTTTTATAACTGCCTTAGAAGTACTAGCAAACAATATAAGGGAGAATAAGGAAATAACAGGAATTAAGATGAAAGACACAGAATACAAAGTGAAATTGTATGTGGATGACTTACTGGTATATTTGACAGAACCAACACAAAATATCAAGGCACTCTTGGAAACATTACAAAACTTTGGGCAAGTGTCAGGATTTAAAGTGAACAAAATGAAAACCAAGATGCTCACTATGAACATGAAGAAAAAAGAGGTTGAAGAATGAGTGAGAAGTCACAATTTAGCCTAGAGAAGAAAATTGAATATTTAGGCATCATCTTTTCAACAAAGAATACAGACCTCTATAAAAATAACTATGTTAAGATATGGAATGAGATTAAACAGGATCTATGGAAATGGGGTAATATAAAATTATTTTTATTATGGAGGATAGCTACTATTAAAATGGTGGTACTACTAAGGATGATGTTTTTATTTCAAAATATCCTGATCTTGTCCAATGAGAAACCATTTAAATTCTGGCAGAGAGATGTATCAAAGTTTATTTGGGCAGGGGGTAGGCCCAGAGTTAAATTTAAATCTCTCACAGTGGAAAAAGCTAGAGGGGGTTGGGAGTTCCAGACTTTAAGATATATTATGAAGCAGCCTGCTTAGACTGGATAAGAGATTGGATGTTGCTAACTAACAAACAGCTTCTTAATTTAGAAGCAAGTGGTAACAGTTTTGTTTGGCATGCTTATTTATTTTATAATAAAGTGAAAGCCAATCGAGGCTTTGAAGATCACATAATCAGGAAAGCCCTTTATAGAGTCTGGGTTAAATACAGGAGATTCATTTCGTGGGGACTACCACTTTGGCTATCACTTGTTCAAGCATTTTATCGGATAGAGAGCATTATGGAGGGCAATTGCTTGAGGTATGGGGATATATTAAAGAAAGGTCTGGATAATAAATTAAGGCTAAAAACGAGGGAAGAACTTAAAGAAGATGGAATCAATATTTCCTGGCTTACATACTATCAGATAAATGAAAGATTTAACAGAGCAAAACAGAGGAGTTTACCATGCAAACAGAGGAGTTTACCATGCAGAATTCAGAATTAGAGACCATTTTGACAGAGGAGAATAACCAGATAATATCTAAGTTGTACAAAAAGATCATGGCAATTGAAACAGTAGAGGAACAAGTGAAAGATTGCACGGTCAAATGTGCTCAAGAAATGGCGAAAATATAAATATAGGAGAATGGGAACAAAATTGGGGAAAAAAATTAAAATACACTTTGTCTGCAGACATGAAAGAAAATTATTATAAAATTCAATTCAGTTGATACCTGACTCCCATGAAAATTAGTAAAATATATAAGAACCTATCAGACAGATGTTAGAAGTGCAGGAGGGTAAGGGGTACAATATTTCACATGTGGTCGATATGCAGCAGAGCTAGAAAATGGTGGAAACAAATTAACAGCAAAGTCAATGAGATATTGCAGGTTAAACTGAAAGTCCCCAAAGCATATATATTGGGAATGGTAGATGAAAGATATGAGAGCATGTACAGGAGAGTTCTTTTTTATTTTATCATGGCAGCAAGGGTAGCATATACTAGGAAATGGAAAGAAAGAGAAACACCAGATATTACTGAATGGTTACAAAAAATTGTTGAATTTATGGGAAACGATAAGCTTACTATGTTGTTAAGAGACTCACCAAAAGAGAAATTTGAAAGAATGGGGGGAAATAATTAATTATATAAATATACAGAAAAGTTGAAAGTGTATTATTACTGATTTAACAACCCTGATTCATGTATTTGAAAACCAATCAGGCTTGCCCTAGCAAAAATTTTGTTTTAGGAATGATGGCAGAGTTACTAATTTGATTGTTGAGCTTTGTAAATATGTATAGGATAAGTAGACATGTAAGTGAGAAAAAGTATTTAAAAGGGAAACTAGACTAAGGAAATGTGGGTGAGGAAGTAATATATTGTGAGTTATGTTTGGTGTTTATATGTGTGTAGTTGACTTTGTTTTTTGTGAGTATATGTTGGTTTGTCTGTTTGATTGTGTTAATGTTTTTTTAAATTAATTAAAAACTCATTAGACAATAAAATTACATACATACAACAAACCAGACAATACATACTTCCATACAAAGACATACATACAATAACAAATATCAACAAATAACTTCCTTGTCTTTCATGTCTCACTAAACTGCCCTTATTACCCTTACTTCATGTATGTGTATATTTACTCTGTCATCATATTTATTTCACATCTATTTCTATCTTTTCTATATCATATTATACTTTATCACACTTATCAATATGCTATCATGTATATTACAGAACTCCCAATAAAAATCAGTCTAATCCTAATGTGAACGTTGTTCCCCCATTCTTTTCTCCAATAGTCTATCATTGGTTTCCATTCTTTAATAAATATATTTTGTTCTTTTCCTTTTAACAAACCCATTAACTTGTCTATTTCCATCAGATAATATATTTTCATATACCAATCATTTATAGTGCATAATTAATCCTAGCTGTTAATATTAAGTAAAAAATCAATTTCCCATATTCTTTTTCCAATTTTTGCTCTAATAAATACATTCTTGGACTTAAATTTAGTCGTATACTCAATATTTTTGATACCTCATTATGTATTTGTTTCCAATATTTTTTTCCTTCCTTATAATCCCACCATAAATGATAAAAAGTACCTACCTTCTTTCCACACTTCCAACATTTATTTATTCGATTTTTCTTTTCATCTTAGCTAATTTATATGGGGTGAGATACCACTGGAATTGCATTTTATAAAAATTTCCTTTATATCGTAGTTTAAGGTATATGTTAATATTTTCTTCCAGCATTTCTCCCATTGTTCTAGCTCAATATTCTGTCCGAAATCCTGTGCCCACCTTATCACATGTGGTTTAATAAGTTCTTCCTCCATTTCCCTTTTTAATAACATTTTATAAAGTTTTGATATTTTATGTTTGTCTTCTGATATAATGATATCTTCAGATTCTTTATTCATGATCCCTATATTTCTAGTTTTCTTGTCCAATAAAAATCGTTCTCTTATCTGATGGTAGGTAAACCAATTACAAATATAACCTTCTTGTGCTAATTGTTCTCATGATTTAATCATCATATTTGATCCTTCATCTAATATTATATCCTTATAAGTTAACCACTTCCCTTTACTGATTTTGTCTGTCCTTAAAAAAGCTTCATTTATCGAGGTCCATGTAGGGATGTTATCTATCCATTTGTTCTTAACATTTTGCCAAATTCTTAGTAATGCTCGCCTCGAGTAATGATCTTTAAAGTCTTTGTGAACTCTAGTTTTCCCATATATCAAATAGCCATGCCATTCGTACACATTATCATATAATTCTAATTTTAAATTTCTCTCTTTGTCTAATTTAATCCAATATAATATCCAATACAGTCCACTCGCATAATAATATATTTTTAAATCTGGCAAGCCCATTCTCCCTCTTTCTACCTCATCCTGGATATATTTAATTCTCACTCTGGGCTTCTTCCCTTCCCAAATAAATTTTGATAAATCTTTTTGCCATTTTTTAAAAGGGGAATCATTAATAAAAATAGGTATATTCTGAAATAAAAAGAGCATTTTCAGTAGAACATTCATTTTTATAGTTGCTAATTTGCCCATCCATGATAAATTTAATTTCTTCCATCTGTCCAAATCTTTCCTTATTTTGTTCCATATTTTCTCATAATTCTTTTTGAAGAAGTCTGAGTTTTTCTTTGTGAAGTTTATTCCCAAATATCTTACTATTTTCTCTTCCTGAAAGTTTGGTTTTATCTTTAAAATTCTTTTCTCTTCATTTGTTAAATTCATTAATAGCATTGCCATTTTTTCTTTATTTATCCTAAATCCAGCTACCTCTTCATATTTTTGAATATTGTTAAAAGTTTATCTATGATTGTCTGCAAATGCTCGCAATTTGAATTCTATTCCTTTATCTTTTGTCCCTTTAATCATATCCTCCTCTCAAATTTTATTCATTAGGACTTCAAAATTTAATATAAATAATAGTGGAGATAATAGGCATCCTTGCCTTACTCCCTTTTGGATTTTGAGACCTCTAGTGAATTCTCCATTTATCAATAACTTTGCTTCTTGATTTTGATAAATGGATCCTCTCTATCTTATAAAATTTCTTCCTATATCAATTTTTTCTAGATGTTTTAACAGAAAATTCCAATTTCAATTGTCAAAAGCTTTTTCAATATCAAAGAAAATAATTGCTACTTTCTTATCTATATTTTTATTGAGAAACTCTATTAGATTTAATTGATTCCAACTATTATCTTTAATCCTTCTACCTGGTAAAAAAAACCTGCTTGATCTTCATATATCCAAGTATCTAAACATTTTTTTAATCTATTTGGCATTATATTTGTAAAAACTTTATAATAAAAAAATAATAATGAAATGGGCCTATAAGTTTTGGGATCTAAATTATCTATATTTTCTTTGGGAATTAATGTTATATTAGCCTGTTGCATGATTTGGCATTTTATCCACTAATATCTCATTCATAGTTTCCAGTAATAGTATGGCTAACTGATTAGTGAAGGTTTTATAATACTCTGGAATAAAGCCATCTGGACCTGATGATTTGTCTCCTTTCATTTTCCTTATTGCCTCAAATACCTCTTGTAATTCAATTTTTTTTATTCAATTCTTTTCTTTGATCTTCTGTTACTTTAATTAAATTTTGTCATTCTAAATATTTCTCTATTTCTTCTATTCTGTCTTTTTTCCTTTATATACATTTGAATAACACTTTAAAAAACTTTTTTTATTTGTTCATGTTTTGAATAAACATTATTTCCTTCTTTTAGTTTTAATATCATTCTCTTTTCTTGTTCTTTCCTTAATTTAAATGCTAATAATTTTCCAGGTTTATTTGAGAATTCAAATTTCTTCTGTCTCATATACTTTATCTTTTTCTGTATCTCTTCCATTGACATTATTGACATTTGCTTTTTTAAGGCCTTTTAATTCTTCTTTTATTTTTCTATTTCAAAGATTGCTCTTTAAGTTATCTTCTCTTGATTTTATTTCCTCTAGCAATTCGTTCAATTTGCTTTCCTTTTCCTTTTTAATTTTTGAGCCCTTTTTCAAGAAAAATCCCCTCATGAAGGCTTTTGATGCATCCCACACCATGTTAATTGGTACCTCATTCCCTAGATTCTCTTGAAAGAACAGTAGCAGTTGTTTTGGGGCATCTTTTACAATATTCTCATTTTTCAGGAGATTAACATTTAGTCTCCATCTGAACTCTTTTTGCTGCTTTTTCACTACCATTATAATCAGATTATGATCAGACCAGATTGCTGGTATCACTTCCATTTTTGAGATTCTTTTACATAAATGAGTAGAGATCATGAAAATGTCAAATCTAGACCAAGAGTTGTGGCGATGTGAAAAGAAGGTATATTCTCTTGCATCATTGTATAAAATTCTCCATAAATCTTTTAACGCTAGCATATCTCTTAATTTGAAAAAAAAAAATGTAGTTTTCCTTGATTTAATTTAATCTTCTTCCCCAAAATTCTATCTTTCTGGGTATCAACCACCCCATTCCAATCCCCCATAATAATTATCAACTCATTATTGCAGTTTACCAATTTATTAGCCAACTGTTTGTAAAATTCTCCTTTATTGACTAGAGGTGCATATATCCCTACTATCAATATTTTCTCCCCCTCCACATTGATTTCTATGACATACTGACCATTTTGATCAACAAATATTTCTTTACACTCAATTCTTTGATTAATGTATAACACTACTCCCTTTTTTTGTTCCTCACCACCGATATATATTCTTTTCCTAGCTTTAGATTCCTGAAATATTTTACATCTTTTGCTCTAATATGTGTTTCCTATAAACAGGTGATACCTGTTTTTAATTTTTGCAAATAGTGATCCACCTTATTCCTTTTTTGTGCTGTGTTTAAGCCCTTTACGTTCCATGATAATGTTTTTATATTATGCATTTTTCTCCCTACTTCACCCTATTCTTCCTTAAAGTTACTTAGATCTATATTCTATCTCCTCTTTTCTAAAGATTCTTCTTCTTTGCTTCACTGATTATCTTCAATATCTTCTAGAGCTTCTTCCTCTGAGCCTACTGATTCCTTTCTATCTCTCCAATTCTCCATTCCTCCTTCCTCTTATTTCTCACCTTCTCTAAAAATTTCCCTCAATTTCTTCTTCTTCTCTTTCCCTTCCATTATCTTTTCATATCTTTTCCTTTCCATCTCTCCTTTGACGCAAATGTTTCTCATCTTTATTATTTTCTTTATCTCTGTTTTTCTTCCACCTTTCTTCTTGGTCCCAAAATCTTCTTGCCTCATTAACAGTCTTAATCACAATCCTTTTCTTTTTATACCAAAAGATCAGTCCCTCTGGCTGCTGCCATCTATAAGGTATGTCTTTCTGTCTAAAGAAGGCAGTCAAAATGTATATTCTTTTCTTTTTTAGCAATCTTGCTGGAATGTCTTTCAAAATTTGTATTTGTCTCCCTTCAATCTCTAGGGGTGTTTCATTGTGTGTCTTCAAAAGCAAATCTCATATTTGTTTACGAACTAAATAAGCAACAATATCCCTCAGTAAGTTCTTTTGTTTGGCTACCACTGAATTAAGTCTGAAGGCCCTACTGATTTCAAATTGAAATTGTTGACCATCTTTATTTAAGAATTCTGCCAATTTGGGAATTACATCTTCCAACAATTTTCATTTCTATTTTCCAGGACATCTCTAATTTTAACACATTTTTCTCTTAATTTCTGATCCCATACTGCTTTTTCATTTTGAGCTGGTTCCCTTCCTTTTCTAATATCTTCCCATTCTTCCCCAAATCCCTCACTTCTATATTCCAAATTTTCTATCTTTTGATTCACTGTAGTCAATTCTCCTGTTATTTTTTCTAGTGTTTGGTTTATTCCCTGTAATTTAATCCTTATTTCCTGTCTTATTTCCACCTTAAATCTTTCATCTCTTGTCTTATTTCCAATATTATTTTTTTTATCTCATCCAAGATATTTACATTAAAGTCTGTCCCTTTAATTTGTTCTATAGATGGTCTTCTTGGAAGTGTTAGATTTTGAGTTTTAGCCAACTGATTTCTTGACATCATTTTCTATTTTTACTTATCTTTAATTGAGGGATAGTGTTGTTTTTCTCTTAACAACAAACAACAAACAAACAAATTTTTGCCACTTAAATATACTACAATCTTAATTAATCACTTATTTTCCCCCTTTGCTTCTATTTCCTTTAGTTTTCCTATATTTGTCCTTCCAATTAATTATTAGTCTTGTTCGACTCTTAATTGCAGCAATAAACCTTTTTCCCTCTCCAAATTTCAAATCCCCCTTTTTATTTTTATTTTCCTTTTTTTCTTCTTTCCTTCCTCCCTTCCTCCTCCCTTTGCCTTCCTCTTCTTCTTTCCTTTTCTTTCCCTTCTTTTCCCCTTCTTTCTATGATAAGTCCACCAGATCTTAAAGTTCACTTTTCAACTTATCCTTTACTCCCAATGCTCACTGCTCCTGTATCCCTATACCAAGTTCTTTTCTTTTTCTTTTCCACCACTTATCTTGTCTAGGAGCTGGTTTTCTATTCTTTTATTTGCTCTATTATTTCCTATTTCTTTTCTCCTTCCAGTTGTTAAGTCTTTACCCCTCCAAGTTCTGCAATGCTCTATCAGTCTTTTCTATGATAAGTCTTCTCTGCAAAAGCTTGCTGGTACCTCTATGGTAAGCTGATGTCCATCAATCCAAGGAAGAATGCCCCTTCTGTCCTGTCACATCTCCCCCACTTCCGCTCTCCACACTCCTGTCTCCTCCTCCTCCTTCTTCTCCTCCTCAAGCCAAGGTAACACCACCATCTCTGCCTCCTTATTTCCTTATCTGTCTCGTCTTCCCCGGGCAGGCTGTTGATTCCCTTTTCAAGTAAGTTAACTTTATTTTCCAAGCAGATAGCTTTTCTTCTTTAAAGTTTAAAGTTCTATTTACTGTTTCTTATATTTACCAAATCAATTTTAGTCCTTAATGTTGTTTTTTAATAAAGACTTAAAAATAAATTCATTTAGGGGGAAAGAAGACTGGCTGCATGGGACCGCCGTGGGAAGGTGCGACGCAGGACCGAGGCATCACCACGCCTCGATCCTGCAGCGCTCCTTCCCCGTCCCTGAAAGGAGTTCTAAAATAGTGCTCCTTTCACAAGTCAGTGAAATTTCACTGACTTATCCGCCGCAGCGTGTGCAGACGCTGCGGCGGGAGGTTGCCCCCAGAGTGCCAGCCATGCGGAGGGCCAGCAGCTCTGAGGGCAACCTCGGGAGGAGGAAGGGGCACTGAACGTGCGGCTGCCCCTCCTCTTCCCTGCCTCAAGGACGGCTCTATTAGCCATCTGCCGAGGCCCTATGATTAACAAGATATTCCTGTACTGCCTCTTTACTTATTCTGTGCTGTATTCCCCTATTGTGTCCTTTGCTCCATTTTCCTCAGGTTGAACACCCTTTTCCTTTTGTGAGAAGACTAAGGCAAAGAAAGTGTTAAGTAGTTCTGCTTTTTCTCTGTCTCCTGTTAGAATGTCTCCATCTTCTCTACGCAGTGGCCCTACCATTTCCTTCATCTTTCTTCTGTATGGACCCCAATAAGCCCTTTTTATTGTTCTTAACCTCTCTAGCAATCCTGAGCTCATTCTGCACTTTGGCTCTCCTGACTTTACCCCATAAGAGCTAGCTATTTATTTGAATTCCTCTTTAGCGTTTTGCCCCTTTTCCACTTCTTATACATCTCCTGTTTAAAACTTAGTTCAGTTGAAAGTTCTTGAGACACCTCTCATTTTTCCTTCTCATTGGAACAGTTTGAGATTGTACCTTCAGTATCTCCCTTTTGAGAAACTCCCTTCCATTCTGAACTCCCTTCTCCTTTAGTATTCCTGACCATGGGATCACCCCCAGTGTTTCCCTATGTTTAATGAAATCAGCTTTCCTAAAGTCTAGAATGTGTCTGACTATGCCTGGCTTCTCCTTTCCACTGTATAAGAAAGTCCAGGAGAACATGATCAGTCCCACCTAAGGATCCCACCACTTGCACCCCATTTACCAGGTCATCCCTAAAATATCTGGTGCCCTTGTTGCCTCTCCCACCTTTTGGACAATGAAATTGTCTTCAAGGCAAATGAGGAATTTGCTAGACCTTGAGGTTTTGGCTGAATTTGACTTCCAGTTTATTATCTTGTTGTGGGGAAGATCAAAGAATAATTGAGGTGCCAGGTCTTCATGTCACAGAATGAATAGACAATACCAATTGGGAAGAGAGATAATTGGAGATATAATGTTCTTTATCTAGCCACCTTTGATGAACAGAAGGTGTCTGTAAAACTCATGAAAGAACAAAGAAATTAATTAATTTATTAACAAATTCAACCGTAACACAAACCTATACTTATGTTTTCCCAGCTCAAAAAAACTTTGGAACTAATTTCTGCTTCATCTTAATGGAACTTGTTTCCATACAAATCTCATTTGAATTAGAATTGAGTAAGTAGACCCATGATCCACTCATTCCTCTTCTAGAAAAAGAGTGTACAGCTACATATGTATTTAGCCAGTGACTTATTTATTTACATCTTTTAAAAATTTAATTCAAATATCTGAAAAGGTTGCCAGGACAACTCACATAACATCCATAAAAACAAAGATAGGGCCTAAGCAGACTGCCAGAAATAGTGCACATTAAATTGAGGCACTGCCCTGGCTCAGTGCTAGGGAATCATGGGAGCTGTAATTTATTGTGGCACCAGAGCTCTCTCACAGAGTAGGCTCAATGTCCCAGAAAAAAAATACAGTTCCCATGATTCCATAGCACTGAGCCAAGGCAGTGCCTCAATTTAATGTGCACTATTTCTGGCAGTCTGCTTAGGCCTATAGTCCCTATCTGTAGCATGTCAGTCCAAAGGATATGGCACAAAAGAAAAAGCAGGAGGATGGAAATGGGAAAAGCAACAACCAATTTCTTCCTTTCTTTTTGAAATTAAAAAGTTCATAGAATGGCAAACTTGGAAAGGGAAACAAATCAAAGAGAGGTAGGGAGAGGCAGATACTCTGAGCACATTTCTGAAGGTAGGAAGAATATGCCAATATGCCAAACATATTGACTAAACATTAAATGGAACTGAAACTCATTCCACTCAGCACAAAGAAATCCACTCATAGGTTTGCATCCAAAATGAATCTGAGTTACATACAGAATCTGAACTTTGGTATTTCCCCCTTTTACCTTTGCCAAGAACAACAATTTCCAGAGTTCGTGCAGCCAGTGTGGCCCAAAGCAGGTGGAAATTCTACAGCATTCTAGGTGTAATTGAAGTATAACTCCTACCAGCCATAGTCACCATAGCCAATACTGTGGAATGCTGGGAATTGATTTTAGTAACTTCTGGAGGATGAGACAGTTCCTATCCTTGCCCTAAAGAACTTCTAATTAGATGCTAATAGTTATCAGCTAACCCTTTACTTCAGCCTTTTCAGGCAGAATTTACACTTAAGAATGTGCATGCAGGCACATACTGGCAGTGCTTATATGATACCCCAAAAAAGCAACAAACGCTCGCTGCTTCTCTCTCTCATTCTCTCTCTCCTTTTATAAGGGTAATTGCACTAACAAAAAATCAGAAGCTACAAGGTTTCAATTTCTTGGAATCATCAAAACTTTTTTTTTTTTTTTTGCTGCTTCAATACAATTAGGAAAGGGTTTCCTTTAAAGAAAGTCCAGCTCAATATATAATTAAATGGGAATGTGTTAAAATAAAATAAAAGGAATTCCTCACTTACTCAAAGAAAAAGGAAGTTTTATGGTGACTGAAGCATGGACACTCAACACAGACATAAAAGTGGAATTTAGAGGAAAGTAGCTTTGGAATAAGTATGGAATGAATCACCCTCCCATGTCCAATATCCTTCTGTTGAAAATATACCTGAAGGCTGCAATCCTATGTTCACTTACCAGAGAATAAGTAGCACTGCATGTAATGGGGCTCACCTATTTACAACCATATATAAGACTGCACCACATGCCAAATGTGTAATGAATTAATTGTGAACTAAATGGAAATCACAATCTATTAGTCATATTCATCTCTAGAGTGCCACATCCAGAACCAAAATTGAATTTACACATTATAAAGAAGTGTGTCAAATACAGTAGGGATTGGGAGCCTTTGCGGTCCAGATGTTTCCCCAACAATTCCCATCAGTCCTACCAGCATGGTAAGTTGTGAGAATTCTGGGAATTGTAGTGAAAAACATCTGACGCAATCAATGGTTTATTATCTCTGAAAAAATGTGGTCAGGAATAGTATACAGCCTACTAACTTTGAACATCTGATGAGGCAACAGCTGCTAAAATTTGGGGACAACCAAAAACATGATATCAAATTTTTAGAAATCTACCATAATGTTTCAATGAGTTATGGCATCCCCCCTCTTGCTTCTAAGAAGCCTCATATTGAACTTTGGTATTTTGACCTGGAACTGAGCACTGTAACTTGAATACAAGAAATAGTCTGTTGAAATTTTGAGACAATACCATGATTTCCTGATAAGTGTTATCTGCCACCTTCTTTTTTAAGAGTCCATGACAAGAAGCTCAGCATTTCAAACAAACAAACATTCTAGCATCTTGCATAATGTTCCAATGAGATATGGCACTCACAGCCACTAAGGGGGTTGCAGACTGCCAGAAATAGTGCAAATTGAGGCCACTTTTAGGATTAGGGTTAGTGCTAGGGAATCATGGGAATTGTTGTTTTTTTCTGAGACATTGAGCCTTCTCTGTCAGAGAGCTCTGGTGCCACAATAAAGTACAGTTTCCATGATTCCCTAACCCTAACCCTAACCCTAAAAGTGGACTCAATTTGCACTATTTCTGTCAGTCTGCAACCCCCCTAAGACATTCTTTTTAATATTATGAAAATCACTAGTGCCTACTCTGAAACAAGATTGACTGGCATTGAAAACTTACCCATAGTTCATAAAGTGATAGTTACATCACTGTAACTAGCTACTCTTCACTGTGACATATTAAAATAAATACTCCTTATCAGTATACAAAGGAATTGACTTAGGGAACTGGGTATGTTTAGCCTAGAGAAGAGACAGTTAAGA
>CM034706.1:82356617-82371554 GCA_020142125.1 Phrynosoma platyrhinos | reverse complement strand
CTCATTGGAACATTATGCAAGATGCTTGGGAGTCCAGACAAGTAGGTAAACATACCAAAAGAGGAGGAAGTCCTTGGTCTGCTGTGTTGATATGGGCTCAGACCCAGAAAGCCTATATTCATAATAAAATGGGCATGAGAACCTGCCAGTGACTGGGATATTAACTGTTATTATAATATGTATGATGTCCCCAGAGACTATTATCTCTATTCTAATCCCTGTCAATGGACTAGAGTTTGTTAATCTGTTTCTTTTTCCAGTGTCCCTTTGAAGGTTTTTTGTTGTTCTTGTTTGTTTGTTTTTTGTTTTGGTCAAAGACTGCTATTTGTTGATGTAAAATGGAATGTCCAGGAAGGCTGAAGTGTTCTGCAGCTGTTTTGCTTTGTTTTGCATGTTCCCATTTATAATATGAGATTTATGTCCATTTATTCTCTGGCATAGAAACTGATCTGTTCACTATAGAGTGTTGAGGGACACTGTTGATAAAGGATGACATATATCACTTTAAGGGATGAGAATGTGAAAATGCCTCTAATGTTGTGGGTGATGTTATAAGTCTCTGTGATGTTATTGCCTGGGCAGGGTTAACATCTGGTTTTATGACAATGTTATAAAAGTTCATGTCTCCCCATTCATGTTATGTGTCCTATAGGTGAGTCTGTAGGTGAGTAAAGGATTGCCATCAAAAGATCTGGAGACTGTTGGATTGTTATCCAGATTTACTTGCAAATCTTGATGGAACATCTGAGTTTCTCAGCTGGAAGCTGTAGCAGATTAGTCCTGGGTACAAATCTTGCCTTGTTGATTTGTTTTTCCCCACTTCATTTGGTGAGTATTGTAGCTTGAGAATTGCTTGTTGCAATTCCATGAGTTTAGCATTTCTGGCATTTGAGTCTGAGCAGATGTACTTGTATCATACAGCTTGACTGTAAACTATGGATTTGGTAATGGGCTCAGTATGGAAGCTGGAGGCAGGTAAGCATGTGCAGCAGTTGGTGATTTTATTATATGCTTAGATGTCCATTGTGTGGTTGGTGGTCTACAAAAAGTAACTTGTTGTGTATATAGTTCCAGACTAAGAATGATGATAGAGTGGAAATTGTTGAAATTCTGTTGGAATGTCTTGGGAGATTCCTCTCCATGATTCCAAATAATAAAGATACCATCAATGTACCTCAGGTAAAGAAGAGGTTTCTGGGTACAAGAGTTAAGAAAGTCTTGTTCTTGTTCAGCTGTGAATATGTTGATGCATTGTGGTGCCATGTGTGTGCCCATAGCAGTGCCATTAACCCTATAGGTTATTTCCAAAACTGAAGTAGTTATGTTTTAATAAAAAGTGGCAGACCTTGAGGCTAGCTCTGCTGTAGTCTCATCCAGAATGTAATGACACTAAAATAATCTTTTCAAACTTGGTGACCACAAAATAGATAGGATGTGACCCATCTTTGAGCTAGCCAGCTCATCTGTGATTGCTCGGATAATGAGAGTTGTAGTTCCAAGCATTTGGAGGGAACCAGGTTGCCAAAGGCTACATTGAAGCTTTAGGGACATTGGTAATTTTAGGTTACATTGGCAATTTTAGGTTACATTAGCTCACACTATTGTGTATTTTTCCTTCAATGCCTTTTTTTCCCCAGGGAAAGACATCCCCCCCCCCGACCAGTCATGAGGGGTTCTCTGGTGCTCCAGCCTGTTAGGATATTGATGGGATATATAGTCAATGATGAAATGTAAAGATGTGTGTGTCTGTATTTTTCCATGATAAGAACATGCTTCTAGGCCGAACAAACTCAGTCCAGGTGTCCAAAGAGACAAAACAAATGGAAACCACAAGTTGGAATAGATGGGAAAATGTTCTTGTTTATAGAGTGAGAACAATAATAAAAGTTGTTATGAGAAAGTAGATCACATGGTAAAAGATGAACAACAAGATGATGGGTTAACATACGTCATGTACACATCAACTATGTGTATCAGGCATAGAACTCAGTCTGTTCTTGAACTTTCTATAGTATGGATTAAGTTTCTTTATTTTTGCTGAAGCTGTAGCATGACTAACTTTTCACAATGTAGCATTTAAGGATTTGTAGTTTTGTTCCTGTTAGCCATGTCTGGCTAAAGTGATGTTTTATTGGACTTTATAGTTTTTACTTTGCATATGCTTTTCTATAATAAAGCCTTCTGCTAGAAGCTTGGAGTTTGCCCTGCGTGGTATGTCTTCTCTGTTGCAAGTTACTCTGCTGAATGGATTTATCCACACATACACAAACCTGCTCCTCCAACATTCATGACAGTATTGTGGTGCCATGTGTGTGCCCATAGCAGTGCCATTAACCCTATAGGTTATTTCCAAAATTGAAGTATTTATGTTTTAATACAAAGTGGCAGACCTTGAGGCTAGGTCTGCTGTAGTCTCATCCAGAATGTAATGACACTAAAATAATCTTTCCAAACTTGGTGACCTCAAAATAGATAGGATGTGACCCATCCTTGAGCTAGCCAGCTCATCTGTGATTGCTGGGATAATGGGAGTTGTAGTTCCAAGCATTTGGAGGGAACCAGGTTGCAAAAGGCTACATTGAAGCTTTAGGGACATTGGTAATTTTAGGTTACATTGGCTCACACTATTGTGTATTTTTCCTTCAATGCCTTTTTTTCCAAGAGAAAGACATCCTCCCCCTCCGACCAGTCAGGAGGGGTTCTCTGGTGCTCCGGCCTGTAAAGGGAAGCTGACACCTAATTGGCTGGGCAGGCAGGAAGTCCCACCCTTCCTGGGCCGCCCAGCCAATTGGGTTAGATCCCGCAGGGTCCATAGGCACACTGGGTAATCTCGCGAGACTTTAACTCTCATGAGATTACACACATGATTTCAGGGTTATTTAGCCCTTAGACGCCACGTGGTGGCAGCCATTTTCCTGCTCAGTTGAGCAAGGAGCTTGACTGCAGCGTTTTGCTCCTGGGCATTTTTGTGGCCTGCTTTAGGCCGAGCGCAGTGCTAGAGCTGTGAAGAGGAGCACGGCCTGGGTCGGCTTCACTGCTCCTCTCACGAGTGCTTTAGGCCCAGGTGTGGCCTAGTTACTTGGTCTCTGTGTGGCCAGTGAGTCTTGGGGCCTCAAAATGCCTACGAGGGCCCAGCCACCAGTGTGGTAGGGTCGGGGGCGAGGCCTGCGCGGCCTGGGTGGCTTGCCTTATGGGGAGGAACAGCCCGGCCTTAGCTCCCAGGCCAAGCGGGCCCCTAGGGAGCAGGAGGGGTGCAGGGAGGTGTGCCCTCCATTTTAAGGCCTATGCAGCCTGGGCAGCTTGCTGTCTGGGGCAGACCTAGCTTGGCCTTGGGTCCCAGACTAAAGAGGCCTTGAGGAGGGCAAGGGGGTCTGAGGAATGGGCCTGGGGGGCACTGGCAGGTGTGCTCTCCATTTAATAGGACTGGGGCCTAGGCCTCAGTGTATTACTGGGTGACACAGTCCAGCTCCTTAGCTCTGGGCTTGGATTGGCTTCTAGCTAATTAACTGGTGATGGGCCTTGAGAGAGAACAAGGCCTGGTTAAGCCACCATCACATCGCCAGTGTTTCTGGCCTGGATTTTTGTGTCCCTGTCTGGGACTGGGGGAGGCCTTGTGGCCTAGTGGGGCCACCTTGTGGTATAGGTGGTATAGGGACATGTGACATTGGTGCTGAATTTGCTCTGGTTGGGGCTTTATTTACACTCCCCCTTTGGGAGAGGAATTTTTTTGTGTTCGTGTGGGCTTTTAAAAGTTCAACATTAAGCGTTAAGGGGTTGCTGCCTGGGGGGTTTATTTCCTTTCAGGAACTCTCCAACCTTGTGCTCTTAAGGGGCTACCATCCTTATTAGGCCTGCTGCATTTAACACAAAGGTGCTCTACTGCTTTAATTGGCCCACTTTGTTTCTTGATTCACGGGTATAGCCTCTAAAGCAGAGGTAGGCAACCTTTCCCCTTTAAGGGCTGAGGGACTTCAGCTCCCAGAATCCCAGGAGCTATTGGCCAACATGGGACTATTGGACAACATGGCTGAGGCTTCTGGGAGTTGAAGTCCCTCGGCCCTTAAAGGGGAAAGGTTGCCTATCCCTGCTCTAAAGGAACACTATATCCCAATTAAATTAGCTTGAATTGTTAGCGTTGCCCTATTGTTAACCATGCCTCACAGTAAGGCCCAGTCCAAATGGTGCGCAGCTTCTGCTGCCCCTAGTTCTAGCCAGTCAGTGCCTAAGCGGGCTTCCAATCTTCCGAGCAGATGATGTAATTGTAGCACACTTAGCAAAGCTGGACCGGACCATGCAGACCTGCATAGCGGCCTGTGAGCAATTAGTTCAAAAGGGGGTCCAGGGTGCAAAATTGAGACCCAAGGCCAGCTCTCTTCAATTGATGGCCAGAGTACAGGAGTGCAGCCTACTCAGGTACAATTGGCATCTTCACCTGACATACCTTTAGTTGACATGGTATGTGGTCCTCTTACTACCTCAGCTATGGAGGTTGGGCATCCAACCATAGCTGATGTAATGGAGCTTTTGAGGAAAGTTCCTGAAGTGGGACAACAGGGTGCAGCTGCCCTTGTGTCAGAGCAGCCCACTTTGACAGATTTGTATAACTTTGTACAAAAGGTGGTTGTTTCAGATCAAGGCAGTAGGTTGACTCCTGAAACTTCTGAGGCTTTCAGCAAAGATCTGGCAAGTGTTTCCATGGCGCAATATGACACCCGAGCTGCTGCTGCATCACACTCAGTGGGAGCTCTGCAAGCATCTGAGCGTCGAGCTCAGGTTTGTCTTATAATTTTAACTCACTGGCGTCATGGCCCACCTCGGTATGGGCTCCAGGTGGGCAAGTTGGACAGAGCTCTGGCGCTGAACGCCCCATCTCTGTGTCAGTGGGTGCACCCTCGATAACTCCTGGGCCTGCTCAGGTTTCTGACTCGAGGATGCAGGATGAGCGACTTCGGTCACCACGGTAGGTGACTCAAGGGGGGTGGTGTCTGTGGGAGCTTTGGGTGTGGCCAGGTTGGACAGAGCGGCCAAGTGCAACCCTTATGCTGGAATGTCCACTCCACTTGGATCACACCTCCCCTTACTACTAAGGAGAGAATATGGAAAGGGGAATACATTGATATATTTTCTCTCCCATTTCGCGATCCTGAGCCAAGGATCATGGTAAAAGATGGGGTTGTGTTCAGCCTTCTGAAGGAATTTCATGCTCACAAACACCCTAATCTGGAAAGAAATTTCATGAACTGGATAATGGGCTTTACTATATATAGGGGAGTTATTGAAGAAAGAGAGCCCTCTAGGGCTCCTGATTTCTCCAAATATCAGGAGATAATGATCAAAGCACACACCAATTGCCATTTTAATTCAAGGGGTCTGCTTGGCTCCAATATGATGAACAGTTCAGGATAAGAGCCGCCTTAGACCGCTCTTTGTCTTGGCGGCATGTACAGTCCGGGCTTTGGGCGGATGTTATGGTGGGGGCCTCCCCTTCGATCCGGTGTGACAATGGGTACACAGCTGAGAAGGCAGTATGTGAGACCTAGCATGGGGGAGAGTAAACAAACCAGACTGTGCTGGGACTTCAATGCAGGTAAGTGCAGGAGGCAGCCCTGCAGGTTTGACCATAAGTGTAACACCTGTGGAGGCAACCACTCTGGCTCATCCTGTTTTAGAGCTAGGAAGCTTGGGGCAGGGGGCCCCTCACAGCCATCCCCAACGGGAGGAAAAGCCACCAACACCAATTAAATTTGAAGTGTTGCTTGCATTGTTGTGGATTTACCCTAACCGGGACTCCACACAGTATTTATTTAATGGTTTTTCACAAGATTTTCATATTCCTCATTCTGGTTCAAGGGTTCACCATTACGCACCTAATGCACGTTTGGTGAGGGATTTACTGGGGATCCTGAGGGATAAGCTGGCCAAAGAACTAGCAGCAAGAAGGATTTCAGGCCCCCATAAACATCTTCCAATGCCGACATTGCGGTTGTCACCTCTGGGTGTCGTGCCTAAGAAGGCACTGGGGGAATATTGGTTAATACACAACTTATCATACCCCAAGGGCGAATCAGTGAACGATGCTATTGACCCTCAGTTAGCATTGGTAAAATATGCTTCATTCTATTCAGGGGTGCAAATGGTCAGGGCATTAGGTAAGGGAGCCCTATTGGCGAAATGTGACATAAAATCTGCCTTCAGGCTACTCCCTGTACACCCAGATGATTTTGATCTGTTGGGTTTTCAATTTGAAGGGATGCATTATTTTGATAAAGCTATGACAATGGGGTGTTCCATTTCCTGCTTGGCTTTTGAGACATTCAGCACCTTTTTGCACTGGTGTGCCATCAAGAGGTCAAGTAATCATGTAATTACCCATTATTTGGATAAATTCTTGTTTGCTGGGGCTCCTGGGACCACTAGCTGTGTGGAGACACTGTTTGCATTTCAGGTTCTAATGGCTAAAATGGGGGTACCTTTGGATGAGGAAAAGACGGAGGGCCCAGACACCCATCTTAATTTCTTTGGAATTGAATTGGACACTGTAGCTGGTTTATCTCATCTCCAGCCAACAAACTCGTGTCCATGAGGCTTCAGGTTATGATGATGAGAGGTAAAACTAAGGCCATGCTACATGACTTTCAATCCCTCACAGGTTTATTAAATTTTGCCTGTAAGGTTATAGTGTCGGGAAGAGCATTTTGTGCATGCTTATATAATGCCACAAGGGGGGTGATGGCCCCGCATCTCTACATCAGAATTAATAGTGGGATTTGGGAGGATTTGAAGATTTGGGAGACATTTCTGGAACAATTTAACGGTCTGAAATGCTGCTGAGGGCGGACTTTCAGGTACACTCTGATGCTTCTGGTGCCCATGGTTTTGGGGTGTATTGGAAGGGCCAGTGAGCAGCTGAGGGTTGGTCTCAGTCTTGGGTTGACAACGGGTGGACCCAGGACCTCACTTTTCTTGAACTCTTCCCCATTATGGTAGCAGTTCATTTGTTGCTGGATCAATGTGCAAATAACACTGTATGGTTCTGGTGTGATAACCAAGCAGTCGTCCATGTGGTGAACTCCCAGACCTCCAAATCTGCTAGGGTGATGGCACTGGTTAGGAATATGGTGACACAATGTTTGAAGTTTAATGTTTTGTTCCAAGCTAACCATGTCCCCAGTTTACTAAATCCTTTGGCAGATGACCTTTTGTGCTTTCAGTTTTCCAGGTTTCGTCAATTGGCTCCCAAGGCAGCAGTGCAACCACTGGAGGTACCAACACACCTTTGGAGCCTTGGAGAATAGAAATCAACAGGGCGATTCTCCAGTCCATCGCCCCTTCAACACGCAAGTCGTATCAGCTCGCAATGCGAGCCTTTAGACATTTCTTGTTAAATGTCGGGGAGGGGGAGGTTTGGTCCCTGAAGGTGGAGGTTATTCTCCATTTCACAGTCCATTTTAGGCAGTCTGGTTTATCCCCAATTACCATTAGGGGAAGGTTGGCAGCCTTGGCATTTTATTCCAGAGTGGGAGGATTCACTGACCCTCCTGTCGACTTTAGGGTTTGCAGGGCTTTGGAGGGATGCTCCAGGGAGTCCCCTGTGGCTCATGATAACCATTTGCCAATAACAGGTCCAATTCTGGTTAAGATTTGGCAATCCCTTGATAACATGTTTCACGCCTGAAGAGGTGACTTTGTTTAGGGCGGCATTTTCATTAGCCTTTTTTGCTGCCATGAGAATCAGTGAAATTGTCCCTAGCTCCTGTTCTGATGTATCTGGCAGGGCACTTTCCTTTGCAGATGTCCACATTTCGGAGCAGAGGATTCAACTATGCATCAGGCAGTCAAAGACCGATCAGTTAGCCAGGGGTCAATTGGTTGTTTTGTCTAGAGCACCTGAAGGTCAGATTTGCCCTGTCTTGGCATTGTCTGATTACCTTAGAGTCTGGCCAAACATTTCTGGCCTGCATGTCTACATTTCTGTTCCTGCATGTCTCTGGCCTTCCCCTGACACAGCTTCAATTTTGAGTTGTACTGCGGGAAGCTTTGAGGCATGCTGGTTTGCCAGTAGCCCAATGCTCTTCCCATTCATTTTGGATTGGGGCAGCAACTGCTGCCGCAACCCATGGTTTGAGTGATGCTGTCATCCAACGAATTGGCTGTTGGCGATCCAGGGCTTTTAAGTCTTATGTTCACACTTAGAGGGATCCCTGATGATTTTGTCACAGATATCAGTTTTAAGCATTTACAGTTGTTTGTTGTTCTATTAAGCAGGTTTGGATTGGGGTGAAAAATGGATCCTTGGTCACAGCCTCGTTTTCTAGGCCGAGCGTCACATCCTGGAACATCGCCGAGATTTGAATATAAGATTAAAGGACATCGGTAATCTGCATTGGTTTGGACATAGGGACATGTTGTGGGGAGCCCTCATCCCATGAATTATTGAATTGTTAGTGACTTTCCCACATCCCAGGATCCTTCTCATCCACCTGGGAGAAAATGATTTAGT
This sequence comes from Phrynosoma platyrhinos, assembly GCA_020142125.1. Lineage (NCBI taxonomy): Eukaryota > Metazoa > Chordata > Lepidosauria > Squamata > Phrynosomatidae > Phrynosoma > Phrynosoma platyrhinos. The sequence goes on along the minus strand of CM034706.1, from coordinate 82,363,054 downwards.
AAAGCTGCCTTGTTTGCAACTGGCTAAAAGAATTGTCAGAGATATGTAGGACATTAGTCGAAGATTCCAAATACCATTCTTATGTGGACAAAATTTTTGCTGCAGCACAGGTGGTCCAGTGCTCGGAAGGACGCGGCCATCAACGGAGCGCGACATTGGCTGAATAGAACTGTACCAAGAAGTTGGGGGGAATGGGAGTTTTCATTGTTGAACATGATGAAATTCAGGTCTCTATGCCACACCTGTACAGCAGGGATGGAGTTCATCTCTCCCTGGAAGGATCTGACATATACTTGGCTTCCATCGCTTCCCACATTGAACGAGCGATGGGGGGAGGGGATGCCAAGCTAGGCTGGTCCCCTCCTGTGGTGGGCAGGGGCCCACCTCCCTCAGGGGATAATTTGGATAATTGGAAATTACAAGTTGGGTTAATTAAATTTGATGATGGGTAACCGTCATTACATTAAACAAATTCTATATGATGTCATCAAACAACTTGATAATGTCATAACTTGGTTACATCATAACCTAATCTATGACATCATTTCCGGTGGTGGGGGGGGAAGAGATAATTTGTTGATGTGCCTTTGATTTAAAACAGATGTTCTTGACACATGTTGTGATAGATATAGTTTACTTTGATAACAGTGTAATTATCTGCAAGGACACATGTGTTAAGAATAATAAGATTGTTTATTGAAAACTGTTGAGACCCTGTACAGAAATAAAGTTGTGGCCAGTTATTACCCAAGAAAGGCATGCAGAGTCCTTTGTCCCGGTGCAAAGGTTACCAGAATTGTCAAGCAGAACAGAAAAGAAGGTGCTCTAGTACTTTATTATGGCAACTGTAATGTGATAATAGAGTACAGTGACACATTTCTAGAAGCCATATTAGTCGGGACAATTTTCAAGCTTTTGAAAGAAAGGTAATCTACCAATTGCCCGCATGCATGACTGATGTCTAAATGAGTCACTGATCTAACACACTTAGTTCAAATGGAATATTTCTGATGGAATCCATTCACACATGCTGTCATTATTCATCCAGTGCTGCTGAAACAAACAATGTTGATGTATGTGTGAACCATCCTGGAGATCAAGCACTTGTTGGAGAAAATGTATACATAATGCAGCATTACCAAGCAATAACAAATGAGGGAGCAAGTTTTGTGAACTCTTAACATTGGTTTCTAGAAGAGTCATTTCAATCTTCTCAGGAGAGTGAGGGAGTGATGATTTATAGTTAGTGAGCTTCAGTTTGGGAGGCCATAAGTACCTTCTTTGATCTAGACTTCTACAGATTTGTTTCCTATGTACTCAGTAAGTAATGAGTGATTTCCTATTGATTTGTCCACAGGCAGAAGAAAAGTGGATTGGTACTGTAAGTCCAAAGTGAATGGGAACTTCAGAAGCATGGTAAAAGAAAGGAAAAACACCAAGAGGGAAACATTTACAGCTTTTCTAATCTATTTTAATTCTTATCCTCAATTTCCTCTTCTCTAAACAATGTGATTTAAAGAAAGCTGTAAGAATTTCAAACTGAAAAGGCATGTGTGTAGGACTCTCTTTTATTCATTTTACATGTCAATCAATGGAAGTCATCAATTAAAATAGGGACTCATCTATTAATAGCACTGACCTGTTTTAAGTATTCTAATATTAAGCCCTACTAAAAATGATACAGTTTGTTTAGTGTAAAATTATCTTTTTATCAAGAAAAACAAAAGAATATTTATGTTTAAAATATTCATGTATTTACAATAAATTACAGTCAGTATTTCATTGCTCTGCACAATAGTCCTGGATCTAAATTCCAAAGGCTGATTTCCAGTGTTTCCATTCTAGCATTAATATTGATATTGTATCAGCACATTTTGAGCTTGAACTGAGTATTATTGTTAAGACAAGAGTAAAAGTCCTAAAAATCATCACTAAGAAGCAGGGCTAGATAAAAGACAGTTAATTATGGTTACAGATATTTATGACCTCAGCATGTCTAAATAAAATGTAGGTTTTAAACTATTCCCCAAGTAAACCCAACAATTTTAACTAGTCTATTTTTCTCTGTATTGATAACCTATAAAGAAAAACATACATAAGCAGAATTTCTGTAACTACACACAGCACTGCAAATGAAATTTCTAAATAGAAATAACACCTTGCAAACTAATTGCAAAGTCACCTTCAGAAGAATATTGGCCCCAAAAAAGAGGCCCATATCTTCTGCATACACATACATACAGTGAGATATAGCCATAGAACAGGTAGATGTGCAAGTGCACTCAGAGAAATAATGACGACCTTCAGCCTTTTGATGTAAAACGATGTCTAGTTTGTACATCAGTAAACAAGGATTTTGATGTAAAACGATGTCTAGTTTGTACACCAGTAAACAAGCTGACCTTTGGAAATGAAAAGTCATGAATGGGAATTTTCAAGCCATCTTTATTTGTATTCTTGGGTTTTAATTATATGATGTGGATTTCCATTGCATCTAGAACGATGCATAGAAAGTGCAAGCATAGAACCCAAGAGCCTTGAAAATGAGTGCATATCCAGCAAAACAATACAGAGGGACAGTCACCAACTAATTAGAATATTAATGTTCACTTTTTATGTCTGACTTTGCTGTTTCTTTAAAAGAAAATCTGTATGAATTTATACGGCTTGCACTTATCCTGTTCTCTGAGAGTTCAAAAACAGCTGTTCTACTGCAGTGGACTTTGACTGGGTAGATTGCAATGCTCAATAATCTGTCTCAGCTCAGGGTTAAGTGATGGAATTCATTTAAATGCCCCAGAAGTAATCATCCACAAAGAGTACATTATTTCTCTTTTATGAATTTTCAAACCTAATACTGATGGGTGGCATGCAATTAAACCTGATCAATATGTAATTTAGGTGGGCTGACATGTTTTCAAATTCTCAGAATATAGATTCTTTCAATATTGCAAGAGCTTAGTGAAATACTTAGCCCTTATAAAACAGACTGGACATTTTAGTACAGTACAAACAACAAACAAGATGTGTTTGTTGGCAAGATAAACAGAACCCTACTTGAACTAATAAACCCAACCTCCTAAATCCCATTATTTCAAAATCAAGATATTTTAAGAACAGGTTAGTTAACACATTGTTGGAAAATCATATCTTTATGAGTCTAAATGTCTGATTCATTTTGGCAAAGGTATTCTAAAATGTGAATAACAATATCAAACAACATTTGTGATGTTAGTATTCAGTTGTGTTTTCCTAAATATGCATTCTAAAATAATATTTTAAAAATCAAAGAGGGATCAAAAAAGGAAGGGAGGGAAAGAGGGAGAAGACTTGGATACCCATAAAGATCTTTTGAGTTAAGTTAATAAACAAGGGGAACTACATTGTACTGTGACCCTAGAGGTCATGGGTGACAATCTCTAGGATTGCTAATTACCATGCTGTCATCCAAAAAGTAAAAATTACATTTGCATTTCTATGGACCTTATCACACGCGGCCCACAAAGTGATAACAAAGTGAAATAAGAATGAATCCAGTAATAAACTGGACAAAACCCCACAATACGCAAATGGCTATCACACGCACTTACTTTCATTGCGCTTTTAAGAAAAGCGCTCCTGGGAACCGTATCTGCCGTTCACACACAAGTGAGAAAATCCCACACATGTGCTAGAAATGCTCTTTTAGCACATGCGCAATACAGCCGCAGCTGTCACTTGCCGTGGCTGTCACCCCTTCCCAAGTCATCTCTCTGAGGATGTCCTCCTTGGAGCAAGGCCCCATGCAGGGTCCACACTCCGAGGAGGTCCTCCCCAGAGAGCCGGCTCCAAGCGGGGCCTCGCTCCAAGGAGGACGTCCTCAGAGAGGCGGCTCTCCGGAGAGGACCTCCTCGGAGCACAGGTGGGGAAATGCTCCCCAATAAGGATTGGGGAAATGCTCCCCAATATGTATTTGGTGATCAGACCAAATGGCAAAAGCGATATGATTCCCGTCGCGCAATTGTAATTCCTGAAGAAACTGAAATTCAAAAGATCTCAGTTCTTCATGCATTTTGTTGGGGTTCTTTCGGGGTTCTGTGCGACGTCGTGTGGACACACGGAAAAATAATACGTATTAGGTCGGGATTTCGTATGGATTCTGTCTGCATTGAGCCCTGTGTGATAAGGTCCTATGATGTGACATGGCTCAATTTTGAATTTTATGCCTCAAGGTTCCAACTTGTCCTCTGCTTACCTTCTGAAAGTGTTGTTAGCAGATTTATGCTAAAACCAGATTAAAAGAAAGAAAATTGCACCAACAGTATAGGAGAGAAAGAAAGTGAAAGTAGGAGGGATAAAATAACTAAGGGAGATGGGGAGAAGAATGAACAGTACATATATGGAATCTCCTTCAAATGATTTCCTTCTTTTCCCAGTTCCAGTGTCTGTTCTGTGCCAGTTCCATGTGGATTTCCTTCTGGTTTTTTAACTAAAAAAAGTGTGTATATGTTAAACATATGTTTTAAATTATGTAATTTTTTTTGCAATGTATGGAATTTACATAGTATTTTTGTGCATTTTTCAAATGCATATTATTGAATTGTTTTTTCTTTTGCAAAATGTATCACAAGAACTATACAACTAAAATTTCGGTCAATGTATTATTATTATTATTATTATTATTATTATTATTATTATTAAACAAAACCTAAAGATGAACAAGAAGGATCTAGGAGATGAAGACAGGCCAAATTTTTTTTTTGGGGGGGGGGAGAACATTTTGATGCAGTAAATTTTTCATGTATTCTTAATAGCAAGCTGCCCCAAAATATACAAGCATATTTTTATTAAATAGAATTTATCACTATTCCCTCATTATTATTATTGTTCCCTCATTATTGTCATCAAGAATAGTCTACTACAGGCATTTGCATATGATTATACCATTAATTTCTCTTCCATTAGACCTGAATGCGTAAAACACATCTGATGGTTATTTAGTTATTATTTATTTGTTCAGTAGACAAAATCTTTGTCTTCTACCTTCTTCATTTTCTACAGAAGAGCCCTGGTGACACAGTGGTTAAATGCCAGTACTGCAGCCACTCACTCACAAACCACAAGGTTGTGGATTCAGTACCAGCCAGGGGCTCAGGCTAAACTCGGGATTGCATTCTTCTGAAGTCATTAAAATAAGTACCCAGCTTGTTGCGGGTTATTAGCTTACAGTTGTAAACCTCTTAGGGCCTTTGCAGACTGCCAGAAATAGTGCAAATTGAGTCCACTTGTGGTATGAAGTGGTATATAAATGAAGCTGCTATTGCTATTGCTAAGAAGGCAGAGGCTGGAACATTTTTTGCTTGTACATTTTTATGTTCTGGTGGTAAATCACAAACACACACACACACATGGGAAGTGCAGCATGGTGTAATGGTTTGAGCATTGGACCAGGACTTTGGAAACCAGGATTCAAATCCCTGCTCATAGTCACATGCTCTCAGCCTCAGAGGAAGGCAAAGGCAACCCCCCCTTGCCAAGAAAAGCCTGTAACAGCTTCCCCTTAGGCTCATCATAATTTGGAAATGACTTGAATATATGCAAGAACAATGCACACACACACTATAATTAACTGCCTGCTTTGGGATCAAGGACAGCTTTGGGGATGTGTTGTTGATTTGCTTTTTAATCTGTCTCTCTTTTTTCTCTCTCCAAACACACACACACACACAGAGAGAGAGAAAGAGAGAGTTTAAATATTTGTTTAACCGCATGTGAGAGTAACTAGAAATATCCTTGGTCAAATAGTAATTATTGTTTTTTAAAAAACGTATTTGTAATTGCATGGTGAGATTGCCTAAATCTGTGATGGCAAACCTATGGCACATGGAGGGCAGAAGGAGGAGGAGGAGGTGCGTGCCTGTTCCTCCTCCTTTTCAATCCTCCCTGGCCTTCAGCTGCCTCTCCGGAAGCAGCTGAAGGCCAGGGATGGTGTGGGGAGAAGAGGAGGAAGAGGCGTGTGCCTGTTCCTCTTCCCCCCCCCTCACTCCTGGGCCTTCAGTTGTCTCTGAAGAAGTCCCACCCTGGAATTCCTGCCACTGGAGTGTGTAAGTCCCACCCCCAGCAGTGTGTAACACCCGGTGCCAGAAGGCCTTTTAGTTTAGGCCCTAAAAGTTTCGCCATCACTGTCCTAGATCTTCAGCTTCACCAATGCAGATTCCTTCCACCAATCATGCTTTTTTGCTTGTTAAACAATGGTCAACTTAAAGTCTGTGGGACATGGACACCTTCCCACCAGCCCTTTTCCCCTCTTCAAAGGGTCCCTGTCAAATGTATTGTTTTGTGGCAGTGGAAGAAAAAACAGCACTTTTTGCTTTAAAAATGCTACCATGAAGCAAAATTTAGTGATGATGTAACTGAAACCAAAACCTCTTTTTAAGAGGAACACATCTTAGACAAAA
>CM034706.1:82321907-82338664 GCA_020142125.1 Phrynosoma platyrhinos | reverse complement strand
TCCTTCCTTCCTTCCTTCCTTCCTTCCTCTAAGCAAGAGCCATCTGCCACAGAGCACCACAGGCTATCATTACGTGGTTATATTAATTCCATTATTACATGAGAGCAACACAGCCAGGAAGTACTAAGTGTTATATACTTTGAGTAATTTGAAGTATTTGAAATGCTTTAACATTCCCAAGAAATTCTGGCATCTAACCGTAATTCCTGCCTTCATTACTTTCCATTAATAATAATGGAAGTCTGCAGTATTGCTTGGTCCAGATTCCTGCCTTAAAAAACAGGAAAAAAAACTGCATGGGCAGCACACTCAGGGAAATGACAAATAAGGAGAAGTGTTCTTTATAGTAGAGACTCCTAAGGGCTTTAAAGATAAGTCTTAGCTTGAATTAGGTATGGGAGCTCATAGTGCAGTTCCTGGGGAACAAGATAAATTCATGCCTTGACTTATATCAAGAACCATTTCACACTACACACATGTGGAAAAGTAAAATTTGCAGTTCAGGGAGGTTCTCAGAATTCTCAGTCAGACAGCTCTATTGCCTAAACTACAAGCCCCAGGATTCCATAGGATGTTAGCATGGCAGTTAAAATGAAATTATGATATTGGCTAGAAGCCTACTGGGTAGTTATGAATTTGTAACTGAGAGTTACACATTTTTAACTGTTTTGTATTAATGACCTCTATGTATCTCCTAATTTAAGGGATATTTAGAAACCATAAATATCCACCCAGTCCCCACCTATTGGTCAGCAGCTGCTATGATCAATGGCATTCTGTTCTCCATCACAAAGACCTGAATGATGTTCTCACCCTCCCCGATGTAAGTGATCTCAGCTGTGACCGTTTGTAACAGAGACTCTGTTACAATGGAGTTCACTCATATAAGGGGGTAAGAATAGTAGGGCCTCTGCAGACAGATGGCTCTGGGCTGCCCCGGGAAGCAGCGGATCGGGGCCATGGCAATCCCACACCATGGCCCTGATCATCCCTTTTGCCACCCCAAAAAGAGTGGCAAAATTATACTCCTTTTAGGGGCGGCAAAAGGCCCCCCTAAGAGCTGACTCCGCGACTCTTCGGTTTGAATAGTGTTTGAACGCTGTGCCAGAAGGGCATCTTGATGCTGTGTGCCGTATGTAATGGCACACGGTATCAGGACGGTGTTGGCGTGGGGTTGGGGCGGCCGACATGCAGCTGTCCCCCCCCCCAACTCTACCTCTAGGCTGGCCCTTTGGTCCAATCTGCAGAGGCTCCAAGTCAACCACTTCCCAAGCAAAAGGGAAGTAGAGCCCCATTGATCACAGTGGCTGCTGACTGGTAAATGGGGATGGGGGGGTGTTGGGCTAGGATTCACTATATAGCTATGTAACTATTACTGTTACATAGCAAGATAGTGCATAGAAGGTTCTGGCTGCTATAATTGTTCAGTGCAGCATGAAAAGGCCCCAATGAAATGTCCCCAAGCCACATGTTTATCATGTTTCTCTTCATTGTGGGGAAGTCATAAAAAATTGTGCAGTTTTACAAGATTATTTGTTATTTGTTATTTGTGTCTCTGTGTTTGTGATTTACTGCTAGAACTTAAAATGTACAAGCAAAAAATGTTCCAGCCTCTGTCTTCTTAGCAATAGCAGCTTCATTTATGTACCACTTCATACCATGCTATGCAGTCTCTAAGCAGTTTACAACTGCAAGTTAATTGCCCCCAACAAGCTGTGTACTCATTTTAGTGACCTCGGAAGGATGCATGTCTGAGTCAAGCCTGAGCCCTGGCTGGTACTGAACTCGCAACCTTATGGGTGGCATGGACATCTGTGGCATCCTCCCAGGGATACTCTTCTATAAAGCACATGCTGATTTTCTTTTGGAATTCCCTGGTGCACTCCATTAGCCCTCATATGTTTGCAGTATGGTCCCTAGTGCTTTTTCCTTTCCTGAACCCTGCTTGGATCTCTGGGATTTCTCTTTCCATGTATGGTTGGAGTCTATGTTGCAGGATTTTGAGTATGATTTTGCTTGCGTGGGAGATTAATGCTATGGTCCTATAGTTGTTGGAGTCTTTTGTGCCTCCTTTTTTGTGGATGGGGATGTATATTGTTGACATATGTTGGTTAGCAGTAGAGTTGACTCTGTCAGTGTGGATTGCAGAAGTTTGATTGGAATATCTCTGTTCCTGATGACTTGTTTTTGTGCCATTTTTCTTATTGCTGCTTCCACCTCACTTTTTAGAATTCAGGGTTCATCTTCTTATGGCTCTTTGTTCCATGTATCTTTCATTTTGTCACCTCTTTTATATGGGGATTATCACACATCCTTTTCCCATCCTTATTGTGCAATCGTGTGAAACATATCAGATGATGATGCACTTCTCTGGTCATTATCCCATCAGTGAATTGGAATTGTCCCGTCATTTTTCATTAATGGAAGTTTCTATTATTCAAAATAGACAGGACAATTCCACTTCATTGACAGAATAATGATGGGATAATCACGGTATGTGTGATAGTCTTTTGTGTGATCACCCAATAAGGATGGGATAATAATAATAATAATAATTTATTTATGTTTCCCACTTCTCCCTGCAGATCAAGGTGGGATTACATCAGTTAAAATATAATACAAACATTAAAAAGTACAATCAATAAAATAATCACATTGTTAATAACTCAGACATCATTAAAAACCGAAAAACCAAGCAATTGAATCAAATAGTGCATTTTAAAGTTAGAAATTTACTGTGGGAGATCAGGTGGATAAGGATAATAAGGATAAGGATAATAATAATAATGGGATCCACTTCGCTCTTGTCTTTTGTCCCCCTGTCTGGTAATCTCCTATAACTCTTCTGTGTATCACATCTAGCATCTTTTTATTCCTTCCTGGTCTTGAATTATGTTATTTTTATTGTCATAGAGCATCCTGGTTCTTGGTTTGAACTTTCCTTTGATTTTCTTTCTTTGCTATCCTCCTCCCCCTCCTCCTTCTCTTCTTCCTAGCATTTTGTTGGATACATTCCCATGTCTGAATTTTCATGCAAATTGATTTTCTTCTCTAAATAAGGATAGGAACTATGTATGTAAAAGATGCAGCAAAGTATTTAGGTTACTTAGTACATCATTTTATGTTTACCATTTTTCATTTTTCATTCAAAGATGGGGAGATCACTTTTTTTTAAAAAAAGAAAATTAATCAAATTCAATATGCATTCCAAATCACTTTGAAATGGACATAACTGAACTTTGTGAAATGTTTTAAATAGTTATCATAAATGCCTGTTGACCCTTAACTATAGCAAGCACTGCAAATGCAACATCAAAGTTATTGCACAAGTTAATGAGGCCTTAAATTGGGATATTTTATAAGATTCTAGTGTTTCACTAGTACAGTATACAGCTGTTAGATGTATCATCTTAGTGTACAATGACTGAACTCTTTAATTGGCCACTTAAGGAAAAAACCTAGTCACTTAAGAAGATCTCAGTGTCTTGGAAGCAAATGTTTTGTGAAGTAAGGGTGGATCATAGGAAAACCATTACTGTGTTTTTGTTAGCTAATTGAAGTGCAAATAGTACATCAATATCATCATTGGCAATTTTGCCACTAATTTTAACAAGGTCAAGATTATACTCACTATATTGGCAGTTTTGCATATTAATACATGTTTTGCTCCTTTCATCAGCAGAACATATTAGTTGTTCACACAGATTCCCACAGTCATTAATTGTTTATAGGAACATCCAGACATACAGATGCCTTCCCCAATCTGGCACCCTTCAAATACATTGGACTACACATTCTACAAAGTTCTATAGCTCAATACATTTTTTGGACACCAGATTGGAGAAGGATGGCATACAGTACAGTTAAACTCAATAAGCAACAGAAATAATTGAAAAGCCAAGAAGGAGGATCACAGGAATGATACAATGTATATCTGCTAGCCTGTTCCTTGCTAGTTATTCTGTTAATACCTCCCTTCCTCTCAGGATAAATATATTGTTGGTCTTTGTTTTGAAGTCTGACACCATTGTGAGCAAACCTTATATAAAATTATAAGCATCACCACATGATTATGCAAATATAATATTTTGATTGTCTTCAGAAACAACTAATAAATCAATCAAGTCTTCTTGCTTCTAAACTGTGTACAGCCCACATTGACATGGATGCTAGTAACCTGGAAATTAGCATGTTCTAAGAGGAAAGAAATGAAGTGCTGAAAATTCTGTTCCCAGGTTAACTACTAAGTATTCTTGCTGTCAGTACAGTGGCTGATGGTATATTTGGCCTGAAGCAGACAGGCCAAAAAACACAGTTTCCAGCCGCATTTGGGGCATAGTCTTTAGAAGATGATGCATGCCCTGAATGCAGAGAGAAACCATGTCAGACCCATGTCTTCCCAAAAGAACTGGGCCAAAAAGGAGAGGTAAAATATTGCTCCTTTTGCTGGCCCAGTTCAAAACTGCGGTGGCAGGCACATGTGGCTGTCACAGCCCCAGCATGAATCGTGCCAGTGCAGTAATGAACCACATATGTTGGCCTGTCTGTTTTGGGCCAATATCTCCCAGGTTTATAATATATCTCATTCCTCCCAATGCAACAATGGAATAGAAATTTATGAAGAGCAGAAGAGGCAAATAAATCTATGATGAAGCTGTGTTCACCTCATCCCATAGTGACAAACTGTGTCAAGTGTTCCACTATTACAGAGAAACTTTTGTTGTGCAAAGTGAAATAGTCCAAGATTTGTTGTTACTTAAATTGTTTGGGTGGCCTCCAAAATTGTTGTTCCCTGAGAGACAGCACTTCTTTTCATGGAAGGGCAGCTGAACTCACAGGAAATTCTGTTGTTTGTAAATACATCTGCTAAGACCATAACTCTTATTCAGTAGAAATTCCTTCTTGGGCTGAGCAAAAATTTTCCAGAACATATTTTTAAAGAACATTTTCTTTTTCTCACCTTGTTCAAGGGAACAAAGACATTTTGCAGAATTTTCTCTTGAGACTGTCCACCATTTGGGAGACAGAGGAATGGCCATTGTCCAATTTGAAATAATAGGCCAACAAATAAATGATCAAAACCAGGTATGGTTTGTATAATTTTCTTTGCCTCATTCATTTAATCAAATTCTTTTATGATATAAAAAAATGGTTAAACTCAGCCCTGACTGAATTCAAATGCAATGAATAACTGTAAATTTTGTGCATGTTATGAATCCCTTCCTTGCAACTGTTGCTTGGCTGTTAGTTTCCTCTTTTCTTCTGTCTCTAACAACAGTTGCTGAAATGAAGTAAAAGTACGAATTGTCAGTCCTGACCCTAGTTTGTCTATATAAATGATAAACTGTTCTTCATTCCCAATGAAATCTGTCCAGATTGTGTGAAGTTTTCTGAAGAGTGAATAGCCTCCTAAATCACAGGGTCTGTTTGCAAAGACTAGAAGCTAATGTTCTTTGAGTCCCACTTCCATTTTCTTCTGTTCTTTGTTCTTAGTGAGTTCCAAGATCATGCATTTCCTTCTCTCACAGAAATGCACTCCAGTTTTGTTGCACTGTTGTTAATTAGCACATTTATTTGAGAAATTTGCCTGATTGGCTCTTTGACATATCCCATTTAGCATCCCATTGGTTAGTCCCAATTGGAGTGGATCCATTCAATCAATTGTTTATACATGGATATAAATCTAACAGATTCAAAGGGGCTTCTTCTTGTCTAAGAAGAATTTAGACCTCCGTGTGTCTTTCTGGGTTTTCCCCACTTATGAACATTTGGGAAACTTGATTTTAAAATATGCCCTTGTATTGTGTGAACTTTATTTCTTAGAAATAAGCTTTGCAGATATGCAAATCTTATCAGTTGTTGCCAAAAAGTTACTTTCAACAATCTGGTTGAGTCCAATGAAATTTCTTTCCTTCCCTAGTAATATCAGTGCTATGTCCAAATTCACATATAACAATAATGATTCTTTCTCCCATTGTGGTTCCTTGCTTTTTCCTTCAAGGATTACTGTCTGCATTTCTGTCTCGAAGCTAGTACCCACTTTGAATAAATCACCCAGCAAATTACTGTATAGATGCTATTTTATAAATGATCTATCAAGATGTTAAGAAGTGACATGACCCATCCAGAGAACTATGAACTGAAAGGACTTTACTTATTGTATCCCAACACATCCTGGATGGATCTTGGTCAAGATGCTCCCAGACTGTTAACTTATTTAAGTTCACTCACTACAAGAACAAGTGATGATCTGCATGTGTTAATGGCATCACAGATCAAACATGACAAATAGACCTTTCTTGTCACCCTTCATTAACACGGAAACAATATTATCCTTACTAGCACTTAGCAATGGCTTTGTCAACATTAATTTAACAATCCACATGTAAAAATCCTTGTAGATACAAAAACAAACCACAGTTACATCTCATTATGGCTTTTTGTCATTTGCCATACACAGGCATAAAAATGAAATCACAAATGTTTTATGTTGTAAACAAAAAAAAACCTTTTTCATATATATATATATATATATATATATATATATATATATATATATATATATATATATATATATATATATATATATATAGCAACAGAACACCTGCCTCTGTTCCACACCCTACTCTCAATCAGCTGAGCTATTAATATCTGGCCAAGTAATAGGAATGTTGTCGCGTCTTGTCATGGAGATATCTCAACAACTGGCAAAAACCAATACTTGCTTTACATTTTTCTCCTTCTTCTTCTACTCAAAATGTGGATGTGCCTCCAATAATTTAAAAAATAGATGGTGATAAGTTGAAAATGTCAGGTAATTGGCAGACAGATAGGAAGTTAAACTGTGTCCTCAGTGAAGCAAATTAACCAGCAGCTGCCAGCAGAGGCCCCAAGGTCATCTGAATGTCAGAATCAACTAAAGGCCAATCATTCAGAAGGGGTTCTCTGCTGATATTTGCCCTCCCTGGTCATTTTCTGATCTCCCAGGAACTGCCCTGAACTACTGCCAACATGTGTTCATTTCTAAAAATTACACAGATTGTGATTTATTACCCATCAAGCTACAAAAATCCATTGTGAATTAAATCAGCCTTTTGTTTAAATTGCTACTCTGGAATACGTATCATATCATCATAAATGACATTGAAGTTATAATCTACAGTAGTCTGCTTCAGATGCTGATAAGGCTTCACCAAGGGACGATCAATACTTACTATTCATTTTTGAAATTATCTTCACATTGATCCTTGAACAAGCGCCAGTAACACAGAAGCACCGTGGCTTTAATACAATAATTATATAAAGGTTTACAGGCTCATCCTCCTAGCCAATAAAAGCTGTCAGCTGGCAGGGACAGTTACAATCCCATAATCCATCAAAATGCTGTTCTCTGACCTGTGGGCTTCTGGGCTTTTGGTAGACCTCGATAAGCATGCTTATAGAGGAGAGCAACAAACAGGCAAAACAAAAGCACCAGATTCATGTTAGTGATCACACACACACACACACACACACACACTTCTTCTGTGGCATTTGTTTTTTTAAAAAATATGTTCATAGAATTTGCAAAGTTCTCCTTGCCTTTTGCACAGAGGTGATGTTAAGTTTCCTTTCAAAAGGATATTGTGCCATATTTGCAAACTTTTTGATAACGTTTTATTATCATGGAACTATTCATTTTTATTCATTCCCTATCCCCTTTTATCAAAGTAAATATACAATCTGCTTTTATTATAATTTGTCAACCGAATAGGATCCAAAGAAAGGATACATACATGCAAGCATAGTTAGAGACTGGTTGGTTTTGGTCTTCCCTCAAATTGTACATTACTGTTGAGCCCATCTAATAGTGGCTTGTTTCTTCAGCTCAAACTGGCTTGACTCTTTAGCAGTGCTGAAATCAAAACATCCAGCAGAGTGCCAGCTAAGCATCCCATTTCTTCCTTAATTCCATCTCTTCTTGATGCAATCTTTTCTTTTGAGTCTAACACATTTCTTTGCTGCCACCATCAGATTAGTTTAAGTCAATGATTACCTAGAAGAGAGACCACTTATGGGATAGGTATTCTGCACATGTTCCTAAAAGATCAGAAGAATTATATTAGAAAAAGATAAGCAATAATAAAACAGTGATAATTAAATACTGAAAATGATAAACTATTTTACAAGGCATTTTAAAGGTAATAAATGAACACTATTCAGAGAAAGCACATTCACACACTGAACTGAAACCAGAACTAGTCCCACATGTAATAAATTAATTGTATCAACTGGATTTAGGGGGGAAGCAGACTGGCAGCGCGGGGCTGCTCTGGGAAGGTGCGCCGCAGGACTGAGGTATCCCCACGCCTCAATCCTGCGGCACTCCTTCCCTGTCCCTGAAAGGAGCGCTAAAATAGCGCTCCTTTCACAAGTCAGTGAAAGTGCACCACAAAAGCTTGCTGCGCACTTTCACTGACTTATCCGCTGCAGTGTGTCCAGACGCTGTGGCGGGAGGTTGCCCTCGGAGCGCCGGCCGTGCGGAGGGCTGGCGGCTCCGAGGGCAACCTCGGAAGGAGGAAGGGGCGCCAAGCGTGCGGCTGCCCCTCCTCTTCCTTGCCTCGAGGACGGCTCTATTAGCCGTCTGCTGAGGCCCTCAGTTACCTTAACTAACCTAAATTCCATTGTTTCCAATAGGTTTATGGGCATTATGACTAAACCTAGATCCTACCTATAATGGAACAAGGAATTTGAATTTTCTATAGTGATTTAAGAAACAACATAGTGATTATTACACCTGCCTTTTAAACCATGATTACACATGAAAAAAAGTGGCTTTGGCAATACTTATTACATAATGATGCCTCTGATATGCAGCTGCTGTGTTCACAAAGTGTGATTAGGGCATCCCTTTTTATTGACAGAGGAAACCCATGAATGAGTTAACAGTTGTGCTAGTCCTCAGGTACGAAACTGTTGAGGCAGTTGTGATATTGGCAGTCACATGTTGTCAGTGTCTCCTCCTCTCCCTCTGTCCACCCTTTACCTCACTATTGCCAAGCAGGCTGGTTGTCTTTTTTCTTATTTATTTTCTTTCTTCTTAAGTATTTTGTAAATTAAATCACAGTTTTAGAGCTCCAGAATTGTATGAAAAAGTGTGTGGTGGGGAAATAAAATTTAAAAAAATCAAAAAGCATGCTGTGTGATTTTAGAGCATGGAAATAGAGGGCCTCGGCAGACGGCTAATTGAGCCGTCTTCCGGGCCCAGAAGAGCCACACGAGCAGCACCCCTTCCTCTTCCCGAGGTCGCCCTCGGAGTCGCTGGCCCTTCGCACGGCCGGCGCTCCGGGGATGACCTCACGCCGCGGTGACTGGACGCGCCACGGCGTTTGAGTCAGGGAAAGTGCGCCCACCGCTTTTAGGGTGCAGTTTCCCTGAAATCTAAAAGGAGTGCCAATTTGGAGCTCCTTTTAGATTCGCCGCAGGAGCGCCGCGGTGCGGAGGCTGAGCTCCACCGGCGCTCCGACCCGCGGCGTCTCCGGGGCCTCCGTCTGCCGAGGCCCAGAGTTAAAGGGAAATGTAGAAGAAAGCATGATGGCAGAAGCAGCTTCAGTTATGCAATTGAAAAGATGTGTGATAATGGCTGCTCTGAAACCTGTATGTTTGAATTTTTTTTAAATGACACAATTGTAGCAAAAATGGGGCTTGTGTAGTAATGTCCATTGTGATAAAAGACTCAACAGAATACTGATAAAAGAGAAAGAGATGTAAAGAATATTAAAAGTTTCTCATCCTAGACATTTTGTCAAATATCATGAGATTTTTTAATCCTTCAACAAAAATAAAAATATTGTTTTCTTTTAAAATGATCTTTTGTTTGTGCATGAAAAAGCATTGTTTACACAAAATACACTATTTTCTAAACATTTGTACATTAGTACAAACATTTTTCAGAACAGTTACCAATGCAAAAGAAAAAGAAGAAAAAAGTGCAAAACCTCTTACAATCTCTCCCAGAAGAGAGAAAACTTTTGAAATTCTTTGTTCTCACAGTCAAGAACAAAATAAGAAAAGATTTATATCCCTATAAAAGGCATAAGCAGAAAGTGAAGCAGGAAAGGTGTGTATGTGTGAAAGAGTCAGCATTAACTTTTGCAGAAGATGAATCACTACTATTGAACTGCTCAAGGGCAAAACTAACACTGACATTTTAGAGACATTTTAGAGACTGGGTTGACTGCTTCCTTCATAGCTATTGATACAAGAATAAAAATAAAATATATCACCTGTGACTAGTGACTTGTGGGAAAGGAGGAAACATAGGGGGAATGGAAAGCAAGAGTTAAGGATGGATTTGTGTAAGAATAAATGAATGTATGTCACCCATTGACACATGGGCAGTCCAGTCCAACATATGTTCAGTCATATGTCCCCACCATGTTCAGTTCTAGTAAGTGTGCACAATAACATGAAATAAAAGCCCTTGGTTGAATGCCAGAAGATTTCAGAAGCCTTAGAGAAATGAAAATACAAGTGAGTTTCCCTATTTGAACACGATTGATGACCCACCATGGAATAATAAGACCAGACACAGATTTGGGTTAAATATAGGCCACTTTATTGACTTGGAATCTATTTACATCATGATGATCCTGGAAGAAGCAAGAGGGAGGAGCAAACTGATGTGGATTCAGATGAGGCCAGGTGTCACCCCTTGATTACCTCCTCAGCCTTCCCTTGGGTGAAGTACCTAACTCTGGGAAGGGTCCAATAACTGGGTTGTTCCTTGGTCACTTTCTACTGGAAGGCAAACCCACCCAAGCCATAGGACTTTACAAGTGAGAGCAAATCCCCAGCTATGTCCAAACTCTGTATGGAAAGAAGCACATGGAGGAGTGGTCAGGCTCTTTATTGCCTATAACTCCCCTAGCCCCGTGCACAGTGTCCTGAGCACATTGCAGCTGAGCACAAAGGCTTCTGGTCTTCCCCCCACAGAGGCCAACAAGAGTAGTCATTCTCTGGAGCCTTGTTAGATTGAATAATTTCAGTATTTTCAATGAAGGGCACACCACTGAGATAGAGATACACATAGAGACACACACACATCTGTTCTATGGAGGCAAGGGGAGCAATCCAATATGCTCAACAGCCAAATTTACTTTCTTGGAAAGACTAATATAAATAACTATGATTATCACATTCAGAGATCAACTGATTGATATATGGCTCAGAATATTGAATTTCAGAGTTTTGGTCACTTGCCTCTAGGAAGTGATAATGAAGAAAGCTCATTAAGACCAGCAAGAAAATTATAATGATCAGGTGGTTTGAGTCCAGATGCTAAAGTGGAAGGTTCCTTTGTATTTTAGACATTGTCTTCCTTCTCCAATTACTAGCTTGGGTAAGAGGCTGGTTGCATAGTGAATCTGGCAGTATATCACTCCCTACCCCCTTGATTTCATGAAGGAAAAACCATAACTTTCATAATCTGCAGGAACAACAAGAATAAATAAATATGCAATAAAAATTGCCTGTACCAACTGGATCATTACACCAGCAAAGTCTTCATTGAACTGGAAGTCAGAGAAAGTTGAGAAGGCAGATGGACCTTTCTTGTCAATGGACCAAGTAGAAATTGCTTGATTTCATTCTTAAAAAAAGAATAAAAAAATATTTAATTTTTTTGTCTGTCTCTTCTGTCTTTTCTATCATTTGTTTGGTATCAATGGCTTGTTCGCTCTATAACCATAAGTCACAAATGGTATGGCAGATTTAGTGCACATAAAAGACGGAAGAGGATGGGAAATGGATAGGGAGCTCTCAAAATTTAATGCTTTGAGATGACTGAGAAGAGGGAGCCTTTTCTTAAGCCTTTACTTTGTTGCAGTGCAGATGGGCAGCACAGAGCCACCTTGGGAAGTGGCGGATCAGGGCTGCAGCAGCCCCACATTGTGGCTCTGATCTTCCTTTTTTCCACCCCGAAAAGAGTGGCAAAATGCCGCTCCTTTCAGGAGTGGCAAAAGGGTGCCTTAAGAGCTAGTGTGTGGCTCTTCATTGTCCCTTAAGGTACAGAGCATCAAAATGCTGTGCCGGGAGGGCGTCCTGATGCTGCACATTGTGCATAACAGTGTGCAGTGTCATGACAGCATGGGTGTGGGGTTGGGGTGGCGGCTGCCCCACCCCATCTCTGCCTCCAGGCTGGCCCTTTAGGCTGGTCTGCAGAGGCCCTTTGTTGGTTCCACTGCTGACTGCCTCAAGATTGATGGTGCTTAGACGGTCTCTTTTGAACACTGTTAAAGCATCCATGATGGACAAGATTAGTTGTATGGTTGGACTTTACTCTAAGTATCAATCACTCTGCCAAAGCAAATGGCAAATTTGTAGCAAATGTGCCTGAACTGATCAAGGTGCTTAATTTAATCAAAAACAATATTTAACAAATTATGGGATTACCTTTCTTTTTAAGTCTATTCTTCCAGCATTCATACTTCCTTGACCCTCCTCTCTTCCCAGTGAAGGCTTGTGATATTAGGATAGCTAACATCTAAGAGGAGACATCCCTGGGTCTAAATAAGGCTTGGTGCCATTTTAGAGCCTGTTTGGTTCACACTCTACAAGAGTATGGTCTTATGTCAATAGCACATACAAAGCTGCTAATTTTGTGAAGATTTAGGAAACACAGGTAAACACACACTGAGGCACTATTTTGGTGAGGTTTTCTACCATTGTCCACGAACAAAATAAGGGAAGTTGACCTGAAGAGGTGGTGGTGGTAGTGGATCTAGAGGTATCTCAGACCCCTTCCAACTTCATCTTTTAGCAGTTTATCTCAGACACCTTGGTTATGAGACCCCCCGGGGTCTCATAAACCTCTATCTCAGAGCTCTATCCCTATCTAGTCCCAATCCAATTTCCTATCTATCTCAACACTCCTCATTCAGCCTATTTAAACTTGCTCCTGGAAGTAGCCCCCACCTTTTCTTGGATAAGTTCCCACTGGCTGATGCCAGGCTCACTCTGACTGGATGTTGCCATTGCTCCATTCTGTCTTTTCTCCACACATAATATTTCAAACTTCTATGTGGAAGCTGGACAATGAAAAAAGCTAACATGGAAAAGAAAATTCACTTTTGATTTGAAGAGAGTTTACTGGTAACATGGATTGCCAAAAAGATATATTAAATGGGTTCAAAATCAAATAGAGTGTTAACCTTTCCTAGAAACTAGAACGACTAAACTAAGGTTATGGTATTTTGGACATATGAGAAAATATGACTTACTGAAAAAGACAATAATGTTGTGGAAAGATAAAGATAGTAAAATAGTAAGAAAGAAGAATGCATTACAAATTCAATAAAGGAGGGCACTGTCCTGAATTTGCAAGACTTGAGCAAGGCTAATAATAAAAAGATCTCTCATTCATAAGGCTGCCTTATGTCAAAGTTGCCTTGATGACATATTGCAACAACCATAAGGAATAAGCAAAATGCAGCCTTCCATATGTTCAACTGAAACTCATCACTTATACTGGCCTGATGGCTGTAATAAAAATGATTTGATTTGATTTGATTTGAAACTCATCACTTTCTTTCTCATTGTGTGTGCCAATTAGGGGTGATAAGAATTTCAGGGTAATAAGATTTGGAGGACTACACTTTGCTACCCCTGTTTACCATTGCATCCAAGTGTTAGTCCCCAATGTAGACCCATTGAATCAATAGAAACTAACTGCCTTTGCAGACTGCTAGAAACAGTGCAAATTGAGTCCACTTTAACTGCCCTGGCTCAGTGCTAGGGAATCATAGGAATTGTATTTTTTTTTTCTGAGACACTGAGCCTGCTCTGTCAGAGAGCTCTGGTGCCACAATAAACTACAGTTCCCATGATTCCCTAGCACTGAATTAAAGTGGACTCAATTGCACTATTTCTGGCAGTCTGCAAAGGCCCTAAATCAACACTTACATACATTTCATTGATTCTATGGTTCTACTCTTTTTTGTACATACATGAGAGTGCATGGGTTTACCTTCTTGTCTTTAAAATGTTGCAATTTTTGTTTGGAAGATTACTATTTGGCAAAATAATGTAACTTCTGAATACCAGCTGCATTCAAAGCATACATTTTTCTTCTAGATTCTTTCTGTCTGGAAAATATTCCATTATTTCAAACCAAAATACCACAGGAAGTATGGGCCGATTGTGGTGATGCATGAGATTCTTTCCACTTTATAAATGATCACTTTCATGGCCCTTCCCCAAGTAAAAATAGGGCGAGCAGTGGTCTTCACCTCCTTTAGATGTACCAGTGAATGAAGAAGACAAAGGCATTTTTTTTAAAAAAAATAAGGCATGTAAGAATTGTGTTTGTGGCTATAAAAACTGATTCTGCACCACCCAATGAGGCCTTCCCATTTCTGAAGCAATTCAGCACATCATGGCAGTAAGGCAAGCTCTGTTCATTCAATCATTCCATTTTCCTGCCAGTTGCAGGAATGTTCCCTACAGTGTCTGTAGGCAATAACATGCCTTAAAAAAGGACAAATTATTAAATCAGCCTTGGGATTTGTCATCTGGTTATGTTGAAAAGACTGGAGCAATTTGCCAACATAAAGCTGGGATCACAGAGTGCACAGTCGACAGCTAGCATTGTAATGATAATGAACCTATCTCTACAGGACTGACACAGACATATAAAGTGGTTTTTTTGAATCTGATATTAACAACAGACACCCAAAACAAAATTGATATATTCTTCTTATACACTTAAGGAATTTTTGTATAGTTGGATCTTTAGAATATGAAATGCTGAAAGTTCCAGTTGATAGAAAAAGTATATTTTAATGAGACATTTTTAAAAATGCTTTTCATCCAAGATCTTTTGAGAAAAAGATACATTCAGACAGAAACAGTAGCAGGCACCAGATCACTGACTGTATGGGTATTAATCTGCTAATCTTTGGTGGGCCGATCAACCCCCTGTTTTCATAGAACCATTTACCTCCTTTCCATTATCAGAGAGGGGATTTACCTGCTTTGTGGTAAGAAGGGAGAGGGTTATCTTTATTTATAGATAATGAAACCAAGCATATTTTATTCACTTTTTACTTTGAATAAAGACTCACTGTCCAAATAGCATAATTTTCACAGAGACCGGACACAATAGGATGAATATGCCATGGAAGCCAAAAGAGACAGGGTGAGTCAAACTGGAGTGAATTTAATCCTTGCTGGGCCTGATAACATATGCATGCCCCACCTTTAAGTTGTTTTTTTTCCCCTGGAAATACAAATAATTGGCAAATATTCCTGCAAACTCATTACATCCACAACCTCTTTTCCCTTTCCCTATTTTTGATCCTTACATTATCACTCATAAAATGCCTGTTGGAATGCAAAAGGCTTTGTTTGTCTGGAAAAAGAAAGTAGGAAGTCTAATTTTCCTGGGAAGAGGGTTCCAAAACTAGTAGGGTCGGCCACTGAAAAGGCCCTCTTATATGTTTCCACCAGATGTACCCATGAGGATGCTGGAAATGCAAAAGGTCCCAGATTCTGTCTCTGTTAACTCTAAATAGGATTGACTGAAACTCTGACAGACTGTTGCCAGTCTACATACATTTAGGGTGAGCAATTGTTGGAGGCTAGTGGGATGTATTAGACCACCAGGAGACTCTTCTGCACATTCCCCCATCACAAAATAAATCCCTGCCTTAAAGCAGAAACAAGAAATTACATTACAAGTGACTTGCTTCCCCCCTCAGAGTTACAAGAGGAAGTGTCTTGGAAGACTGCATCCACACTGCAGAAATAATCCTGTTTGACACCACTTTAACTGGCATGGCTCAATGCTATGGAATTCTAGGAAATGTAGTTTGTTGTAATTTGTAGCTGTTCTGATGTCCCATCAAACTGCAACTCCCTGAATTCCATAGCTTTGAGCCAGGAAAGTGGTGTCAAACAGGATTATTTCTGCAGTGCAAATACAGTTGAAGTCACTTTCAGGATATTTGCTGTTTTTAAGGCCTATCCTAGGCCTAAAATGGCCTAGATGGCTTGAAAATATGTTTAAAATTCTCCAAATGCCCCCTGGAGGGACTTTGGGGGCATTATGGACCAAACATTTTCATTTAAAAAAGGTTTTTTAACCCATGGCAGGCCCTGGAAGCCAAAAAAAAAAAAATGGCTCTGGGATTGCATGCTGGCTACAGGCTATATTTTGCCCATGTTTATTGATGAAGGACCGTATGAATCTGTTAAAGACAACTTGGAATAACTCAGCAATATAGATATATATTGCTATAGCATATCATAGAATCATAGAATCATAGAGTTGGAAGAGACCACAAGGGCCATCCAGTTCAATCCCCTGCCATACAGGAACTCAAAATCAAAGCATCCCCAACAGATGGCCATCCAGCCTCTGTTTAAAGACCCCCAAAGAAGGAGACTCCACCACACTCTGAGGGAGTGTGTTCCACTGTCCAACAGCTCTCACTGTCAGGAAGTTCCTCCTAATGTTGAGGTGGAATCTCTTTTCCTATAGCTTGCATCCATTTTTCTGGGTCCTATTCTCTGGAGCAGCAGAAAACAAGCTAGCTCCCTCCTCAATACGGCATCCCTTCAAATATTTAAACAGGGCTATCATATCCCCTCTTAACTATCTCTTCTCCAAGTTAAACATACCCAGTTCTGTAAGTCGTTCCTCATAGGGCATGGTTTCCAGACCCTTTACTATTTTAGTCGCCCTCCTCTGGACACACTCCAGGTTTTCAACATCCTTT
>CM034706.1:82243310-82253916 GCA_020142125.1 Phrynosoma platyrhinos | reverse complement strand
CACCTGGCAGAAAACTCAACTCTTATCTGATAAGACTCGTCATAGGAATTTTTTTCATTCCTATCAAGAGGCAATACGTGTAGCAAAGAAATCTTTCTTTTCTGCATGTATTGCGTCTGCAGAGTCTCGTTCAGCAGAGCTGTTTAGAATGGTATGGGAGCTGACCTGTGCAGAACCCTCTACTTAATCTGACAATGGCCTTCTGTGATGTATTTAATACCTATTTTGCAGATAAAATCTCTCAGATAAGAGCTGACTTGGACGCCAGGCTTACAACAGATTTGACTGATGAGGTGTCCAGTAAACCTGTTTCTGAGATTGTACTGGATCAGTTTGAGCCGGTGAGTACCAATGATGTGGACAAGATCCTTGGAAAGGTGAGAAAGACAACGTGCCATCTAGAACCTTGCCCATCATGGTTGGTCATCCAGGGGGGGTGACACATTGATGGCCTTTCTTAAAGAGACCATCAATGTGTCCCTTAGGGAAGGAGTATTACCATCTTGTCTAAAGGAAGCGATTGTGAGACCGCTTCTTCGGAAGCCTTCCCTGGACCCCCTTGACTTGAAAAATTATAGACCTGTTTCCCACCTTCCATTTCTGAGCAAGGTGATTGAGCGGACCATCACCTCTCAACTCCAAGTGATTTTGGATGAAACCTATTTTCTAGATCTATTTCAAACCGGCTTCAGACCAGGATATGGGGTGGAAACTGCCATGGTTGCTCTGGTAGATAACCTTCACCAAGACATCATCAGGGGAAACGTGACCCAGTTGGTGCTCTTGGATCTCTCAGTGGCCTTTGATACAATAGATCATAGCATCCTCCTGGAATGCCTGAGAGGGTTAGGGATTGGAGGCACTGTACTTCAGTGTTTCCATTCCTTCCTCTCAGGCAGATTCCAGAGGGTGATGTTAGGGGACAGTCGCTCCTCTAAAAAAGAGCTTAATTGTGGTGTCCCTCAGGGCGCCATTCTGTCCCTGATGCTCTTACTATCTATATGAAGCCGCTGGAGAAATCATCTGGAGACATAGGGCTGGATGTTATCAGTACGTCGATGACACCCAAATATATTTCTCCATGTCTCGGTCATCAGCCATGACAACAGATGGTATCTCTCCCCTCAATCACTGTCTTGTAGTCATAATGGACTGGATGAAGAAAAACTGACTCAAACTGAATCCAGAGAAGATGGAGGTACTTATAGTAGGGGCCCCTAAGCCAGGTATTGGGTTACAAATTCCAGTCCTAGATGGGGTCACTCTCTCCTCGAAGGACTGTGTTCGCAGTTTGGGGATGCTCCTAGATTTGTCGCTTCACATGATTGATCAGGTGAATGCAGCAGTCAGGAGCACCTGTTATCATCTCTGGCAGATACGCCAACTGCGCCCTTACTTGGAGAAATTAACAGCAACCAGATTAACAACAACCTCCCAGAGATCTTTTTCAGTTGTTGCTCCCACACTATGGAATGCACTGCCAGAAGAGATCCGTCAAGCAACTAGCTTGGAAAATTTCAAAAAAGCCATAAAAAAGGATCTCTTCCAGAAGGCCTTCCATGAATAGATTAGACCTTCTAACATATGTCTCTCCCTCTCCCTCTTTTATAATTATCCAATTTTAATTTTATGTTTAGATTTTCAAGTTTTATGGCTGGTTTTTATAATCACTGGTGAATACACCAATTATTTTAATTCATAATTGGTATTATATGTATATAATCAGAAGGGCTGCAAGACTCAGAAAAACTCAGAGGAATGAAGATGAGCAACCATCCAAAGGGAAGATATTTTTACCATACATCAAAGGAGTCACAGACAGAATAGGGAAAGTGGTGAGGAAACACAGCTTCCAAATGGTTTACAAACCAACCAAGAAAATCCAACAAATGCTGTGCTAAGCGAAGGACAGGAGAGACCCTTTCACAGTCACAGGAGTTTACCGCATGCCATGAAGCTGCATACAAGTTTACGTAGGGACCAAACACAGTGTCTAAACATGAATCAAGGAACATGAGAGACACTAAAGACTGGGCCAGTCAGAAATATCAGCAGTAGCAAAACACATTATAAACTATCCTGGGCATAAAATGTTGTTTGAAAACACCAAAATTCTTGATCATGCCAACAACCGTCAGGTCAGAATGCACAGGGAAGCCATTGAAATCCACAAAAACTTAGACAACTTCATTAGGAAAGAAGAAACCCTAAAAGTAAACAAAGGGGGGTGCAGATGGTGAAAAGTGCCATCTTCAATCCCAGGAAAGGGAGGGGCAGCCTCACACCGAGCAACCCAACCCCTTCCCAAGGACGTCATTGGAGCGCCCACCATTCCACACGGCGGGCACTTTGATGACATCCTTCCATCTCAGTGCCCAGACACGCTGAGCCAGAAGAGATGCTGAAGAGGTGCGCACAGCCTTTTTTGGTGCCCTTTCCATGCCTTGCAGAAGGAGAACTATTTTAGCGCTCCTTCCAGGGCTGGAAAAGGAGTGAATTGGGGCCAAGGCATGGGGCAGCCTTGGTGACACGGCCGCCCGTCTGCAGAGGCCCAAAGTTTGGCTACCAGTCCTGCAAAATAGGAAAATCAGCACTCAGAAAATGTAAATGGAAAACCACTCAGGGTCAGGGGCTTTTCCAGCAGACAATGAACACCAATTACCAGACAATAATCCTTGTTTGCATATCCCTCTACCATGAGGCCCTGCCATCAACACAGAACAATACACAGTTTATGTGCGAATCACTCCTCCTTATCCAGAGTTTCACTCTCTTCCATTCCAGCATTCTCTGAAGATGCCAGCCACAGATGCTGGCAAAACATCAGAAAGAAACTCTTCTACAACATGGCCATACAACCTGAAAAACCCACAAAAACTATAGATGCCGGCCATGAAAGCCTACGACTTCACAAACAAGTCCTGTGCCATTTTTAGGAGAGGCCTTTTTAAGAAGAACCCTTTTTTAACAACAGGAAGTGATCATGAGTCATGTCCTGTTTCAAAGAAAGCATCTCCAGGGCATAAGCTGCCTAGGGGCATGGTAAAATGTCCTTAGAAGGCATTTTGGAACAGAAAATGGCTTTTTGAAAAAAGGTTTTTTTTTAATTTCTGAGGGGCCCAGGGGGCCACCAAATGTGGCAGAAATACATACCTCAGTGATTATTTTGCAGCAAAAACTGGATCTGGGGGACACAAAGTGGCCCTGAGGGCTGCATGTAACCAATGGACTACACCTTGCCCACCTTTATTCTGATGCATGTTAGTGGTGGTGACATTTTTTAAAAAAGAGGACAGGTAAATACAATATTTCTTTTGAAAGGAGATTGATGAAACAACTCTGTGTGCATTCTGGCTGTATACAACACACTGCACTACACATGCAACTCTAAATAATTTTTTTCTAGCACAATTTTTTCCTTTTTTCCTTCTTCCTTTCCCCACCTTTCCTTCATGTGTGATGCTATTTCTCATTTCCTTGTAGAGATTTGATTGAATAAATCCTTCACTGTAGCCTCAGCAAGGAACTTTTGTTTTCAATTGTCTTCACCAAAGACTGAAGACTCTTTGCAAAGTTTCAGTTCCCTTGTCACCAGCCAAAGTTAATAGATATTGTACTGAAAGTGGATAGAAAGAAATCCTGCTACTGATTGGCTGCTAAAATGTTCCCAGTGGGGCAGATATATTTAGAAACAGGCTCTGTTCAAAACTTGTTAACCTCCTCCTGACTTTAGAACATGCCACTGAATCTTGAGATTCTAAAGCTTTTGAAGAAAAGAAGAGAAAATTGGAAACATGGACTCAGTAGTTCACTGTAGTAATTCACTGTAAGGAGTTGGATTGCAAGATGGTCTGTATCTCCTTGTAAAATGAATGAATCCTAGACCAACTAATATTTGTATAACTCTTAGCAATGTACTGAATATTTTTGGTAGTTGACATTTGTGTGTAATTGCCTTCACTGGAGGCAAAATGGCCGCAAAAGTGGTCTCAGTGAGGCATAGTAGGCATAACAAAGAGTCTTTGCTGATTTCTAATCACATTCACTCTAAGACATATGCTACTTGCACTCAGCTGTTATTTAGCCTGCTTCATTGCCCATAGGTCTATACTGGTATGGTCTACACCAGCATGGTGTAGTGCAGGGGTAGGCAATCTTTACCCTTTAAGGGCTGAGAGACTTCAGCTCCCAGAATCCCAGGAGCTATTGGCCAACATGGCTGAGGCTTCTGGGAGCTGAAATCCCTCGGCCCTTAAAGGGAAAAGGTTGCCTACCCCTGGTGTAGTGGTTTGAGCAGTGAACTATTCGACGCAGCATCAAAACAGAGAAGAAAAAGCCCTTCCTCTTTTTAATGTTCTGCACTAGGAAACAGAGTCAGCTGTCCAGGATGAAGGAAATGATGCCAATTTGTGCAAGTGCACAAGTGCTAATTGGATGATGACTCTGGTTGCTGATGGGACAACCATGTTGTCAACAAAAATGGAGTTACATGGTTTGGCTATGTAGCTTCTACCAGTTTCGAAACAATTATATTTTCCATTAAAAAATTAAAAATGGCAATCATGCACATATTTTTCTGCATTGGTCTGACTTTCTATATGAAATAACTTAATCATATTTGATTATCTTGATCAAATATCTACCATCATAATTCATTAACTTAGAAGGCCCTAATAATTAACATATTATTGTACTTGGCCATAGCTTTATATCAGGCAGTAGGCTCCAGTTTATACAGTTTCCTTTCAATAATATTTGACAATACTTTTATTTGTTCATAGTGTTTATGCACAGTATATGCACAGCTACTTGCTCTGTTCTGCTCTCCATTTATACATACCACATGTTACAATTCAGCAGGTGCAAGAGCAAGGGGATGTCCTGTTTATTTCTTATGAAACTGTGTGTAAAACACATGCCTTATATTATAGGTGATGGAGAGAGCTCCTGTCACTAGTCCTAGCTTCTGCCAACCTAGCAGTTCGAAAGCATGCAAATGCAAGTACATAAATAGGTACCACCGGTGGGAAAGTAACAGTGTTCTGTGCAATCATGCTGGCCACATGATCACAGAGTAGCCTCTGACAACGCTGGTTCTTCCACTTAGTAACGGAGATGAGCACTGCCCCTATGGCCAGACATGACTTGACAACTTTGTCAACAGGGAATACCTTTACCTTTTACACTTTATATTATTAGGTTTGTTTAAAAAAAAAAGAATGGTTATACATTTTGAATCCCATAGATCATGATATCTGGCTGCACTGAAGAATTGATTCTTTTTTAACATAGCAGATTTTAAAATGTGAAAATACAATACAAAAGTCAAAGTGAAAGACATTTATGTCCCGATGCATAACAGGATGAATCCTATTTTTTTTTTAAAAAAAAAAAATGTATGCTAAATTTGCTATGATCACAAGATCAAATACATCTGTGTTGTAGCTCTCATGAATTAACTTTATCAGCTGAAATGTTCTCCATATCAATGTCTGGAACACAACTTTTTAATGAAAAAAAAATGGAGTGTTGTCCATATTTGTAATAATATATTTATGATTTACACACAGGGAAACACATACACTATTTCAATGCTACAGAATTTCCACATTATCCTTTATATGCTTGAAGAACTTCCAACCTTTAAAAAAAAACCCTCATGAAATAGCTTGCTGTCACCTATAGTATATTCTTACCATTTTCTCCA
Source organism: Phrynosoma platyrhinos (assembly GCA_020142125.1). Taxonomy (NCBI): domain Eukaryota; kingdom Metazoa; phylum Chordata; class Lepidosauria; order Squamata; family Phrynosomatidae; genus Phrynosoma; species Phrynosoma platyrhinos. The sequence goes on along the minus strand of CM034706.1, from coordinate 82,248,209 downwards.
CAAAATATAAGAAGGCATCTACATAATAGTTAGAAGGCTAGAAATACAGCACGCTGGATTATTGTCATACATATCTGAGTTCTTCATGGTGAAACACATTCATATTTTCAATGTTCTGTCTTCTACTGAAATGTATTGTAGTCTCCTTTTTAATGAATGCAAACCATGTAGCATAAACACCAAAGAGGTTTTTTCCCCTTCTTCTTTCTAGGCAATGAAAGCTGCATCTTCCAATGGGAAAGGAATAATCAGGTAAATGCAAAGATATAATGCAATTAAGATTTTAACTATGCCGATATGGCATAGCACTGCCATAAACTGAGACTGAACACAAACCTCTACCACTATTCATTAGACATTTGTCAATGTGGTATGCATTGCATTGCTTTTGTTTGAACAGAAAAGCAATTACATTTTTAATACACTTATATTCTACTCATCTCTCCATCATCTCTGGGGTAACGACTCATTAGAAGCAAGAATATTATATATAGTATTACTGCTTATATGTTCTATGTAAATTATCATTGCATCAGCTGAGTGTAAATACCTGGCAGTTGAAAAAGCTTGGTTGTCAGCACTATCTGTTTCAGCTGATTCTCTCTTCATTAGCCAAAAGAAGCAGGATTTATCTCACCCTGTTCTTTCCTACGCAACTACTATTTTCTGCTCTTACTGACCCTAAAGTTCATGACCTCTGCATTGGCCATAAGCACAGAAGACACAATTGATGGCATAGAGATTCTCACTATGGCAGTTCACATGATCAGGGTCCCATGATAATTGGTTGTCTCTGGTGCAGGTATGGAATACACAGCCATGGATGCAATAGATAAACTTTGGTGTACAGAACCAGAAGGATTTTTGTTCAAGTCACACTTTAATGGGAACTTCCCAATGTCACCTTCCCAGAACTTACAAACGAAAGTGTGGTTTGGATCTGAAATCCACACTTTCCTGACATTGCAATATGTGTACAAAATTGCACATCTCTCTTTAGCCCTTCCTCCATCCCTCTCTGTCTCTCTTCTCCCTGCCCTCTCTCTTTGTTTGTCTGTGTGTATATGTGCAAAACTAAAGAAACATCCACACAAAATCTGTATATAACATGATGAAATAGTGTGTACAAATGTGTGTACATTAGAAAAAATGTACAGAAAATAAAGTATGGGCCTTTGCAGACTGCCAGAAATAGTGCAAATTGACTCCATTTTAAGGGTTAGTGCTAGGGAATCATGGGAATTGGTTTTTTCTGAAACATTGAACCTTCTCTGCCAGAGAGCTCTGGTGCCACAATAAAATACAGTTCCCATGATTCCCTAACCCTTAAAGTGGACTCAATTTGCACTATTTCTAGCATTCTGCAAAGGCCCTATGAATGTTAATGCACACTTTATGCAAACAAAACCATATAGAAATAGTTGATTTAACTGTTTTCCAACAGTATTTTCACTGTTATGATTGCTTTAATACAGTACTGTATTTTGTTTAGACATCTTGGGACTCATTCAGGGTGAATGGTGGGACAGAAATAACACATACATACATACATACATACATACTGCAAATGTGACAGACTGAACAAAAATCCATCCCTACTTGAGTGTAACAAACAAAGAATTGCACTCCTGAACATGTGTTTATGCATGCATGTGCATGTCTACTTAACAAAAATAGAACATAAGAATGAATATCAGCCTATTAGACTTTAGCTGTGTGCATTTAGCTGGCTTTAGCTGTGTGTTTTATTAAATAGGTATGTGTCAAGTCGCATGCTGTTTTCATCAGGTGATCTAATTCCCTTTTAAAACCAGACTCAAAATTGTGTTTCCATATCCATAAAGCCCATATAAAGGTGTGGGGTGGGGGTGGGGGTGATAAGGTTCAGTCCACAATAATGGACAAAGTGAAATGTTAGGTGAGGTCAAAATAGCTGCAAAATGTCTGTGAAATGCCCTTGTCCTTGTGCATTGCAAGATGGCACAGCAAAGACTCAGTCACAGACTTCTCACAAGCTGTATGGCTAAAAATCTCTGAAGGAGGCTAATCTCAGACATGCATACAGATCCATTCACTCTTCTGAAGCCAGTAGCCCCATCTTGCCAGGAACATTGTAAAAGGAGACTGTTAAGTATATGATCAAGCATGCCAAGTGGTGGCTTTTTTTTACAGCACCATATGTTTCTTGGGAAGCAACCCTGCACCCACCTTATGATGTTCAAATATGCTAAACTTGCCTTTCACAGAGATATATTTTAGAAGTATCCAGGATTTAACCATCAACTTTCACATACAAATAACAAACAAGATGGTCTCACACTTGAGAACCAAAAAAGATGAAGGGTGGAGGGAATGTAACCAGTTCTCTCTCTTTCAGCAAAACCCAGGAATAGGGAGAATGTCATTTTGTCTAAACTTAAGCACATTACAATTGTCTTGAAAACTTGTTTTGAGAGTAACGTAAGTGTGAAAGACATAAGGGTGAGGAGAGAAAAGGAATATCTTGATATGAGTGCTTTCTTTCTTTTTGTTTTGGTATCATAATACAGGCAAAAGTACATTGAGTCAGTGTAAAAAGAGAGAGGGGAAATGGTTAATTGCTTGCTAGCTTCCAGTGACAGAGAAATGCCCATTAATTTGCTAGCATATGGTTCAGAATTAGTGTCTGTCACTATGTCAGTTATCATGGCTGCTGCTACTAATATTCACATTATTGTACTTGCTCTCATCAAAGGAAAGAGTTAAAACATTCCTTCCACATCCCAATATCCCCGACCATAATCTATCTTGAGGACAATAGTCCTGCTTTCTTTTAATGAATTTCAACACAAACTTGGGGAATTGAAATGGATATCCCTTCAAACAGAAAGCAAAAGCAAAAAAAGAAAGGGAGGGGGAGCCTGCCATATGTAACTGCTTCTGTATCTTTGCTTCTCTGAAACCACTCTCCAAACAGTTTTCTGTTTACTTAATGCTGCTAGGTGTTTTTTTTTTTAATCACAGTTACCCTTGTATTTAAACCCCTCTTTCTGGACATGGTTGAAGTTACGTTTTAGTTTTTGTAAGATCAGTCTTGCTCCCTCTCTCCACCCTTCTTGCAACAATCCAAAGGAACATGTTCATTCCACTGCCATTGAATGAACAGAAGTGAATGGAATTCTTTTTGGATGATAATATGTACACTTGACATATGCATACGCCTCAAGCCCTTTGGACTGTTGATTTTCTAATGATGATATTGGCATGCTGTTAAGAGAAATATGCAGTTCATGCTTAACTAATCATGATAAGCACACACTGCAAACCTATCTGTTTGATTGCTAAATTTCTAATGATGATATTGATGTGATATTGACATGCTGCTAAGACAATCCAACAGGAAGGAAATAGGTAAACAATATGAGGAGCACTGAAATTGTCTCTGTTTGCTATATTTCTAATAATGATGTTAATTTTTAGTCAAGTAAGCCCTGTATTGATAAATTGGACTACCACTCAAAATTGTTCAGCTCTAATACAGAGTAAACACATCGACAAGATACTGTGTTCAGATACAAAAAAGATGTTCACAATTACAGTGGGGGGAAACAATGCAAGGCATGGATTATTTTGAAAAGCACATAATGCTGTAAAACAAAATTGAATAGAAATAGCAGAGCAGTGTCTACTTCACTTGGCAGATTTTTGAACCCAATAATATGCAATATGCTTTCCCCCCTGAAAGATGAAGTGTAATGTACAATTTATTCAAACACTCCTTAAATCTAAAAACTTTTTTTTAAAAAAATCAATCAAAGAATACTGAAAAATTTGAAGGAAGAATTAAATGAGAGGACCTAGATGTAGTTTTTAAAATACAGTAAACGGGTAGTTTTGCTTTAGAAATGTTGTTATAAGAATGTTATGCCAAATCTATAAATTCTTCAGAAAATGGGAGAAATTAAACTAGTAAGACATTGTTTCTTATGTTTTATATGTGGGCTGCTGAATTATATATATATATATATATATATATATATATATATATATATATCAAATACAGTGACAAATTGAAGTCCAGTTATTCATACTTCACACACACACACACACACACACACATTTTTACTGTTTTATAAACTTTGATTCTGAAAAAGAATTTCTCCTTGCTCCATATTAAAGATATTTAATATAACATGATTCAAAATCATATTAATTCTCAATTCAAGTATTGATGATTGTTTGTATATTGGAGGAGATAGTGCCATCTAGTGACAAGGAAAATATGCTTAGATGAAACATATAGTATGAATTTGGCAATGGAATGAGTATGCTGAAGAAATGAGCATGTGGGACCAAATGAAGTCAGGGGAAAATATCTTTTGATTGATTGATTGACATTAATGCATCATCGTGAACTAGTATCCTATTTTAAAAGCTATCAGGATATTACACTAGGAATCAATCTTAAGGCTCCTTTCCACTTGCATTTAAACTGGTTTGTGAGTTGCATTGACACGTGGTCACTGAATCGATCCATACCAATGTGTAGTTCCCACTATCAGAGGCGAATTATGTCATTATTCCATGCATTCGTGTCTTTTTAACATGATTGTCATTCACACTAGATTTACACCACTACAAAAGACATGCTCAGTATTGAATGCAACCAATCCATCCCAGCATTTTTAAAAATGTCAATCATATGATGTGCATCTACACATCATCGGTGATGCAACCTGGAGACCCATTACTTGCTCTAGAGAACCCATAGAAATGTGAGTGATCGCAAAATCTGTCATTTAATTATTATTATTTTTTTTAAAAACATGCTGACCCTCCTCCTCAAGGAAAGCACCCCCAGGGTTGTCCTACCTCTTGAAAATATTCCAGCACAACTGGGGGGGGGATGCCAAAACAACT
>CM034706.1:82228051-82242050 GCA_020142125.1 Phrynosoma platyrhinos | reverse complement strand
TCTTTATCCATGGATTCAATAATCCATGGCTTGAAAATATTCCAAAAAGATATAAATTTCAAAAAATAAATCTTGATTTTGCTATTATATATAAGGGACACAAATCCCAGCAGATACCAGGGCCCCACTGTATTTCAGACTCTGTGCTCACTCTTTGCATATCCCCTCACAATATGGAAGTACAGTTTTTAAAAAATGGTTTTAGCCCTAATAGTATTAGCCCTAGTATTAGCCCTAATAAAAAGAGGGCTAATGTAAAATAATTTAAACCTTTGCAGTGATAATAAAATCACACCAAACTTCCCTTCTGTGAAACCAATTGAACACTAAGCCTAAGTACAAAAAGTCCTTTCCTGCTAGTGGAAAGAGAACAGAGAGGGAGCCAGTCTAATCTTCATGATTCTACAGAATTCTACAGCCTGGGACCAGCCTCTCATATGTTGTCACCATATAGGGGAGAGGGAATGTTTTTAACTTTGTCCTGATTTAATTGCTGCTGTTCCCCGCCCCGATTGCTTTGCAGAGGGGCGGGCTACAAATAAAAATTTATTATTATTATAATTATTATTATATATCTATGACAGTGATGAGACCAAGAGAAACTCTTCTCCCAAGGGATGAGGATCATATAGGGAGATATCTTTAGGATAGTCTGGATCACAAACATATAGGGATTTATAGGTCATAAAGAGCATTTTGAATTTAACCTGGCAACAAACTATTAGTCAAGGAAGCTGTTGCAACATATATTCTCTCTCACCAACCAGTACACATTTAACTGGTTACTTGATATCCCAGAGAAGAATATCTCAGAAAGAAATAACTCCCAAATCTTTTGGGGACTATCTGGTTATCATGTTCTTTTAAAAAATAAAATTATGTCTTCTTCAGTCAATTTGATATGGGATCTGGACATCTCTCTTACTAACATGACTATAGGGAATTTGGTTGGTGGATAAAATTGAACAGAAAATGGATAGAAAAATCATTTCTTCTTGTACTATTGGTAATAGATCAAGCATCTATTTTGACCTTTACAGGAGGTCTGCCGGTGTCTCCAAAGAATAATAGCCATGCTTATTTAAGACTGAAGTATTGAATCCACCAAAAGTGTCACAGACTGATTGTTAAGCCTTGCTGTGCCAAGCACATCCGTGAATGTTCAACTTATACTCCATCAAGAGCTACAACAGTGCTGTGTCACAAAATATCCTTATATTAATTCCATTTTTAGTTCACATTAATTCCATGTTTAGTCCTCCAAAAAGTGCGGGAGAGAGTACTTATGTCTATGTGGGCATTTCAGTTTTATTTTGTCTGCAACGATCCTATGAGCTTAGCTAGGCTGAGAAATACTGACCAGTCCAAGATTATTCAGTGAGCTCCATGACACATTCATTCACATGCATCACACCTTTTGCACTTACCCACATGCTTCTCAACCCACCATCCTGTAGAAATTATGGCTGAAAAAATGCCTTCCACTGGTCTTTTATATCTAGTCCTAGTTTTGTAAGAAACTATAAGAAGCTATTTTCATTTACCAAACACACACTCACTCGAATCCTATTAAGATGTTGCATGCTTATAGGCAGATTTGTTTCTGCAGGAAGTAAACTTGAAAATATGTGCAAGGTCTATATCCAGTAAATGGTTACTTAACCATGTAGCAGAGCCAACAAAGGGACCATTACAGAACTGGACCAAAGTGCATTGGGATCAATGCACTATGGTTCTCAATGTGCACTGAGTCAGTGATTATGTAAGTGTTATGTGTGTTGGGCATTCTTTCTAGTGTCCCATTCTGCATCTTCACAATTTAGTAACCAGGCTGCTTAATGCATCTGCTACTTAGTTCAGTGCATGCAAATGTACGTTGCATGAAAGATCATATAGGATTCTGTCCAATGATTTGGATCCACATTAAGTTAGTCACATCCTAGTCCAATTAAAATAAATTAAAACTAAGTTCCTGGTTTGGAAGGGAAGGCATTTGAACCCATATTGTATTTATGGACTTCTCATACACAACAGTTTGGCCATTATGTGAAGAGAATGTTGCACCAAACAGATTTTCAGTCTGATCCAGCTAGGCTCTTCTTCTTATGAGTTTGCTATGAGTAACTGAACTCATTTATGTCATTGGAACATAAGTGTGGCTAATGACATTTGGCTCTAGCCCAATACTTTTTAAAATGAAACCTTAGAGTTATTGGGTACAATTGTGATAGAGTGGCTCAACAAATTTTGCATTTAAATATTACAGTCCTAGAAAACACACTAGTAAAATATTTAATTTTCCTAACTTTGTGCTCCCAATTTGATAGAAACAAACAGTCTAAGCCTTATCAAATTTGATTTTAAGGTTCAGTTGTCTTTGTATTCCAAACATACAAAACTACTCTTGCCTACAGTAGAGCACAGTTAATTCCCTTCATTAAATGAAATGCTTTTTGCTCATTTTAATTCTTCATTTGCTGCAAACTATGGCCTAAAGTGTCCCACAAGGATTTCTTTAAAATGGCTTTAAATTTGGTTTGAATTGTGCACATGATGGTGGTAAGAAGCACCTGTTTAATTCAACAGACATGTAGACACACGTTGTAAAAGTTTAGACATTTCAGTGCCTGCTTCCTTTTGTCTCTCAAGGGATGCAATCCTTGACACACCAAATAAGCCATCTCCTTCCTCAATAAATGCTAAATAATTGCATCTCAATTCTCATGTCTCTTTACATCTATGCAAAAATTATTTTGGCTTTTGTTTAGGTATGCCACTGTTGTGTCAGCTTTATTGGCTGCGACCAGAGGAAAATGAGCTACCTGACCTTTTTTGAGGTGGCTGGCAGCTTAGGAACAGAAAATGCCTCCAGTTTACATTAGCACTTGTTTTATAAAAGATAAGATCATTTCCCTTTGAATAGCAAGAAGAGGATTCTATTGTTACTTTACTGTATAGAAAGTACAAGGTACTATATACATTAAATTATAAATCATGGTTAGTGTTCAGATGGGTGATCAGGACACCCAGTGCTAATATGGGGAGATAGCTGATAGATTTAAAGATAACCTATACTTTTTAATTAAAAATATTAACTTGTTTCTGCCACCAAGTGGGCTTTGACTTATGTCAATCTTACGATGAAGAGACCATTATGATCACTTGTTGCCAACAGTAAAATTCACGTCTTGCGAACTCAGAACAGGAGTTTCCTTCATTGAATCAATCCATCTGTAGTGTAGTCCTCCTCTTCACATTCCCTTCCACTTTCCCCAGCATTGTCTTTTCTAGTGTTTCATGTAGTCCCATGATATATCCAAAGTACAAAAAACAATACTTTAGTGACAAACGAAATATATTTTTAATTTAACACTGGACTGGATATTGCTTCCAGATTTTCTCCAACTGTTTTCATTCAATTTGATTGAGAAAATGAATGATTTTTGAGCAAATGTCCAAAAGAAAATAATGTTTTTTGAGAAATTTTCATAGGGAAGCTTTGGGATTCTTGTGCTTATGTTACTCATGAGGAGGCGAAGGAGTGTTTATGCAGTGTAGAGTGTGTGGCAAGAATCCACCAAACTCAAAATGGAAAATGAAACTATTCTGTGGTTATGGGATGCTCCAAAGCCCAGTAGTGTGAATCATAAGGCCCTTCAGAGGTTATTGGACTGCAAGTCCCAGAAGACTTAGCCAGTTTAGGCTATGGTAAGGAATTCTGGGAGCTGGAATACAACAATATTGAGGAAGGTGCATGATTGCCACCCCTGTTTTAACTGAAGGAAGTGACCCAGTACAGTAACCCTTTGTGGAATTTATTTGGACAGAAGCCCCCAAATTGCAAAAACACTGCTGCTTCAGGAAAAAAGTCTGTTTGGTGTTTCATGCAATTAGTAACCTAGATTGTCTTGGGGGTGGGGATGCACAAAGGAAACAACAATGATGACGAGAATACTAATGACATTGGCTGGACCACCTGTCCAAATAGCTGTACCTGGATTTTCAGGTACAGGACTCAGTTTTGCCTGTAATGGCACAAGTTCATCTTTGTGCCTGTGTGGATATTGAAAATGAATGATAGATGTGTGTTGTTGAGTGGCTGTACTGATTCAGATTTCATACTGAAAATCAAAGAGCCTTCAAATCCACACCTCAAATTGTCAAATAATGAGTAGAAAATGTTACTTTTTCTGAAAGTAGTCAAGTCTTTCATCAACAGTTTATCCACTAGTGGTAATGGCCTCAAAAAAGGTAGCCATGACTCTGCCAATTCCTGACAGTCCCTTGATTCCCCAGCATACCCTAAGAATGGGCCACATACCTACGGGAGAGTTCTGCTAGCATATATATTTTCTCTTCCATTGGCTTGGAGTAGGGAGAATAGAACAAAAAGACTACTTGCAGGAACACATCCTTCCACACAATCCACCCCACACACTTGGGTCCTATGGGAAGAATTTATTACAACCAAAGATGATCAATTATCTACAGTGACCCAGAGGGCCTTTTCATCTGCCACTTCTAGGCTCTGGAATGACCTGCCAGATGAGATCTGTCAGATTACCACTTTGGAAGCCTTTAAAAAGGCTATTAAAACAGATCTCTTCCAGCAGGCCTTCCCAGACTAGCCTTTTTGGTTCACCCTCCCCTCATTGTTATCATTGCTATCATTGCTATCATTGGTATTATCAATATTAGCAACACCACTCTGCTTTCATGCCCTCTGCTTTCTCTCCTCAGGGAAACCACACTCCTCTCCCCTCTAAACTGGAAATTTGAATCTGGTATTTATTATTTTATCCTATCCAATATATAACAGGAATTTCTGTGTTTTAACTTTTGCTCGGTTTAATTCTTTTTAAACTGGTATTGTTGGGGGTTTTTTTGGGGGGGAGGGTTGGGATAGGGCAGTGCTTCTCCATTATTTTCTGTCATGCCCCCCCTAGGAAAGAAGAAAACATTTCGCGCCCCCCCCCGCACGACTGTAAATAGTCACATGGGTGGGTTTGACCAACCAGGATAGAGCACGTCGGGCTGCTACTGGGGCTGCGCTGGGACAATCTCCCCCTCTCCACCCATAACGGGCCCCCCTTTACGGAGCCTCGCGCCCCCCCCTGGGGGGCCCGCCCCACTATTTGAGAGCTGCTGGGATAGGGGATTCTACTTTTAACCTTGACTATAATTTTAATCTGTATGTTTTATATGCCAGTTGTAATCTGCTTTGATTCCCATTGGGAAAAGGCGGAATAGAAATAAATTTATTATTATTATTAAAAAGGACAAAAAGTCTCCAGACCCCAAATATTTTTGTGAGTTTTCAAGGTCTTAGATATAGCAACGGTTCTGGAGAGCTCCATCTTTCACACAAACTCCTTGGACTTAGGATTGTTCTGTCTAGTTAAGCTAAAGGTTGTACAGAAAAAGTGTGTTTTGAGAAGGAATTTGGTAAATACAACTCCATTTATAACCTCCTTGTTTTCCCCAAGATCCCAAACTGAAGATATCTCTTCCCCATATAGTGTTTGTACTGGTACCAGCATTTTCTTTTTGCATTGTTTGCAATTTTACCTATGAATTCATCCTGTCTAGTACATTTCATAGAATCATAGATTTGCAGTAGTCCACCCCCCTGCAAATGCAGGATTCCATAGCTAAAACATCCCTGAGAGGTGGCAGTTTAACCTCTGTTTAAAAACTTTCAGGAAAGTCACCATCTGGAGTAAACTATTTCACCATCAAGCAACTCTTAATTCTAGGAAGTTCTTCCTAGTGTTTAATCAGAATCTCCTTCTTTGTAATTTGAATCCATTGGTTTGGGATATATCCTCTGAAACAGCAGAAAACAAGCTCACTTCATCTTCCACATGACAGGTGTTTCAAGGTGGCTATCATATCACCTCTTAATCATTTCTTCTTTAGACTAATCATATCCAGATCTCTCCATTATTCCTCATCGAGCTTGGTTTCCAGACTTTTCACCGTCTTTGTCATTTTCTCTCTATATGTTCCAGTTTGTCTCAAAATGGCAATACTCAGAACTCCAGGTGTGGTCTTACTGAATTTCTCTATTCTCTACCATTAAGTAGAATGGTAATATTACTTCCTTTCTACCATTCAAGAAGCTGTGATCATTTTATGCATTAATGCACGTTGTATTTTCAGAGTCTATTATTTCAATTACAAGTGCCTAAACATTTGACAAAGAAAAATAATCAAATGCTCTAAACTGTAAGTTTTTCAAAATGTTCATCAGATTTAACCCTCTTTTGTCTTTTTATTGAATATTCATACATCTGTCTCCCTGTTTCAATAACGATATTATATTTATATGACATAAATGAATAAATGAAAACAATAATTATAGTTTTTTCTTTATTTTTTCAATTTACATTTTGTTTTGCTTCAGTAACATCAAATTATCATGTGTAGGGAGAAATCGCAGGCAGTTTGTTACTTCTGTAGTATAGACAAATGAAAAAGCTGAACATATTGGTTAGACTAGAATGAGAATTATGGTTTGAGCCTCTAATTTTAAATGCTTAGATTGGTTATTTTTGATTGATTGCTTAATGTTTTTCACTTTAATATTAACATTTTAAAGTGTTTTACTGCCCCCTCTTTGTGTTCTGTTAACTCCTGTTGTTAGTTCCAGTATATCCACTAAACCAATGACAATATGGTAAATTTACACTTATGAAAGTTTCATTTATTAAATTGACTCCTCTAATTGAGCCTAAGAACAGGATTAAGACTATAATTAGATGCTAGAAGTGGTACAGAATTTGAATAAATCATCACTATTCCCAACAACCAGGTTGTATTATATTATTGTATTAACATTGTTGTTATTTGCCATCAAATAATCTTCAACTTGTTGTTACCCTATGAAGAAGAGACCTCCAAGACACCCTGTTATTAACAGCCCTTCTAAGGTTTGCAGAGTCAGGGCCATGGCTTCCTTAATTGGGTCTATTCACCTATACTGTGACATTATACTGTACCATTTTTGCACTGCCTTCTACATTACCAAGAATTATAGTTTTTTCAAATGAGTCATATCATCTCATGATATATCCAAAGTACAATAGCTTTAGTTCAGTCATTTTGGCTTCTAGGGATTGTTTAAGCTTGATTTGCACTAGGACCCATTTATTTGTCTTTTTGGCAGTCCATAATCTGTAAAACTCTCCTTCAACACTAGATTTCAAATGAGTTGATTTTCTTTCTGCCAGTTTTCTTCACTCTGCAACTTTCACAACCCTACATTCAAGAACTAACCTGAAGTAGTTCGCTTCTACTTCTTACAGTGCAGTATAATCTGTAAAGCAGAAAAACATGGCCGTGTTAGTCTGTTTCAGTATACAAAGGGTTCTATTAGTCTTAAAGGTACTACAAAATCCTTTTGTATGCCATATACATGTATGGGGGGGGGTTGTCTGGTGCAAACAGAAGCATGATGTATAATCGCATAGTGATGGGTCCCAAAATATAGGTTGATGCTGGGGTTCTGCTGGGGTTCTGTGCCCCCCCCAGCTCCCTCCAGCACCCAAAGCCTGTTCTGGAGAATTTTCAAACTCTCAGAGCAGATGTTTGGGTGTGGAAGAGCTGCAAAGGGAAAAACTGCCCCTTCTTAGGTTTATGTGGAAAAATTACTTCTGTAGTGCAGTGATTGTATTGGATACTCATAGATATGCCCATAACATTCTTATGTTTCAGCCAGTTCACAGCAACTGATTCTGTGATTATTGTATCAAGTAGTTTTGGCAATCCAAATGATCAGGATGCTGGAGCAATTCCTCTATGAAGAAAAAGTTTGTCCTGGTTTTGACTTTAAAAAATTAAGGGATGGCATGGTGAAGTTGTAAAAGGTTATGCAAGGTGTGGGGAAATGCCCATAATACTAGAATCTGGCATCAGCCAATGAATGTAAATGGTGAGAAATTCAGGATTGTTGCTGTTGTTGTTGTGTGCCTTCAAATCATGTCTGAGTTATAGCAACATTAAGCTGAAGCTATCATGGGGTTTGTGGGAGATGGTGGGGTGGCAAGATTTGTTCAGGAAGATTTGTTTTTGCTTTCATCTGAGGCTGAGGCCATGTCTGCAGAGAGAAAAAGAAATGTTCTCAGCCCGTTTCTACACTGACCTATCTAGACGATGCTTGGGGCCAAAACAGAAAAACATGGATTCACTCTATGCTTCAAGATGATTCTCTAGAAAAAAAAGAGTGCCTGTTTACTCTTAATTGGGCTAGAAATTCTAGAGAATCCCCTGAGCATACAGACTGCATCCCAATCTAGGAATGGGGGTGTGAAGGTGATGTTAGGCAGACTTGGCTTCAAGGCAGCTGATCACAGATCAAAAAGTCTGTGAAGAGAGGGCTTTTCAGGGGATCAGAAAGTATCAGAAAGTATAAAAGGCAGGAGTGTTTGTCTGAGGAGATTCAGATAGAGAGTTGAGAATTGGAAGAATCAGTTGGAATAGTAGTGAGAACTGAATGTGTATTGGTTATCTGAACTGATTGAAGAGCGAGGTATGACATAACTCAAATTGAATACTGTTATATTGTTGGAACTAAGGGCCTTTGCAGACTGCCAGAAATAGTGCAAATCGAGTCCACTTTAAGGGTTAGGGTTAGTGCTAGGGAATCATGGGAATTGTTGTTGTTGTTTTTTTGAGACATTGAGCCTTCTCTGTCAGAGAGCTCTGGTGCCACAATAAAATACAGTTCCCATGATTCCCTAACCCTTAAAGTGGACTCAATTTGCACTATTTCTAGCATTCTGCAAAGGCCCTAAGTCTGGAACTTGTTAAAGCATTCATGTTTCTACAGGATATAATGAAACACATGAATTATCTTGTTATTTTATTAAGGGCTGGAACAGACGGACCTTTAAAGCTGCTATCTGGGTGGCTTGGGAGCATGGCGTTTATATACCGCATGCTTCCATGCCACCCTGAAGCTGCCTGGAAGTTCAGTGCCTGCCCAGATGTGGGTAGATTCAAGGCACTCCAGAGATGCAGCATTTATATGCCCCATGTCACTGGACCTGCTTGAAGGTACCATGGGGCCATGGTGGAGTGGGGTGGGGTTGGGCGTGGTGGGAAAAGCCACCTTTTCCCCAGCCAAAAAAAGGAACAGATCTTTGCTGCTCCTTTTTCAGCCAGTTTCAAGGTGGATTGGGGTTACGATATGTGTTCGCTCTGGCCCCAATCTGTCTTTGAAAGGCGCGGCTTCAAGCTACTCCTTCAGCTCATCTGTTTCATCCCTAGCTTTGACTCAGAGTGTTTTCTTTAACCCTAAATCAAGGGTGATCATGCTTACCATAAATAACACAAAAGAAGGATACATATTAGTCCACAGTTAGAACAATTGGAGACCTAGTCCCCCCCAAATCTAAGGAGGGATTCTGAAGGGGGACCTTGGGCAAAGGTGAGTGGCAGGCATACTAGAAACTGTGGGGCTTGGGAAGTCTTGGGAAGACCAACATCACAGGTGGGCAGGAGGATGGAGGGTGGGCAGACCAGGCCAGGAGAAGGCACCCTGTGTGGTCAGCTGCCCAGAATGGGGGGGGGGGTTTACAATGGTGGGAGGTTGAGGCAGATTCAGAGCCAGGATACTCCAGGCTGCCCTCCACCAGTGCAGTCAGGACCTGGGCTCTGTCTTTGAGGGAACCTCTTGCCCTACACCTACAGGCTGCAGTTAGAAATCTTCCTTTGCCTTTATCAGCCTTGGCTCTCACAATGGTGCCTTTTTTTAAAGAGAGGCATTTGTGGGAAAAGAGGTGTTTAAAAACAAATAGGTATGTTATAACATGATTGTGCTGCTACCTTTGTTGCAGTTCAAGCCCATCAGCAGAGCAACAGAGCTGCAAAGAAGAGGTCCCATTTCAGAACAGCCCTACTGTGTAACATCTGACCCCTTCCTTTTGAGGTATTACTTGTGTGGAGGGATATCATATGCAAAGCACAAAGTAGGACTGTGACAGGAATATGCATGGAATTTGATTAGTTTGCTTTTCAGTGCAAACTTATCTAGTTAGCACTTCCAGTACCTAATCATGAACAGAATGGAGCTTTGTCATTTATAGACATACCAAAAAAGTGAGGTTTTAATTTTGAAAAGCCATAAAATGAGTGTTTGTCCAAAACATTGTACCAAAAATGCTTTATTCAATGAAAAAATGCTGGAAAAGGTGTCAGTTTGAATAATCTTTATATGAATGTGTCTATTTAATGATATGGACAAAAATGCAGATTTTTTTGTTGAAAATGAAATTTTTGTAAAAAAAATTGTAAAAAAGATTTTGTAAAAAAAATCTGCATGTAAGTGTGTAAAAAATTCTCATGTAGATTAAAAAAAATTGCAATCCAATGTGGAATCAGGTTGGAATGGCATTAGACAAAATTGAAGTAGAGTGGATGTAGCATGAAAAATTTGCCTATTCCTTCATCCTACTTCTGGCTCTGTCCTGGTTTTATGACATTTAACATGGTTATTTGCAACAATAACCAAAACACAAACAATGTGTTGGAGTGATGTGGAACATATGTGATTAATGCCATGCAAATGGGAACTGCAGGAGTGGGAAGTGCACAGAGCAGCTATGCATAACCATCTATTGAAATGTGGCAAGAAAGATTCACACTAAATAGGCAGAGTTTAAGGCATCATAGGTTGGTCTTGCTACTCCTTTTAAATACAACACTCCGCCAGTGATAGCTAACTTCAAGATAGTTCCTTTAGCAACATGTCCATGGAGAACACAAAAATGAAGACAGCTAGATTAATCCCCACTTTGTAATTCTTTGCTAATTTCCTTCTCAATGGAAGTGAAGAGTAATTTTAGTTATTTTCTTCCCACTGAAGGAAAGTAGAGAAACTATGAAGTATCCAAATATCACAGTTCACAAGTAATTATGTGCAAAATGTGCATGTGCTTATTTCTGCACAGATCAGGATTTGTTCTTTTTAAAAAAAAACCACATCCTTTATGCATAAAATTCTGCCTTTTCTTTTCTTTTCTTTTCTCTTTTTTTCTTTTTCATTTCCTGCACATTTTAGCAGTTTCCATCTCCACCATAAGCAGACCTGTTAAAAAACAAATGGATCTAAAACCAGTCCACCCCAAAATACTTTGGATTACATGTGGTATATCTCAGAACAATACAGTTTTTGCTTTAACATTCCATTTCCTCTCCATTTAAAGTGGAGATTCCATCTGACCTCAAAAGGAGTGGCAGTGAATATCCCAGAGAACAGGATCAGAATTTAAAATGATCTTAACAGATTGGAGAGCTGGGCCAAATCTAACAAAATGAATTTCCTACAGGGAGAAATGTAAGGAATGAATTTAACTTAGGGGAAAAAAATCATTTGGGGATTTTTTTAAAAAAATGAAATGCACAGATATGTAAGATGGGTGATACTTGGCTTCACAATGGTACAAAGTGAAAGGGATCTAGGAGTCTTAGGGGCAAAGCGGACAGCCCACCAAGAGTGGCCAGAGGCCGTAATCATGTCAGGACTGCGGTGACCACATGGCCCACTTTTAAAGTGGGCCTCCACCATAGTTTCAAATTGTCCACCACCAGAAGCCAGACTGAATTGGTTCCTTTTTGCGGCAGCTTTGGGACATCTTTGGAAGTCTCATAGCGGTCTCTGATCACTTTGGGGGCATGCATCGTGTAAACACCATGTTCCAAAAGCAACCAGTAGCAACTTCCTTTAGGGCCTTGGCAGATGGCTAATAGAGCCGTCCTCGAGGCAGGGAAGAGGAGGAGCAGCCGCACGTTCAGCGCCCCTTCCTCCTCCCGAGGTTGCCGTCAGAGCCGCCAGCCCTCCGCACAGCCGGCGCTCCGGGGGCAACCTCCCGCCGCAGCGTCCGCACACGCTGCGGTGGATAGGTCAGTGAAAGTGCGCCGCAAGCTTTTGAGGTGCACTTTCACTGACTTGTGAAAGGAGCGCTATTTTAGCATTCCTTTCAGGGACGGGGAAGGAGCGCCGCAGGATTGAGGTGTGGGGATGCCTCAGTCCTGCGGTGCACCTTCCCAGGGCGGCCCCATGCCGCCAGTCTGCTTCCCCCCTAAGTCTCTGTGTTTCAGGCCTTAGTAGACTACAAGCTGAACATGAGTCAACACTGTGATGCAGAATCTAATGAAGCCAATGCAATTCTAGCCTTCATCAGCAGGAGTATAGTGTTTAGATCAGGGGTAGGCAACCTTTTTGAGCCAGGGGCCGGGTTGCTGTCCCTCAGACAATTGGGGGGCCAAAGCACCATAAATAAATAAATAAATAAATAAATATTTTTAAAAAAATAATAATTAAAAAAAATATGCATGCACACTCTCTCA
Source organism: Phrynosoma platyrhinos (assembly GCA_020142125.1). Lineage (NCBI taxonomy): Eukaryota > Metazoa > Chordata > Lepidosauria > Squamata > Phrynosomatidae > Phrynosoma > Phrynosoma platyrhinos. The sequence continues at coordinate 82,229,699 of CM034706.1, read as the reverse complement.
GCCCCAGAAAAGCCATGGCAAAACCCCTGTGGAGATTTTGCCAAGAAAACCCCAAGAACAAGTAATAACAACAATAATCAATATCATCATGGCAGGGGGCAGCGGCAGCAGCAAGATCGGCCTGGGGCCGGTCCAAAGGCCTTGGGGGCCGCATCCGGCCCCCAGGCCTTAGGTTGCCTACCCCTGGTTTAGATCAAGGGGAGTAGATCAAGGGAGACCTCACCTGGAGTACTTTGTTCAGTTCTGGGCACCACAATTTAAGAAGGATATTGACAAGTTAAAATGTGTCCAGATGAGAGTGACAAAAATGATATAAAGTCTGGAAGCAATGCCCTATGAAGAGCAGCTTAGGGAGCTGAGAGTGGTGGAGTCTCCATTGGTGGTTTTTAAACAGAGTCTGGATGGTCATCTACCAGGAGTGCTTTGATTGTCTATTCCTGCATGTCAGGGAGTTTGACTGGCTGGCCCTTGGGGTCTCTTCCAAGTCTAGGATTCTATGCTTTGCTGATTCTATGTTTAGTCTGGATAAGAGAAAGGTTAAGAGGTGACATGATAGCCATGTTGAATTATTTGAAAGGATATCATATTTAAGAAGGAGCAAGTTTGTTTTCTGGTTCTCCAGAGACTAATAGGACACAGTGTTCTGGATTAAAACTACAGGAAAGAAGATTCCATCTAAACATTAGGAAGAACTGACTGTAACAGCTGTTCAACAGTGGGATACACTGTCTCCTTCCAGAGTCTCCTTCCTTGGAGGTTTTTTCAGCAGAGCCTGGATGGCCATCTGTCCAGAGTGCTTTGATTGTATATTCCTGTACAACAGGGGATTTGACTGAATGGCCTTTGGGTCTCTTCCAACTATATGATTCTATGGGACAGAAGAATGGTAGATGATGTCACAAAGTCCCAGGATCACAACTTTGGAATCCCTGGTACCATTACACCCTATACTCCAGGAATTCATGAATGGATCCATTGTTACCTGAGTTAATGAGCACATTAATAATTCTAGATGAACTATGAGAAAGATTTTCCTATTAGCAGAGAACCAAGGGGCTGGACCATTCATGAGATTCTTCACTTGTATATTCCTTGTCTCCAACCCCTACCCACCCCTGAATTACTGGAGGTGCAGGAGAGTAGCCTCATTTATCTTTCCCTGGCTACAAAACCACAGTCAGTATGGGTGCTGCCTGGTGGTGTCCTATTTCCCTCCTTTTCCTGATCAGTAAACAGTGATGACATCTTAGGGCTTGAAAGCTGTGGGTGATATTGAGGTGTTTGGACATTGCAGAAGGAGGTCATGAACAGCTCCTTACACAGCATCCAAACTAATAAATGTGTGCATATAACTTTGAGTTATGTGTGCACATCACCAACAAAATTCCAGCTATTATGTACCAAATACCAAAAAATAAAATCATTTTTTCTGGTATGCAAATCCTCTCCTTTTAATATTAAAACAGCTCTGCCCTTTTGATTGCAACACTGCAACCTTCCAGAATTGTTTATTACTTTAAAACATCAGGGTACAGTTGTTGTAATGTCTTCCACCAGCAATTGTGCCAAATATTTCTGCAAGAGAAGCAAGAGAAGGATGATTCCCTGTCTCTATGCATCCCCTAGTGTACTTTAGAAAATCTACTCT
>CM034706.1:82190271-82198646 GCA_020142125.1 Phrynosoma platyrhinos | reverse complement strand
TGCACTGCCACAACCATAGGAAAAAATTCAAAAAATGTCAGGTCTCTAGTCAGACCACACTCTGTCCAAGCAGGAGGCCATGCCTCCGCAGCCCACTGACCATTCCAATAAACTCCAAAGCCATGGGCGCCAGCAACATCGGAGTGTACCTGAAAATCTGCCCTAAGCAGCATTTCAGATCTCCAAAATGAAGTACCATTGAAATGTTCCAAGAAGGACTCCCAAACCTTCAAGTCCTCATGAATCCCCTTGGTGATCCTTATATGATGATGCGGGGCTGATACCCCTTTGGTGGCCCTATACAATCGTGTGCAGAATGCTTGTCCCAGAACTATTACCTTACAAGCAAAATTTAACAATCCTGTAAGGGATTGCAAATCATGAAGTATGGCTTTTTGCTTCCCCATCATTAATCTAACCTGCTCTCTCATAGCCACGAGCTTGTCATTTGGTAAATGAGAAATGCCGGCAATGGTGTCCACCTCGATTCCCAAAAAGGTAAGCCGTGTGTCAGAACCCTCTGTTTTCTCTTCAGCTAAAGGGACTCCCAACTCAGCCATTAAACCCTGAAAGGCAGCTATAGTGTCACTACATTTTGACAAATTTGGATTTCCAGCAAACATGAAGTCATCCAAATAATGTGTGATTGCAGTATTACCTGACCTCTTGACTGCACACCAATGAAGAAAGGTGCTAAACATCTCAAGGGCCGAACAAGAAATCGAGCATTCTATTAGCATGGCTTTATCGAAGTAAAACTTTCCTTCAAACTGAAAACCTAAGCGGTCAAAGTCATCAGGGTGTACAGGGAGCAACCTGAAAGCTGATTTTATGTCACACTTCGCTAATAGTGCTCCCTTACCTAAAGCCCTAACCATCTTAACTGCAGAATCAAAAGAGGCATATTTAACAGATGTAAGCCTGGAGTCAATGGCATCATTAACCAACTCACCCTTCAGCTAACAGCAGCACAAAGGACAAACTGGTAAACAAACCAGGGGCCTTTGAGATATATTCATTCTTTCATTCATTTGCTTTCTATCCCGCCTTTATCCCTGAATGGGACCCAAGGTGGCTCACACATAAAAATCCAATAAAACTATTAAAATATCATCTAAAAACAATATAAAATTATAGACATTAAAACCATGCTAAAACCATGATACCCGCCCTATATAACAAACACCCAAGCCACCACATGATTATACATCAAAAGCCTGGCTGAATAAAGCCATTTTTGCTTGCTGATGAAAGGCAAGCAGGGAGGGGGGCAGCTTTGCTTCTCAGGGAAGGGCATTGCAAAGGGCAGGAGCAGCCACCAAAAAGCTCTCTCTTGTGTTCTCACCAGGTGAGCCTGTGATGGTGGCAGGACCAAGAGAAAGCCTTTCCTGGAAGATCTTAGGGCTCTAGCAGGTTTATATGAGGAGATATAGTCTCTCAAACAATCTGGAACTAAGCTGTGTAGGGCTTTATAAGTCATAACCAGAACTTTGAATTGTGCCCAGAAATGAACCAGTAGCCAGTGAAGCTATAACTGACTCTGGTCAGCATTCTGACTGTAGTGTTTTGTACACACTGAAGTTTCCGAACAGTTTCCAAAGGCAGCCCCACATTAAGTGTGTTACAGTAGTTCAAATGGGATGTAATCAAGATGTAATCGCTGTTGCCAGACCTGACTTTTCAAGGAATGGGTGCAGCTGCCTCATAAGCTTTAACTGTGCAAATGCACTCCTGACCATTGCTGAAACCTGGGCATCCAGGCCTAGCATTTAATCCAGGAGAACACCCAAGCTGTGAGCCTGAGATTTCCTGGGGAGTGTAATCCCATCCAGTACAAGCAATGTCCCTATTCCCTAATCTCCCTTCTGTCTTGTCTGGACTAATTTTCAATTTGTTTGCCCTCATCGAGTCCATTACTGACTGCAGACATTGGCTCAGTACTGAGACAGCTTCCTTGGAATCAGATGAGGAGGAGAGATAGAACTGGGTGTCATCCACATACTGGTGACACCTCACCCCAAAACTCCAGATAACCTTTCTGATCAATTTCATATAAATATTAAATAGCATGGAGGACAAAATGGAACCCTGTGGGACCCCACAGGCCAGCAGCCAAGAAGTCAACAGGAGTCCATCAACATCACCTTCTGAGTCTGCCCCTCCAAGAGAGACTGGAACCACTGCATAATGGTGCACCTAAGTTGCATCCCAGAGAGGTGGCTCAGAAGGATAGGAGAACCAACAGAGATACCTACACCCCCCTTGTCCAGTTCCCTGCAGAGGTCATCCACCAAGGTGACCAAAATTGTCTCTGTCCCATAGTGAGATCTGAAGCCAGATTGAAATGGATCTAGATAAGCCATTTCATTCAGAAACCCCTGGAACTGGAAGGCCACCACTCACTCCAGAACTTTGCCCAAGGATGCAATATTAGAGACTGGCCAGTAGTTATCCAGGATAGTGGGATTCAGGGAGGTCTTTTTCAGTAATGGCCTCATCACAGCTTCCTTTAGGCAGGGTGGAAATCTGCCTTGCTGCAGTGAAGCATTCACCACTCCCCCTTACCCAGTTGGCCAGAACCCCTCTAGCAGCCTTCAGGAGCCAGGAAGGGCAAGTATCCAGTATCCATGTGGTGGCCCTCACTTCTTCAAGGATTGTGTCCATATCACCAGGCTGCACAGACTGAAACTTATCCAATAAAATGGGACAAGCAGGTGCCAAGATTACATCGACTCATTAATGAATAGCTGGGAGGAACAGATGTAAGATCTGAACAGATGTAAGATCTGAACTCTTCTAGAACATGGCCAAACAGCCCGAAAAACCCACACACACAAAAAAAAAAAAAAACCAACTATGGATACCGCCCATGAAAGCCTACGACTTCACAGATCTGAATTGTGTTTCCCTATATCCTATATCTTCCCCTATTTATAATTTATGGAAGGAAACTCATCATCTCCTATTGTTATCACTGCCACCACTAAAAGTTCTGTATATTGTAGTACTGATAATCAGGGGAACTGTGGAACAAATAGACTGGGATAGCACGAAGAGGAGTAATTACAATGTACTAGAAGAATATTTGAATTTTTTGCATTAGCTTTTAATGTCATCCAGCTTGAACTGTATTCTATGGAAGAATTTGTTTCATAAGCTTCTGTTGAGATCAAAATTACAACATAGCACTGGTAGTGGATCTTCACATAAATTCATATTCAGGGATCCCTGGCAGAGAAAAAAATTGAATTCCAGTATGAAATGACCTGATGGATACTTGTAAGTTTGAGTTTTAGATTAGGATTTACACTGGATGCTTGCACAGCTCAGATTTTCCTACTGTTTTCAGCTCAAATTATCAAAAACATTTAAGAAGAGGAAATATATCTAGAAAGGTTTGTGATAAGATATAGTTAGGTGTGTATATTTTGAAAGAAAGTATGGTGGACTCTTGGTATCCACTGGGATTTGGTGCCAGATCCCTTCCCCTGGATGCCAAAATCAGTGGATGCTCAAGTCCATTGTACATAATGTACACAGAATGGTGTCCCTTATGTAAAATGGAAAAATCAAGCTTTGTTTTTTGGAATTTACATCTTTGTTGAATATTTTCAAGCTGTAGGTGGTTGAATCTAAGGATAAAGTATCTGTGGATATGGAGGACTAACTGTATATTCAAACAATTTTAATGCAAATATTAATGTAATGTTTAAAATCTCAACTTAACATGAAAGCAGAACAGACTGAGAAAGCAGATTTACCTCCCTGAAATTAATTTGCCCATCTCCATCTGACATTCAGTTTTGGAAAAGGTATTAGCATCTTCCCCTGCAATCAATCATTAATGGAAAGATAGGCAGTCACAATATGTTGACTATTTTTAGAAGGAGCGAGAAAGATGAACTATGGGGGGTTGCAGACTGCCAGAAATAGTGCAAATTAAGTCCACTTTTAGGGTTAGGGTTAGTGCTAGGGAATCATGGGAATTGTGTTTTTTTCTGAGACTTTGAGCCTTCTCTGTCAGAGAGCTCTAGTGCCACAATAAAATACAGTTCCCATGATTCCTTAACCCTAACCCTAACCTAAAAGTGGACTCAATTTGCACTATTCCTGGCAGTCTGCAACCCCCCTATATATGCAAGAGGTCTAGCTGAGTGGTGACACATTTGAATGAGAACTCCTCTCAGTGATGATGGTCTTCTGAATAAGCCCACAAGAATGTACTTTCTATTGACTCAGACGCAGACTATTTGTAGTAGTATTGTTGATTCCAACTGGTAATAGTTTTCTGTGGTTTGAGATAGCATTATTTCACATCACTTTTCCTGGATTCTTTGAAGTGTAAAACCACAAACTGAACCTGGGAATTAAGTTTTTCAAATCATCCATTTTTCTGCCTGGGTAGTTGACATGAGTATAAATGAGTCATGAAGCTCCATGGGTAGTTGACAGGAGTCTACTACTAATGATATGTTCCTTCTCAAGATTTTGTCTGCCTCTCCTGATGTGCTGATGCATGAGGATAGAGGATATCATACAGGAAAACAACAGAAGCAGACCTACAACTTTGAAGCTCTTTCTTAATCAGACCAAAAGTATGGACTTTTTCTATTGCTCTAGGTAGTAAAGCTGATGGTTTAATAAGAGCTTTGGGATCCTTATGGGTGAAAGGGATTGTATAAATGAAGGATGTATTAATAAAATCCTCAACCTCAATTCTTCTGCAGATCACAGCTACTCCAGTTCAAGATCAGAACAACTCATCTCGGCAACCACAGATGGTGTGACAGATGATCTCAGCAGCCCATCATTCTGTGTTGTTTTTAGTTTAAATTAAAACAAAAAAAATTAAAAGCTATCTTGGTAGGCTACAGATCTGACAGGCTTTAAGTTCATCTCTAGGGCTTGCTTAGTCTCTTTACTGCTACTGCTTGTCAGAAAGTTTTATACCTAAAGCCAGCTGGAGAAAACATGTGTATGCCACACATTTGTCTCTGCCTTAGCAGTTTGTAGCAGTAGGGGAGAGAAAAAGGTAATGACTGGGATATACACTGCTTGACCATACAAATTAATCTGGATATTTCAGGAAAGCCATATCTAAACATAATATAGCTTTGGATCTAGTTAGCTAATAGTTATTTTTTTAAAGTTTCCTCATTCTGTTAGGATCCTGGGTATTTAATGTCTTGAATTCCACCCGTTATTACCTTCTACAGGATCATTGGGGGACATCAGAACACATATCTCACTGAATCCATCCAAAAGTATGCAGCCACATAAGGCTTTGAGTCCCAATGGTCAATATCAGCAAATATGAAACCAGTAAACTTATGGACACATCCAAATGAATTCCTTGAAGATAGCATGCTAGAGAGAAGAGTATTAGTAGAGCTATGGTGGGATGTGTGTGCTTGTGGCCCACATGCAGTCTCCAAAGGCCTCATATGCAACTACCAGGCCTCTCCAGACTCTGACCCTTTTTTTAAAAAAAGAAAGAAAGAAATATGATGAATCAAATGCATAGAGGTGTTGTTGTTTGCCTTCAAATCCTTTCAAAATCATGGCAACCCTAAGATGAACCCATCACAGGATTTCCCTGTTGGAGGGGAGGCAGCTTCACAGCCTTGCTCTGAGGTTGTGTGACTTGCCCAAGGTCACCCCATGGATTTCCATTGCAAAGCAGCAATTAAAACCCTAGTATCCAAAGTTGTAATCCAACCATTCTAACACATTGGTTCTTACTATACTTATACTTGTATACTTCCTAGCACAACTTATTTTAGGGCTTAAAGAAAACATGTAGAAAACAAAGCATGACTTTCTAGCTGTTTCCAGGTTTTTTTTGGGGGGAAGGGGACCAGTGATCCCCTCAGGTATCCATGGGTGATATAACATGAAGAAGGTGTGGGCCCATCATACCTTCCATATTTGCCCTACCATGCTATAGATTTTACTGTGTAGTGACTATGTCTATCAATACATGAAAATGGCTTGGGGAAAGACCTTCCTGCTCCTGAAGGGAATGAAGTTCTTCCCATCATTTGAATTATTACTTCAAGAAGCTCCTTTCTTTGTTTGCTTGTATTCTGTGTCCCTTGTTGCATTGGGTGAAAAGATCATCATTTTATACCATAGATATCACAAAGCAATAAATATAACATATTCAAAGTGCTGGTTATGACCTTCAAAACCCTATATGGCTCAGGTCCAGGCTATTTGGCAAACCATATCTCTGTATATGAGCTAGCCTGGGCTATGAGATCCTCTGGAGAAGCCCTTCTCTGTCTCACCGACATCACAAGCACAGTTGGTGGGGTCACAAGAGAGGGCCTTTGCTGTGGTTGCCCCTGGATTGTGAGACTTGCTCCCAGGGAGACCAGAGTGGCTCCCTCCTTGTTGGCCTTCCACAGGCAAGCTAAGACCTCCCTGTTCATGCAGGCTTTTAAAACAGAATATTTTTTAAGGACCGGCTTGGGATTATATTGCTTAAATGTGTTTTAAACATTTTTAATTTTTTTACACTGTATTTGATATTTTAACATGCATTTTTTTTTAGTATTGTAGTAATTTAATTCTGTTTTAATGATATTTTGTAAGTTTTTAATTGTACTCATTTTTAATATTGTAAGCTGCCCTGAATCTCAGTTTTGGGAGAAGGGTGGGATACTAATACTAATACTAACATTAATACTAATAATAATACCAGAACATAAAGGAGCATCTGGCTGAGAGCCTCTCCTCCTTTAGTAACAAATTTGAAGTCAAGAAGGCTTAAAGGAATTTACAATATTGTCAGGGATGGGAGAATCTGTCAATTTCCTGCATCTGATTTTTTAAAAGCATCATGATATTTTTGTCCTGAATATTAAAAACTCTGAATTTTATAAAATCTGTCAAAACTATATTTGACTGCAATTTTCCCTTCATTTGCACCAGCCAAGTTCAAGGGGCACAACTATTTCATACTCTGTGGCCTGAAACATATGGGCTGAAAAGAGCAGCTTCCATCCCCTTTGGGTGGTGGGGGGTGCAGACAATGTGTGCCCCAAAAGCAGCTGGAAGCTGCTCTGAGGCAGCCTAAGGTGGCCTTGGGCTACAGGCAGAAGGAGCAGAGAAAGTCTGCCCTTTGCTGGTGGCCCATTCAGGACCACAGTGGTGACCCACTTTCAGAACAAGCTATCCAGTTGCCATGGACCCACACCAATTGGCGCTGGAGTGGCCAGAGGCTGCTCCACGCTGCCAGTCTGCTTCACCCCTGAGATGACTATGTTGTGCTTGCTTTCCATTAAAACGTTAAAAAGCTGGAGCCTCTCAAAATAAAATAAAAAAAAAGAGTTGGCGAGGCCCATACTCAAAACCATGGGGCTGGGAATACTAATACATCAGTTCCAGTTTGTAATACATGGATTTTTAAATAATATCTTAAATCTTTTAATCTTGAATACGAAAAAAAAAATGAATGTGGGTAAAATGTTAGCAAAAATGAGACAAACTTAATGTTTTGACCACCTTTTCGTATTGCACAAAAGAGTAGCATATTGTAATTGCATGATCACACATGGTAGCATACCTGTATCACCTTATGTCACCCCACTTGCTCTATGCATATGTGATGGTCCAGTTCTGGGTCAGCTTATCATGAATGTCACAGATGGAAGGACCATTTTGTATGCAGAGAAAATGCTCTGGAATGCAACCTCGGTCTATAGGGATTAGTAGATCTATCAAGGTATGTCTTCCTTTTCCCATTTACAAATTCAGTCCATGTTACATCTGTGCTGATTTTTCTTCTAAAGCAAAAGAGTATATATTTTTTTCTTATGTATTTTTGCAAATGGATTATTAATTAATACACTTGGATAAAGTTGCAAAATATGTTTTGGAAAAATTCATTCAGATCCATTCTGCTTTGGACTTTATTTTGAAAGCAGAGTCTGGGTAGAAATTGAGTCATACACTTGCCCAGTTTTGATATGTTTGTTCAATGTGATAATGTGGACAAGTTGTTTGGAGAAATGACAGAATAGAATAGAACAGAATAAAACTTCCAAATAAAACTTCCTGCCAATTCAGTAGTGGTAGTTGCTTATTTGAAAGAGGGCTGTTTCCCTCCATTTCCAAAAGTATTCATATAAACACTGGTGCAGATATCTTCACTGGATTCCACTGCCCTAGATATTATTGTCCAGTTTCTTGTCTCCGTTTTCTATGTTGGTGCACATTTTGACATGCAGAGGCTTTTGAATTTTCTTTTTTTTATGTCATTTAATCCATTTTTATATGCCACCAATACAGAAAATGTAAAGATTTCTGCTCATAAGTTACATCCAGAATCATAGAGTTGGAAGTGACCACAAGGGCATCCAGTCCAACCC
>CM034706.1:82180271-82185271 GCA_020142125.1 Phrynosoma platyrhinos | reverse complement strand
ATATTGCCCAACATTTCACAGATGAAAATTGGTACTCATATATACAAGTAATATCAGAGTGTGATCAAGATGGCAAGCATTATTAATGAGGAAGAAGATACAATACATTATTAACAAGAAAGAAGATACAGTGAAGAAGAAGATACAATGTAGAAGCGGCTGCAGTAGTTTTTTTTTTTCCCTTAGCATACAGGAGAGGGCAAGATTTCACCCTTCCTCTTCTCTCTCCTTTGCAAGGTAATAGACTTCAAACTTCTTTTTCCATTTTGAACTCAGTTTTCAGCATTTAAAGTAAACTGGAGACAAAAGTGGAATAAGGACTAAGAAGCTGGGATATTTTCAAAACATCTGAAAAAGAGGGATGTCATAGGATTAATTGGGACAGTCCCTGCCAAATCAGGACAATTGGAAGGTAAGCAACATGAAACGACAGAATATTCCCAGGATTTTCCTAGCATCTGTGGAACTGATGTAAGCCCTCAGCTGTTCCTACTAGGTCCTGGTTAAAATAGAAAGCATTCCTTCATGCTTAAAAGCTAGCACCAGCTAGCACCAAGGCCTTCTAAAGGGGGATGCAGACGAGGGCGTCGGAGACGCCCTGGTCCGGACCGCTGCCGGAGTTCAGCCTCCGGACGGCGGCGCATCCCCGGCGCATCTAAAAGGACCGCCAAAATGGCGATCCTTTTAGATTCTCCGGAAAGTGTGCCCTAAAAGCGGCGGGCGCACTTTCCGGGGCTCAAACGCCGCGGCGCGTTCAGCTGCTGCAGCGTGAGGGCAACCCGCAGTCGCCGGCCGTGCGGACGGCCGGCGCTTCCGGGTGTGCCCTCAGGAAGAGGAAGAGCCGCCGAACGTGCGGCGGCTCCTCCTCTTCCGGGCCTCGGAGACGGCGCAATTAGCCGTCTGCCGAGGCCCTAAATTTGCATCTTAAAGAAGCAATGTAAAACAGGGTCCAAATCAATCAGTTTGGAGCAGGGACAAAAAATGTAAAACAGGGTCCAAATCAGTTTGGAGTAGGGACAAAAAAATGTGTGCTTGACTATATATGACTCCCAGCAGTCCTCATCTTGAACAATGCTGGTTTGCTATGGGTGATTGCACATGCAGTCTAACAACACCTGGAAACCCACACACTTTCTACACATGATCTAGAGAAGGCCTATTAAGTTTCACCTGTCTCAGACTCTCCCTCTTCTTGATGCTCCTATTGGTTTTATGCTTTTGAGTTTCAGAGTAAGAATAAATAACTCTGATTTTGGAAGATATATGGTATTTACTGCTGTCCTTCCATGCACAATAGGGCTATTGCCTTTACTCTGATCTCTGAATTTCCTGAAAACGAACTCTGGGTGGTCACTGAGCACTGTATATTGACAAGATGGAAGAACAGCAAACATATTTATTTTAGCATCACACATAATGTATTTACCATCTGTAAAAATGTCTCTGTGTTGATTAAAGGTCAAAAGGTTAACCTAAAGCATTCTTTAGCAAAATTGCTCTTTATTATAATGAATGCAAAAAATGTGCATCAATAAAGCAGTGTTTGTTTTTAATTCTTGCTAGTGCTGTTAAGAGAAATACAGTTTTGAAAGCTGAAAATGTCTCCTGATTTGTTGAGAAGTGGGTTATTAACAACTAACATACCATTTTCTTTCAGCTATTTGATTCTCATTAATTGATTTAATGTAATAAATTAATTAGCATTGCCATTTTATTTGTTTTCACAGCTGCTTAACTACAATGAATATTATTTTCTTAAATCCAGCTGTCATAAAGTGTTAATTATAAGTGTCTCTTTTAATAATAATCATTCCTATGCTAGCAATAAAATCATTGGGAAAGCAAAGCCGCTGAAAAAGTATACAAGAATATTAGGCTATTTTCACACAAAGAGAAAATAGGATTTCCCATTAACTAGAAGCTATGATTTATTTCTTTAGACACATCTACATATTTTATACATTTTCTGGCATAAGTAATAAAGCTTTTCATCATCTATATCATACTTCATATCTCTTTTTTTGCATATATAAGTAGGTCTGTTTAGATTCCTTCAACATTATAAAGAATCATCCTTTCCTAATATTCATTTGGGTTGCAGATGGGCTTAACTTTAGTGGACCTGGGAGGGCCACTTTTTGGCCCCAAAAATTTGTGGCTGACCACAGTCAACCCAGAAATCAGGAAAGATGCAAAAAAAGGCTAATCATCATTAAAATATCTTGACATAAATTTTCCATTTTCATTGCTGAAGGAGATGGATTTGTTCCCTCACTTATTTGATAGAAAACATGATGCTTGTAAAGGCTACCAGGAGTACCAAGACTTTTGGAAAGGAATTTAAAACTGGTGTGGATGAAAGAGATCTCTATAGGGGTCTATAAGTGTATCAGAAAGGGCCTTTAAGCTCTGTACTTTGCCCATCCTGGGTTACAATAGTGTACATGATCCCTTTTTCTTTTCCACAAGCATCATCTTTTTATCTCCATAGCTAGATCAAGCAGTAAGGGATTACATATCCTCCTGCATTTCACATCTGCAGACATGCAACCAACATCAGTGTGTTCATGATGGCAAAAGTTGTTAATGAGAAAGAACAGACAAGCTAGGAAAGACTTCAGCAGGTTGCTTCTGCCAGAATCTGTGGGGAAGTCAAGACTCTCCCCCCATCTTTCCTTTTTCTCCCCCCCCCCCTTGAATTAATTGAATGTAAGCTACCTTTGTAATTTGAACTCAGTTTGTAGCAACTGAAATAAAGTTTGGAAAGTTGCTTTCCAAGAGGAAATGAGAGGAAAAGAAGAAACTGAGACATTCTAAAAGCAGATGAAAAAGTGGGATGACAGAGAGTTAATCAAGATTGTCCCAACCACATCAAGACAGCTAGAGAATTTGGTGATTAGCTCAACACCATAGTAATTTTTTAGATTTCTGGGTAACACTCTGTTTGCTATGGCAAAGTACCATAGACACTGAGCATTGAAAAGTACCTTGGACAGTGTACTCCCTGCTCAGGGCAGTCTCAGCAGTCATTCAGCTTTCATTGAGGGCCTGTACAGACTAGCCACAAGGGCTGGCCTTGGAGTGGAGTTGGGGCAGGGTGACTGCACATCAGCCACCCTGACTTCACCCCAATACTGCTGTCACACCGCGTGCCCCACCGCATGGCACACAGTGTCAGGGCACTCCTTTGGCACAGTGTGTAGACACACTGCACCAAAGGAGAGCTGAAGAGCCATGGCAGTGGTGGTAAGGGAGGCTTTTTATCACTCCAAAAAGTAGTGGAATTTGCCAGCTCTTTTTGAAGCAGCAAAGAGCCAGATTGGGGCCAGGGCGTTCCCGGGGTGGCACAGAGCTGCCCCTTAGGGGCCATCTGTACAGCCCCTTATGTCTGTGGAAGACTGGGGTGAGGGTGAGTTGCAGAGGGAATTGGGGTGAAGAGTTGTGGATGTTTCACATCTGACAATCTAGTTTCTGTTTTTCCCACAACTCCTCTTCCTCCCACCCCCAGTCCTGACAAAAGGCTGTGAAAATACATTTTTAGCATCCCTTGAAGGCCTGAAGTCATTTGAGAATTTTGCCTTGCTGATACAATCTACAGTGATTTGGGCTCTTTGGCTATGTTCTCTCCTTCCATCTCATATGTGTGTAGGTACCATTGATTTATGGTGACTCCATGAATTTCATAGTGTTTTCATAAACAAAGATTACTCAGAGGTGGTTTTGCCAATTCCTTCCTCTAAAATATAACCACAGCCCCTGGTATTCATTGGTGGTCTCCCATCCAAGTACTAACCAGGTCTTAGCTTCTAAGATAGGATTGGATCTGATGCCTTTAGGGTATGTAGGCCTCCATATACAAGTCCCTTTTCACTCTCAGCTCATCAACCAGTTTCCTCTGCAAGCACATTGGGGTTTTTTTTAATGCCTCCCATTTCTCCTTCTCATAAGAATAGTTTGTAATTCTGCTTTCAGAATTCTCCCATACCTCTTGAGTCTCCTCCTTTTTTTTTCAGAATTTCACATTTCTCTGAGGTTTTGAAATTAGCTTTTTTTTAAAAAAAAAACTACAGTATGCATCTTATGAGATGCAGTTTTTTCAAGACCCACCACTGTTATGAATTCCAAGATGATATGGTAGTTTTCCCTGAGGCCTCTTCCATTTTTAACTTCATCAACCAGTCCTGCTCTATTTGTTAAGACTGCCTTATTCCTTCTTCCACCTTCTGAAAAATGACATTGGCAACAAAACATGTATGTCGATTGACTGCAGAGTTCAGATGAATCCAGCAAAGGATCAGATAGCTAACAGCCCCCTTACTACTATGGCTTGCTGCTGTAAATTTTTTATCACATTTTCCAAAGAACAGCCACTTCTGCAATTTGGCTGGTCAAAAGATCTCTGACACTGTCCCAGCTATATCATTCTTGCTTCTCATTGTCTTTACCAAGGTGCTTTCAATAGTGCTGTATACAGTTGCATACAAGGTTTACATCAAAGTTGGGGATGGATTTCCTTCCAGCTTAGCCAACTGTCTTTTGCACTTTGGCTTTTGATTTCAGATGATCTCATTATACTGTAGTTGAAACACTGTTCTAGTCACTGCAGGCTATTTAAAACTTGAGAACTGAGCTCTGGGGAGGAGGAATATAAGCCCAAACCTTTTCAATGTAACAGATCAAAATATTAAAAGTAGTTTGTAGTTCCAATGCTAGTCAAATAAAATCTAAACAAGAGTCCAAAAATTGCTACCAATGGGCCCAAGGATGTGAGATGCCCAGTGAATTTTGTTGACTTTTCTTGTTCCTATTGGCTACTGCTAGAAAACAAGGCAAATACAACCCAGTGTGAAATAATTTTTGTGTCTTTGTCAGAATATAAGGTAGGAAACATTGCCTCTTTAAAATATTATTACAAATTGCAAACAGTTAGAGGCGGAGATTTCTATCCTGTGAGTCTTTAAGGTTTGATTTCAGTTTTCAATGGAACTGTCAAGTAGACA
>CM034706.1:82136990-82151306 GCA_020142125.1 Phrynosoma platyrhinos | reverse complement strand
TTATTGTGTCATCAGCATATCTCAAATTGTTGATATTTCTTCCTCCTGTTTTTACTCCTCCATCTTCCATGTCCAAGCCTGCTTTCCTTACAATATGTTCTGTATATAAGTTGAATTGGTAGGGTGATAGGATGCAGCCTTGTCCGACCCCTTTGCCAATTGGGAACTGTATTACAATTCACTGCTGGACTTCTGTTCAAAGAACAGTAGAAGTTAACAGAAGCTGGAAGGGGGATGATCTCCTCTTCCCATTGTGGTTTCCCCTTGCATCCCTGAAACTTGTTCCCAAGGTCTGGGAAATCTTCTGGATATGAGTTTCAGAGGCTGAAGGCTAGGTCAGGGAAGAGAAGAAGGCAGTGGAATTACAGACTGGTGCACTAGTGGTAGTACTAGTGGTTGTTTGTTAATATTTGCATGCCTATATTGATCCATTGCTAGTTTGCTTGCTACTTACAAGGAGTTTAGGAACATTTATGGTCACTTCATGTTTTAGGGTCTGTTTGTTTTTCACACTCTTCTTGAACCATGCCAACTTGCAGTCATATGTCTTCTGTCTCTTTCCTTCATTAGACCATATAAGGAAGACACAGGTGAAGCAGATGGCACAGAGGATCCATGACAGGACCAGGCCTGTCAATCTAGGCTGCTGCCACAGTCCAAAAAAAAAAAAAAGCAGTATTTTACTGCTTCTTTTTTAGCTGGTTCTTCGGAAAAGAGCCACGCCTAGGGAGGCTTCCAGCAGCATTTGGGGCATGCTTCATCTGAATGCCACATCCCCATGTGAAATCCCTTATCTGTCATCCCTTTTGGACCATCTGTTTGAAGCCTAAGCTGTCTTCTTTTTTCTGAAATACCTTGTGACTGAGTATAGAACCAGCTGTTGTTTAGTTTCTGCCATGTCAATTGATTACTCTGCTTAGAGATCCACTGCTATCTCTCACATTTTCCAACAGTGCTAGGTTTAATTTAGCCTCACACCAGTAATCATCTATATAGTTCAAAGATGGGATGTTTAAGGCCAGTGAACTATATCTGATCAACCATACACACACACTGCTGGAGAAGACAGGAAATAGCAGATTCTGAAACAGTGGAAGAATGGAGATCTGTGTACAAGATAAAAACCTTGATAGGATAGATAGTTGAGGTGTATGTTGAACATTCAAGTATTCTTGGTTAGAGTTTATACATGGAATAATTTCCTGTTAAAATTGGAATGACACTTGATGACTTATCTCAGAGCACTCCTCTGGAATATGGTGATGTGATGTAGCAAGCATCACTCTGATAGTTACTTCTTCTTTCTTGAGGCCCATGTGGTTTGTGTGGGCTTTGGGAAGGAGCAGAAAAATCAGTGAATGGCAAATGAAGCCATTTGCTAATGGGCAGCACCATTGGAGTCAAGTCACAGGATTCACTCTGGTCAGAAGCTGGTCTATTTAAGCCATTCAGTGTTCATCAGAGCTTTGTTGCCACCCACCTCCTTCTTTCTATTTTATAGTTGCTGTTGTCATACATTTTTTTTTACTTTGTCACAACTTAGGTGGAAGTATGGCATGGGATCCAGATCCAGGTGGAAGGAAACAGTGTCACATGGCCACCAAAAGAATAAAGGGGTGTCCCCTTATGAGACCTTGGAAATGTGGCAACAGAATCACAGAATCTTAGAGTTGGAAAAGACAACAAGGGCTATATAGTCTATGCCCCTGCAATATCATTAAAGCATTCCTGAGGGATGGCTAGCCAGTTTCTGTTTAATGGCCTCCAAAGAAGAAGGGTTACTCCCTCCAAGACAGTCCACTGACAAGCAGTTCTTGCAATAAAAAAGTCCTTCCTAATGTTTATATCAAAACCTCTTTTCTTATAATTTGAATCCATTGGTTCATATTCTAGAGGAGCAGAAAACAAGACTACTCCATCTTTTACATGGCATCCCTTCAGATATTTAGATGGCTATTATATCATCATTAGAAGGAACCTCTTGACAGTAAAAGTGGTTTTGCAATGGAATCAATGATGATGGGGTCTCCCACTAAGTGGGAGATTGGATTCAATGGCCTGTGAGTCATTGTCCAACTTTATGCTTCTATGATTCTGTCATTAAATCTCTCAGACTTTTCTTCTTCAAGCTAAATATACCCAGTTTCCTATGTCATCCCTCATAGTTTCCAGACTTTTTATTATCTTGATTGTCCTTCTCTGGCCATGTTTCAGTTCATAAAGACAGCAAGGATCAAGTGAAGCTTAGGGGCTTCTGGCTTTGCTCCACTCTCAGGTGGCAGGGTTACCATGTAGTGGCCTCCATCCATGTGAAATCCCTTATCTGTCATCCCAGATGGATGCCTGGCAATTGGGCTCACTGACCAGCAGGGCAGGTGATTTATGCCAGGATCTGAAGCCATGAAAGTGACTAGCTTATTTGTGGCTATAGTTAATAAATTGTTTTTATAGTGGGTGTGGTCATTCTTAAATGGAGCAACAATTGTCACTGATCTCATAATTCCATTTGTATGCTGACAGAACAGTTCTATCAGAATCACCCTGTCACTAAACTATTTCTATTTTAGCTCTAGGTGACAACCATGGAGATTATCACACTTAAAATAATGCGATTTATATCTGACAGGATATAGTTGCATTTCGGGATATGAACTGGTATCATTGCATGTAAAATTGCTGCCTCTGCCACCAGAAAACTATAACCAATGTCCCACCTGTGCTTAGCCAGCTGGTTTTCCAAAATGGGAGCTTGCCCTTTTGGAAAACTGACTGGCTAAGCAGGGCTGGGACTGAGGCTGGAGCTGGGTTACAGTTGCCCAGCGGCAGAGATGGTGATTTTACATGTGATAATATCAGTTTATATCCCAAAATGTTACTGTATCCCATCAGGGACAAGTTGCATTATTTAAAGTGCAATAATATCCATTCTATGTGAGAACACCCCCCTGAGTTCACTCTTTAAACTCCATGTCCTTCTCCATTTCCATTTAACCATTTTGGCCCTATCTCTTGACATAGTTTCTTTTTGTTGTTGATGATGATGATCCTGATGGTGAAGGTATATAAATGTGTACAGATAAATCTATAAATAAAATTATATGCATTATATCATGACAAAAGGGAGAAACAATAATTTTTAAACACACTGAATGCAGAAAGTAACAAGCAGTCCTTAAACAAATGGAAAACTTCCTTGGGCCAATTTGTTTTTTAAAAAATATATAAAAATAAAAATCAAGATCTGATCAAAAGTAAACAACATGCAAGACAAATTCCATCTAAGGACATCCTTTGTAGTTTCTAAGCAAAAAGCACATGTGATAAATTAATCAAATGAAAACACTCTTGTGCAGAATATCCCCATTCTCCTTGTTAAAATAGTCTAAAATCAATATTTCATTTTATTAGTTATCCCAGGAAAGTGATGGAGTGTATTTTCAGCACAGATCAGTATTCAGCAGACTCAGTACATATGATTCACAACTCTGTACAATTACAAATTATTTTCTGAGGTTACGATACTGGTTCATAGTGCTGATATTGTGATCAGAACATACCCTAGGTGTTCAGTTATAACAAAAAATGTCATGAGATTTTGTCCTGTTCTTTTACATGTTCTCCTTTCTTTTTAAGAATGTGACAATGAAGGTAAATTATGGTTTTGGCATCTTGTACAGAGCTTGTAATTGGATTTTTCTCCCACGAATACTGTCTTGAAATCTATCTCTGATTGAGACAGTGTAAAGAAATATCTGTTGTGTTGAGGGAGGCAAAAGTCTGACTTACATAACAAAAGAATGCATGAGGGAACATGGGACTATTGAGCTATAGCTCCAAATACAAGATCTGAGAGTCCAGCCCGATATAGAGCTTCTGTACATGTCTTATATATTTCAAAGAAAGGGTCACACTTTGTTTGCATGCACAAGGCATACCATCTCACTGCCATTGCATCAAAAGCTTCGCCATTTAGCACAGTGGATGTTGACTAGGTGCTTTTAGGGCACTTGATGGTGCAATCTCATTCCATTGAAATTAAAGGACACATTGTCATTGGTGTTGTTGGAATGCACATTGCATTACTCAGCACAAGTATTGTTGAATCTCCATTCCCCATTCTCTGCCTTCAGCCAGATCTATTTAGAACAGAGGCAAAAGGTCATTTTGTGGTCCTACATATAGCTGTGTTCCCCTTAAAAATGAGGGGTCGAAATTGCTCCCCCTATAACCATTATCTTTCTTAAGCCTGTTTGAAACCATAGCTCCTCTAATAGGTTTCCCCAGAAGAATTTTTCTCAATCTGGTCACTTCCTACTTGGGGGAAAAAACTGTCTTATTAACAAGCTGCTCTGAAATACAGTGAAGGACATCAAAACATAGCAAAATGACCAAAAGCACTCTGGACAGGCTTGAAAGGCATTGGAGTCAAAGAATCATAGTGTTGAAAGAGATCACAAGGGCCATCCAGTCCAACCCTGCTTCACAGGAATACATAATCAAAACATTCCCAAAATATGCCTTTCTAAACCTTCACCTCTGCCAACAGGCACAGAATTGTTGGAGGCTGCAGTGGCTGTACAGCAAGTCTAGGGTTTGATGAATAACATAGTTCTGCATGCAGAACTGTGAAGAACTGTTAGCCTAGGTGAAGCAAGTCCTAAACCAATAAGAGTTGCATTGTTAGCAGACATGAGAGATAATTATGGATAACTCAAGCAGAGTAATCTAGTGATAGGAGAAGTAGTAGCAGCAGGAGTAGTGCAGTTGGCCCTCTGTAACCAAAGATTTTGCATCCGTGGATTCAACTATTCACGGCTTGAAAATGTTTTGTTTTTGTTTTTTTCAATCCAAAAAGCAATCTTTGATTTTACAATTCTATATAAGGAACAATATTTTTCTATGTCATTATATATAATGGGACTTCAGTATCCATAGATGTTTATATCCACATGGGGTCCTGGAACCAAACCTCAGATACTGCTGAGCCCACTTATATTTATTTGCATGCTGTTTTTCTCCCAGAATTAAAACTCAAAATGGCTTACAATTTTTAAAAGAAAAAAATCAATTGGCAAGGCAGAAACTGAACAATAACTAGTCCCATGCTTCCCCACAGGATCTTACAGAGAAAGGAAAGAAGCCTAGTCATCATTACAAAACATATAAAGCAGCTTGGAGATCACTTGTTTATAATCAAATACATGGGAGAAGAGAAATGGAAGAAGAAAATAGCTACAGGTTAGAGTGCTGCAGTCAGAGAGTGGGTACAACAAACAAACAGGAAATAATCATAAGTATATTATGTCCCTAAACTTTTACAAACTTACATACAAACTAATTAGTGGTAATTAGTGAATATAAGTAAAAAGGCTGCTAGCTCTTGACAACCCTAGACCTCAGTTTTTATCACTACTGACACTTTCAGATTGCAATCATCTTCCAAAGCTGCATATAGTAGGTCCTTGGTATTTGCTGGTGTTTTGTTCCAGGATCCCCCATTGATACCAACATCTGTGGATGCTCAAGTCCCATTATATATAATGTGGTAGTAAAATTGAATCCCTTATATATAATGTGGTAGTAAAATTGAATCCCTTATATAAAATGGCAAAACCAAGGTTTGTGTTTTGGCATTTTAAAAAAAATATTTTCTGTCTGTGGATGGTTGAATGTATGGATGCAGAATCTATGGATACAGAGGGCCAACTGTACAAAGTAGGTGCTCTGCTACTGAACTAGTTATTTGGATACCTAGACAACTAATCTAATCTAGATAACTAATTAGTTATTCCATCACAGATTAGATATATATGAAGCTATATTATATTGAACCATACAGCTGGAAGAGACCACAAGGGCCATCCAGTCCAACCCCCTGCAATGCATGAATACACAATCAAAGCACCCCCAACAGATGGACATTCAGCCCGCTTGTAAACCTCCAATAAAGGAGATTCCACCATTCTCTGAGGCAGTTTATTCCATTGTCAAACAGTTCTTAACATTAGGAAGTTCTTAAGGTTTAAGTTGAATCTCTTTTCCTGTAGTTTGAGTCCATTAGTGTCTGTGTTGACTGACTGTGGCTCTTGAAAGTCTCATTCAGAAAGCTTCCACATCATCTGCTGCCTGATCTTCAACTACAGATATTTGGGCCTGAATATTGGCTCTTCTTTAAGCAAAGCATATCTCTATGCACAGAACTGCTGTCCTTTTCCTGAGAAACATAAAGAGAACACAAGCATATACCCTGTGGAGTGTCCTCATTTTCTTCACACCTAGAATCCCAGTACTTCCTCTCTCAGGTAGGATACAAAAAGGTTTGCAAACTAAAGTCATGGGCAATTAAAATCTGAAAACACTAAAATGAAATTATCAACATAGGCATGTGGAAATTGCCTGGGTGGAGGTGAGACATTCTGGCAAATCCAGCTATATCCTCTGTTCAGATCTTCTCTGGCAACACAGGGAGACTGCAGTGTAGAAGGAGCAGGTCCAAACTATGCATACTTATCCACATGTGTGTGTTGCATTTGCAAGAGATCTGGGGAAAGTTCCTCTTTGAGACTACAACCTTGATGGAATTTGCTGGTTGGAGGCTTTTGTGAGCAGAGGTCCCAGAAAAGTAACTTTTCCTTATAGAATCATAGAGTTGGAAGAGACCACAAGGGCCATCCAGTCCAACCCCCTGCTATGCAGGAACTCCCAATCAAAGCATCCCCGACAGGTGGCCAGCTTGAAGACTTGTATCTTTCATAAATAGATCACTAATAATGCTGTGTAATTTAGAAAGAAGGGCATTAGTCTGTTTTATGTTCACCCACGTTTGTGAATTTCAATTTCTAAATTTCATTTTTTTAACAAAAAAATTTATGTCATAGGAGGCGTTATGCTGGAGACCTCCTAAAACCTAGATCCAGCCCTGCTTGAGAGAGAATGATATTATTATCCTATTATCCCCTTCATCTCCTTCTAAGACAACCTAGCAATATGGCTGAACTAAAGAAAAGATACTGTCAATGAAAATCTCCCCTGGCAGAAGGAACAACTATATGCCCAAAGAATGGGAAGATTCCATTCCACTCTCTTAATAGTTGGATTAACATGGGATTCATTTGAAGTATTCATATCATTCTATTTTTAAAAAAAAAAATAATGAATTTTTATAAAAACAAATATCAGAATCTAAAAGTGTTCCAGTCTTTTTAGGGGCAAATAAATGGAACAAAGGTTTGCCAGTAGAATAAAGAGCAGCTAGGAAGTTTTAGTCTGTGTGATCTGACATCTTTTGCTCTGGTTTCATTCTTTTGGCTGTCTCTGTACATTACCCCTGAAGACAGAGAAAGTAGATGATATACTGAAAAGAATAAAGCCCTTCCCCTGCAGACAAACAGCATTACTTAAAATGATGACCATGAAAAACAAGAGGAGCCACAGGTTCAAAATAATAATAATAATATCTTTAAAAAAAAAACTTCTGCTGAAAAGGTCAGATTTGGTCCCATCCTGCCATTTTATTGCAGTTTCTAGCAAACTGTTCATAAAACTTTGTTGCTCCAGCTGACCCCCATAACTGTGCTGCCTTTTAATGTATTGTTCTTGAAATGCTGGAAATTGCAAGATACAGCTTAGTTATAAAACACTAATATTGTTTTATTCCAGCCTGCCAGCTTTAATTTGCCCAATGAAAAGATGGTGTAAATCCTTCAATACCATGACAGGCTTGAGAAAGGACTCAGTATATCGGCTAGTTAGTTGATTTATACCCTATCACAGCCATATTCTTCAAATCCAGTATAACTGTTCTTGAGTAGGTAGCTCAGAAGTGTAGTAATGATGGGACCAATGAAGGCATTGCCCCCCCATAAGACTCCTCCCTGCAAATATGAAGATTTCCTACAGCCCCCACATTTCCAACATCACAACTGAGCATTTAGGAAAAGCTCAAGGAAAAGGGTATGGTAGCTCAAGGAAAAGGGTATGGTAGAACCTTGCAAAACTCCACCTCTTCATAAGCTTACAAATGTGTTATATTTGTACAAGCAAGCTTTCCCATGCATGCACACTTTGCTGCAGGTTTTTCCTTAGTTATGAGCAAATTCATTCTCAGCTTTTACACATGTGGTGATAGGTAGGTGTTCAGTGCTTCACCAGAGAAAAGCTCTTTAGTCATCTTGGCTTTTGAAAGTAGCATCTTTGAAGGAATGTCATATTAGATTTTAATAAAAGTTCAAATTATTACAGTAGGATGACTTGCACATTATGCATTTACTACCTAGGATGCATCTACACTGTACAAATAATGCAGTTTGACAGCACTTTCAGCAATGTAGCTCCATCCCATGGGATCCTGGGATCTGTAGCTTTAGCCTTCTCTGCCAAAAAAAGTGCTGGTGCCTCTGGTGAATCCCAGAATTCTGTAGGATAGAGCCATGACAGTTAAAATGATCTTAAATTGCATCATTTCTACAGTGTAATTTCACCCCTATTCACTCTTACTTAGTTTACACTAGTATTTTGCTTGTGGAAAATACTGTAAGTTAATTTGATTTGCTCTTGTGGAGGAGGTAAACACAAAATGAGAAAAGTCATTGTGTTATGAATTTTCTCAGCCTAGTGGAATGGCTGCTGGATATCAGTTACGAAGACCTTAAGCATAACAGAAACGACTTCTTAGAAGAACTGGTGGTGCCCATGTTTTTCTTCTCTCTCCCTCCTCCTCAGCCTGGTGGAATTATGTAAAATAAGCACATGATCAACACCACCACTTTCAACAACAGTTCACTGATGATGTTGGTTAACATGCTTAATTATAAAAGCTTGCTTCAGAGTATTCTTGAAAAGTTCTTTGTTATTATCCTATGGGGAAAAAAGCTCCAGCTTATATTTGGATGCAAATGTCTTTGGAATCACTTGTCCAGTGTTTATTGGTCTAGTGGCTATTATTTTGTATGCTAGTCTGCAAGACAAACAGGCTCATAGCTGATTGTGAGGCAGACTGTGGGTAATCTCATCCAGTCTCTTCAGTGCTGACTGGCAGGGCTTCTCCTGGTTTTTCAGGCAAGATTCTTCCTAGATCTTCTTGGAGATCTTTGATATTGCTTCATGATCTTCTACTATAATACAAACCTAGTTGAATCCTGCTTACCTTTGGAAATGAGATAAGGTGTATTCAGGGTGCTATGGTGTAGCTGAAAATATTTACATGGAAATCAGGGTCCATGGGCACCTAGTATTTGTCTTCTGCAAGCAGTAGTATATTCTTTTACAGTTGTGTGGGCTAGAAACATAGGACATGGACATAATGAGCCAAGCAGCTGCACTATTAGTCAGTTGTCCACACAGATTAGAAGAGGCTTCCCAGGTTTTGCTACACCAAATCATTTTCATGCCTGGAGTTTTCACAACAAAATACTAAGATAAAGTACAGCAGTCCACATTGAGATTGTGGTAAACTCAGTAGCAAAAATGTGTACTAGAAGAATCATAGAAACATAGAATTGGAAGAGACCACAAAGGCCATCCAGTCCAACTCCCTGCCAAGAAGATATTTTAAAAAAAAAAATTGTGTGCATATGCCTCAAGTTTCTTATCAATTTATGGCAATCCCATGAATTTCACAGGGGATTCTTAGGCAAGGAGTACTCAGAGGTGATTTTGCCAATTCCTTCCTCTGAAATACAGGCTATAGCACCTGGTATTCATTGGCATTCTCCCATCCAGAGCTAATCCTACTTACCTTCCAAGATAGTGGAACCCCAATAAGTTCCCACTGTCTCAGCATCACTTTTCAAACTGCTGCAGTCACAAAAGGGGCTGTCATCTTCTAGTTGATCCAAACACTGAAGATTCTCCACATAGCTTTGTATCAAGTAAAGGATCATATGGAGAAAATAAGCACTGTCTGTGGGATTGAGTGAGGGGATGGCTGTGTGAGAAAGTACAGACAATGTTTGACTTCATACTCATTTTCAAGCCAAGACCCCATAGCATAATATTTGCCTGGACAGATTGCAATGAAATCATATCATTTATTTAGCACAGACTTGGATTGCAATTATATATACACTTACTTGGAAGTAAGCCCCATTGGCCTCAGATGGATTTACTAGTAGACAAACAGAAAACAACTTGTATACTTGAAATTGGTAATTATGGTAATAGATGTGTTTCCTTATGCATCTTGTAGCACCTTTGAAACTAGCTGTGTGAAAGAAATTGAAGCATAAACTTTTATAGACTTGGGGGGGAAGCAGACGACTGCTTCTGGGACACCGCCGGACGGAGCGCTGGCGGAGCGGAGGCTCCGCACCACGGAGCTCCTGCGGCGTCCCTAAAAGGAGCTCCAAATTGGCGCTCCTTTTAGATGTCAGGGAAAGTGCGCCCTAAAAGCGACGGGCGCACTTTCCCTGACTCTTCCACCGCAGCGCATGCGGTCGCTGCGGCGTGAGGTCATCCCCGGAGCGCCGGCTGTGCAGAGGGCCGGCAACTCCGAGGGCGACCTCAGGAAGAGGAAGGGGTGTCGCTCGTGTGGCTGCCCCTCCTCTTCCTTGCCTCGGAGACGGCTCAATAAGCCGTCTGCCGAGGCCCCTCGGTCTACTTCCTCAGATGCATGGAGTGCCCAGGAAGGATCTTTATAATCAGACTATGGGGCAGTACAGACTGCCCTAAAGAGGCAGTGGCAAGCCTTCTCTTTGCTTGCCAGATTGGGGCTGTGGCAACACACTGAAATAAGACCAGAAACAGAAAATGCAGGCCTATGACTACATTTCAATTTATTTTTTCCTGTTTGCCTGACAAAGAAGCCAGTGTGACTTCAAAAGCTTGCAACATGTAATTGTGCATTTTGGTTGGCCAATAAATGTATAATTGTTTGGATGTTATTGGATTTGCTATATGGCCAACATAGCTATCCCTAGGTGTCTTTTATAGTTATGTAAGGGTAATTCTCAGTACCAAACAGCACTCAGTATTCATCCTGTACAGTTTGTATTGTACCAAGTGCACATATAGCAATATGTTAGTCCAGTTCCATGCCTTCAGTGATGCATATTTACAAGTATGAATGCATAGGATTATACTAAGGTCCTTTACAGACTGCCAGAAATAATGCAGCTTGGGGCCACTTTAACTGTCCTGGCTCAGTGCTAGGGAATTATGGGAATTGTATTTTTTTTCTAGGACATTGAGCCTTCTCTGTCAGAGAGCTCTGGTGCCACAATAAACTACAGTTCCCATGATTCTTTAGCACTGAGCCAGGACAGTTAAAGTGGCCTCAAACTGCATTCTTTCTGGCAGTTTGTAAAGGCCCTAAATCAGGTGTTCCATTGAACTCAAGGCAGACATGCATAGGATCAAGCAGCTGCTGTTGTCAGAACAACTTGCAAATTTGTACCCATATGCACCAAACAACCAGGTCTTCAAAACACTTAACACTGGAGACCCTCTGTGAGATCCATGATACTTTGATACATTCACCCAGAGATATGTTCAACAAATGTTTTATTATCAGCTGCTGCTTAAATAGTTTTAGAAAGCTGTTGCCTGTGCAGTAGTGAAAAAGCAACTTGGATCAAATAACTGCTGTTCATATCAGTGTTTTGCAATACAGCCTATTGTGCTCAGTCTTTTGTTGTGCAACTAGAATATCTCAGCATATATTTTCCCAGTTTTATCATTCAGCTTTAGCTCTGTGCGAGTATAGTCGCTTTTTAAAAGAAAGCTCTTAAAGCCCTTTCATTTATTTAACACAGCTCCTGGGAAAACCTGCTGAAATTGAACTTAGCTCCTTGAAATTGGTGCAATGCTGCCACCAAATGGCACACAACAGATCAAACAGCAAAGCAGCTGGAAGGCAGTTGCTTTGATGATGTTTCCATCAAGGCATCTGAATACTCAAGAGTCAAGTTAATGCATACCGTTATAAATATCTGATGGGAACAAGCTGCATTGAAGACTCAAGTAAATGAAGGCATGTTGTGATGAGGGAAATTATCAATATTTGTCTGCCTCCTGTAAAGATCATTATTTACTTCTCAGTATTATTTGACACTTTAAATTGTAGAGGAAGAGGGTAGCAGAAGAAAACTTCCACAAAACCCAATACAGTAGCAGAAAAAGTTTGTCAAACAAATGCTGAGGTTTAGTCTCAATTGTGGGGTACAGAAGAGTTTTGCAACCTGTCCATGGTTGCAAATGTCACAAGTTATTTACAACTGTTTCTTAATTCCTTTATTTACTTTATTCATATGCTGGCAAACATCATTATTTAGCTGTAATTCACATTATAATGCCCAAGAAAAAACTTACACAATAGCAGAATTTATATAAAAATAAAAATTTCCTGATGTCTCCCAGATCAAACACTGAGGTAGTAACAAGAGTTCCACTCACTGACAATGTTAATGGAGCTCAAACAGCTGTGTTTAAAGGTTATTTGATATCACTGTAGTTCCAAAGCCACAAATAACCAATTGTCATATTAATTAGAACATTTAAAAGTAATTGCATGATTTCATATTTCCCACCTGTATCAAAAATAAGAAATGCTTCAGAGTTTGGGGAACCTTTCTCGATAATGTCCTTGTATGTCCCTGCCTTGGTGCACATGCTGTCAGTTGATCTTAGGAGAACAGAACATGATGAAGGAGATATTAAAGGCCTGACCTATTTAGGGCCTAAGCAGATGGTGCTTTGCGCCATCTTCAAGGCAAGGAAGGGGAGAGGCATCCTGACGCTGGGCACTCCAACCCCTTTCTGAACACGTCATCGGAGCGCCCGTCTCTCCACACGACGTACTTCCGCCGCAGCATCTGCACACGCTGCGGTGGAAGAGGAGCCGAAAGTGTGCCCAAGGCCTCTTGCGGTGCACCTTTGGCATCTTGCAGAAGGAGCGCTATTTTAACGCTCCTTCCAGGGCCTAAGAAGCTGAGGGTTGGGGCCAAGGAGTGCGGCTAGCTCGACCCCAATCCACAGCTTCCCGGGGCAGCCCATGGCCACCTGTCTGCTTAGGCCCTTAGTTAGGAGCTTTTTACATCACATTTTGAATCCTGAATTATGTGCAAAAAAAGTGTCAATCTGGTCCAGTGATGAAACTTGAATTTGATACTCCATAAATGACACACCTTTCTCTCTGTGTAGTCCCCAACCCCACCCCACCCTACCGAACTCCCAAAAGTAGGAATGGTCCAATATCAGTTCATTCCTCTATTCCATATCATAGCATATGTGCTTAGAATCAACATTTCCCTACTTGGCAGGGCCCTTTGGGCTGTCCTGGAGGCAGGAATGGTGAGGGGCAGCTGCACGCTGGCTGCCTCAGCCCCTCCCTGAAGACATCCTGATGCCGTGTGCTGTTATGCATGGCATGTGGTGTCAGGATGTTCTTTCAGTGCAGCCTTTTGATGTGCTGCACCTGAAAGGGTACCAAAGAGCGCAAAATGCCGCTTCTTTCCAGGCCGACAAAACGGAGGATTGAGGCCACGCTGTCCAGCATCCTTGGCCTCGATCCTCCACTTCCCAGAGTGGACCAGGGCCACCCATCTGCATCCTCCGTAAGAAGGACTAGAAGATGCTCTTGACAGATCCAAAAAGAAAGAAAGTTTACAAGCTACAGCATTCTTCACCAGTTGAGGCTTCAGTGATATTGTTATTCAAATACAGTAAAGCATTCCTAAAGGGATGGATGAAAAATTATGAAGAAATGGATGATAATTATTCACTTTGGAACCCAGAGAAACATTGATAATTTTATCACCATATAAAACCGTAAGAGTTTTACATGATAAATGCACACATTCATCCCACTGCTAGTGTGTTTGCATGGCTAGCTGATATTTAATGTAAAATGTCCCTAGAAGCTTGTATTAACTGTCTGGCCACTCCCAAAAATGCTTTATCAAGAAATTATACTTGTTAAGGTTGAATTCAATCACAGATCAAAATAAGCTTTCATTTTTTTCAAAACATTTTAGCTAATGGAAAGCTAAAATAGGGCCTTTACAGACTGCCAGAAATAATGCAACTTGAGTCCACTTTAACTGTCCTGGCTCAGTGCTAGGGAATCATGGGAATTGTAGTTTTTTCTGAGACATTGAGCCTTGTCTGTCAGAGAGCTCTGGTGCCACAATAAACTACAATTCCCATGATTCCCTAGCCATGAACCAGGGCAGATAAAGTGAACTCAAGTTGCATTATTTCTGGCAGTCTGTAAAGGCCCATAGTTCCTTTCTGATTTTTAATAATCTTTTAACACCAGCATTTCAATTTATATTTCTGGCACAGTACAAGGTGTTGGTTTTGACCTTTAAAGCCCTACAT
>CM034706.1:82101968-82115063 GCA_020142125.1 Phrynosoma platyrhinos | reverse complement strand
TTTTTTTTTTTTGTCTCGATGATGAAGACCTAAATGTGATTTCCTTTTTTAATTCCTTGTTTGAAAAGTTCTAATTTAAAAAAGTTATTTGTCTCTCCCTGTCAAGGGGCAAACAAATATTTTTGGCAGATTCCCCAAAAGACAGCATAAGACAATCTGAACAATTACGCTAATTACGTGTTGGTGCCAATTTAATTTGCATTTTAACAAAAGGTGTTATGTCAAGAGGAAGTTTGGCTGAAGTTCAAAGAAGAACTTTTCTCAGCTTGAAACAATTTGATTTGCATCTAAAGAAAACAATTTTTGCTAGTTACAGTTAAACTTGCTAGGGTGGAAGGACTCTCATCCCATTTAGTACAACCCAGCAGTTTCTGATTTCCATTGATAACAATTTAAACTAAAGAAAAGAGCAAATGGATTTAATGTTTTGCGATTTTATGTAACTTTTGTAGTGTTTTTTAATCCAATTTGTTTTAAAAGGTTGTTATCTGCCTATTGTTGGGAGAAAGACAGGATATTATAAATGAATTGAAATTATTTTATTTCAATACATTAATTATTATTGATTCATTTAATTATTCATATTCATGTTAATGAGGAAAATAGAGGGAAATTGCCATTTTCAGGGCATTTCATTTCATCCCAAATTCAAGCCAATATTATCTTTGGGTCTTCTTGGCAAAATTTGTTGCTATTGTTTTCCTCTGAGGCTGAGAGCATGGAGAGTGTGGCTTAGTTCAAGTAAACTAGCCAAGCAACAGATAATGTTTGGGTGCAGAGAGATTGTGACTTGCCCAGTTACCTCACCCAGTGGTTTTACATGGCTGTGCTAGGATTCCAGCTCTAGGATTCTGTCAGTGAGGCTTTGCACCAGGATGTAAAATGTCCCAGGTACATGCAGTATGCACTGTGCCAATAGGAGAAAAGCTGACTCAGAGGAAGCTGATGAAACTTCAGCAGGAAGTTGTGTGGTAACATTTCAAAACTGCACAGTCAGTGTGGACATGTGGCAGGAAAATGATGAAACACTAGCAGTAGGTTGGATCAGAATCGCAGCCAGATTTTTTGTCTTCACCTACTTCCAGACTCTCACGTGCCACTTGTTTCCTAGCTGGTTGTCTTCTGCATATGGACTCTTTTTTCCCTCACTAACAAACACACAGTCTGAATGGTTCTTTACCTATGCAAATTATGCAAATCATGCCCATAGAGTTATCATTTCAAAGCTCCTATCCCATCACTTTATTAGCATATGCTGAAAAATAAACATTCTTCCTGCTTGGCTGAGGAACACAAAGTTTTAAGAGCATTTTAAAGAGTTACAAACCTGTCGAGAGACAAATTTCTCATGCATTTGAACAAATAGTGCAAGAATTCTTTGCATCACTATTACTAAGGTTAATATCAACTAGTGTGGTAACTCATGGTATCATCCAGTGCGGTAACCCCCCACACACTAACTTCTTCCCATACCACACCATAAAGAATCTTTAGTAATGTTTTTTGTACTAATGTTACTCATAAATCATAATTCCCATATATCACTGGATATAATAGCAATAGTTGTGACATAAACAGCTAGAAAAATTAAAATTATACCTTTAAATTACACTATCATGAACTAAACATATTTACACGTGTTTCATGTGACTAAAGTGAAAATTTGGTAAGATGTGATGTTTTTAAAGAAAATTTTAAAACAATACTTTTTTTAATTAAATTAAATTAAAGACAGAGGCCTCTCCTTTTCCTCCCACTGAGCCTCATCTTACACCATCTCCAGCATTTTAAAGTGGCACAAACAAATGCCCCAGTCAGTTTCTGGCAAAAGGCATATGTTTGGGGAGCAGTGGTGTCTCCCCATTAAGGTTTTACCTGGTGCAGTCTGCACTACCAAATACCACTAGTGACAGCCCTAGCACTATGGTTCCACTTTTTAACTAATGTGGCATTTTTAATTGGTTTGTAGTTTAATTCTGTTTTAAGTGGATGGGAGGGTGGGATTATGGGATGAGGGAATGGTTTTTAACTCTGTTTTGTTTTTAAACTTGTTGTACCCTGCTCTGATTACCACGCAGAGGGGCGGGCTATAAATAAAAATAATTTATTATTATTAATAATAATAATGATAATAATAATAATAATAACTTTTAAGTGGCATGGTTCCATCCTATTTGGTATTGGGATTCACAGTTTAGGGACGGTTATTTGGAATTCTCAACTCTAGTGCCTCCCCAAACTACAAACCGCAGGATGCTATCATGGCAGTTAAAATAGAATGATAACAATATAATTGTGTAGTATGAAAGGGCCCTTTAATGCTCTTCCCCATTCTGCTACCATCTCTGAGTATCTTTATCATCTCTCTCTCTCATCCTACCATCATCTCAGTGCTTTCTGCTGCTAAAATGCAGTAACCTTAGATACAGTCATTGACACTCTGAAGAAATAAAGTCGCCAAGCTTTAACTGCTGCCTTCCAGAGGAGATGACACAAAGAAGGATGGCTGCTCTAGAATGTGTTGTCCTTTGAAACCACATGATGCATTCAGAGAATTAAATTTTCAACAAGTCATTTACTGATAGCTGCTCAGTGAGCACTCCTTCTCCAGCTTAAGTTTCTGTGGTTCCATAGACATTTATAGGACAGGGCTGTGTTATGGAATAATGCCACACAGGAGAGAGAGAAACACAGTCTTTCTCTGCCAATGTTTGTTCGCAGGAAACAAGGTCAGGTTTAAATGAAATGAATAACACTTTAACTGTTTAATATGTCTCTTCATTTTCCCTACTGATTGCCAGTTTTATAGTGATAAAATTTACACATCCCCTTTCTCAAAAACACTAATCTTATAATCCAAAGATGATTCACTCAGTATTGATGGACAGCATCTGTAAATGAAGATGCCACAACTCAGTGTTTAATGGCCGTGGAATGCATTTGTCCCTGACTAGACACATCTTTTTCTTTTTTTCTCTCTTTTTTCCAAAAAAAGATTGTTATCATTTATGTAAAGTAAATTGCTAGAACAACCTTTTCAACCAGAATATGTTTATCAAGCCATTTTTAACAAGGTTATATGCATTCAGCATCAAGATCATATCATTTCCATCTTGTTTCCAGGCTGCTAAGAGGAATGCCATTGCAGCATATTCTTTTCCATTCTTATTTATTCATAATTTTAAATTACTAATTCTTTCAATAGGCTTTACTATAACCTAGGCTTGGGGCAATTTATTATTGAGAACATCTTTGAACATATTTGAGAACGCAGCCACATAGGGAGGAAAGCCATCTTAACTAGGGTTTAGTTGTCATTGTGCAATGTCTCTTCCTTCTCTGAGCCAAACAAGAATCACAGTTGTAGACACTGGCTTGCTTATACTTCAGCAAAACACAAATACGTCTACAGGGTTATGTGTTTTTAAAAAAACAGTGTCTTGTAGACACTAACATTAGATTTTGAGGATCCTGCCCAAGAGCCTGGGATTTTTAAAGCACTTCTCTATGAAATTAGGATCAGGCTTGAGATGATTCTTGACAAGATGCATTGTGATGACCATCCTTAGAGTTTGTGAAACTGCTTGTGAGGTTTATCTTAGTCTTGCCGGTTGCTCCTGGAGTGACTTGTTTTCCTTCACTGTGTTTTAGAAGATGACTTAATATCTGGGGCAGAATGTGGGAGGGGGAAGTACAGATACCATCACAAAAGTATGAGAGATGCATAGTATTGGGGAGGACATGGCCACTATGTAGGCAAAAGTCTATTAAGGGGAATTTTATTTAGCTCAAATCAAGAGGGAGTTGGCTACAAGGGCCCTGTGAGACCGTCTCCCACATGTATACCAAGAGTCCTGTGGATCTAAGAATTTATACAGAGGCAGAATAAATAATAATAATAATAATAATAATAATAATAATAATAATAATAATAATATTTATTTATATCCCATCTCACTGGAATTACAACCGGAGCAGTTTACAAGATAAAATAAACAAACCCATCCCCCAATAGCCCCCCAAAAAAATACAATTAAACAATCAAAATTTAAAAACTGACTTAAAAATAACAAACTGCAATAAATTAAATAGCCGTAGCAGAAATCAGGGACAGGCATAACTATTTTCGGAGGCCAGTTATCTACTCAGAAAAGGCCTGCTGGAAGAGATATGTCTTAACAGCTTTTTAAAAGCTGTTTAAGGTGGTCAAGTGATGGATTTCATCTGGCAGGCCATTCCAAAGTCTGGGTACGATAGCCAAAAAGGTCCTCTGGACAATTGCAGATAATCTAGTTTTTATAGGTTGCAATAAATTCTTTCCAGAGGACCTTAGTGCACAGGGTGGATTATACGGAAGGAGGCAGTCCTGAAGATAGGTTAGAACCAAGCCATTTAACACTTTAAAGGTAATAACCAACACCTTGTACTGCGCCCGGAAACTGATAAGCAGCCAGTGAAGTGATCTTAGAATAAATATTATGGGTCTCTTCTGGTTTTTCCTGAGACCAGCCTGGCTGCCATATTCTGTACCAATCGAAGTTTCTGAACTAGGCACAAGGGTAGCCCCATGTAGAGTTCATTGCAGAAATCAAGATGAGAAGTTACCAGTGCATGTACCACAGTTTTGAGGTCCCTAACCTCCAGGAAAGGGTGCAGCTGACGTATAACCCAAAGCTAATAACAGGCGCTCCTGACCACCACATTCACCTGATTAGTCAGCTGAAGCGATGGATCTAGGAGCATTGCCAGACTGAGAAGACAGTCTTTTGAGGAGACTGTGATCCCATCAAGGACTGGTGATTGTGTCCCACCAATACCTGGGTTCGGGGCTTTTACCGTTAATACCTCTGATTTGTCTGGAATCAATTTTAATCTCTTTTTCCTCATCTAGTCCATTACCACTTTAAGACATTCATTGAGTGGGGTGACGCCATCTGAAGTCAAAGCTGTAGACTGAGAAATGGAGAAATATATCTGGGTGTCATCAGCATACTGATAACACCCCTCCCCATGCCTCTGGATGATCTCTTCCAATGGCCTCATATATATGTTAAATAGCATTGGGGACAGGATGGTGCCCTGGGGGACACCATAATTAAGCTCCTTTTTTTTGCTGAGCAACTGTCCCTGAACATCACCCTCTAGAATCTGCCTGAGAGAAAGAATGGAACCATTGCAATGCAATTCCTAATTCTCTCAGGCGATCCAAGAGGATGTCATGGTCTATTGTGTCAAAGGCCGCTGAGAGGTCCAGTAGCACCAACAGGATCACACTACCCCTGTCAATGCCCAGATAAAGGTTATCAGCTAAGGCAACCATAGCACTCTCCACTCCATATCCTGTCCTAAAGCCAGTTTGAAATGGATCCAGATAATCGGTTTGCTCCAAGACAGCTTGGAGCTGAAGAGCAACAGCCCTCTCAATCACCTTGCTCAAAAAAAGGCAGAAAAGAGACTGGCTATAGCTGATCATGTCTAGAGGGTCAAGGGAAAGTTTTTTCAGAAGCAGCCTAGCCATCACTTCCTTCAAAGAAGATGGAACACGACCTTCCCCAAGGGATGCATTGATGTTGTCCCTCAGGAATATCCTGAAGGCATCTCTCCCCTGGATGGCCAGCCACAAAGGGCAAGGGTCAATAGGGCAAGTTGTCTTCCTCACTCTACCAAGGAGCTTGTCCATGTCATTGGTACTCACCGATTGGAACTGATCCATTATAATCTCATAAGCAGAATTGCTGGATACCTCATCTATCGATTCTAACACCAGCATCTAAGTAGGCTCTTATCTGAGAGGTTTTATCTGCAAAGTAGTTGTTAAATGCATTGTAGCAGTCTGTTGTCAGGTTAAGTAATGGGTTCTGCACAGGTTGAACCTGTGTCAGTTCCCTTACCACCCTAAACAGCGCTGCTGGGCAGAACTCTGCAGATGCAATATGTTCAGAGAAGAAAGATTTCCTTGCTGCATGTATAGGACCAAAGAAATTTCCTATGATGAGTTCTATCAGATAAGAGTTGAGTTTTCCATCAGACGCACTCTAATCATTCTCCAACCTGCTTCATCTTCCTGAGTTCTTCAGTATACCATGATTGAAAATTAGAAGCAGGTTGGAAAGCAAGCTTGGGAGTAATTATGTTGATAGCCTTGGCAAGATCGGTGTTCCAGGTATTAACCAAAGCTTTGACAGAATCGCTGGCACTACCAACCATTAAACCCTCTAAGGCTTTCTGGAATCCAACTAGTTCCATTAGCCTTCAAGGGCAGACCAACCTCGACAGGACAAGCAGTGGTTCTAAGTTTAGCCTTGATCAGAAAATGATCCATGCATGACAATGCAGAGGTTTTTATTACCTCCACCTATGGATATTCCTGTTCTGTACTGAAGACCGCATCAAGGGTATGATCTGCACAATGCATGGGCCCGACAACCATGCTTTGTCATGGACTCCATGAACTCCTGAGCCGCAACTGTTAAATTTGACAAACTGGTCTCGAATGGAATGTTGAAGTCACCCAAGACTAAAAGTCTAGGTGACTCCAACTCTGAGACTAGCTGTGTCAGCTCAGTTAGGGAGCCTGCTAGACAACAGGGTGGACGGTATACTAGAGAATCCCCAAACTATCCTTTGTCTTCAAACTCAGGTACATACACTTGAAGTAGACTGTTTTCTGGACAGGTATCCTGGTCAAGGTAAGGTTATTTTTATGAACCAAAGCCACTCCGCCCCCTCATCCACTTCCCCTTACCTGCTCACTGACAGAGTACCTGGTTGGGAGGGCCTGTGCCCAAGTTATAGTGCTGCCTTCTCCCTGCCAAGTCTCTGTAAGGCAAGCCAGGTCAGCATCTTCAATTAGAAGAAGATCTTGAATGATCTGAGTTTTGCTTTTGACTGACCTGGCATTACAAAGGAGTAAGGTAAGGTTCTGTGGTATGGTTGGTGCACTCTTCAATCCATTCCAGGAAACAGAGTGAATTGAAGACAGGATAACTTTCAAACATCAATCCCACCTTCCTTTGTAATAGACTTTCATCCTGTTCCCACCATACCTTCCTTTCCCCCGCACAACCTGTATTTTCACTCCCAGATCACAACTGGCCACACATGCCTGTCCCTTATTCACAGAGCCCTCGAAGTCCCATCAAATTACTGCTGCACAGCAAAGCCTCCAGCAGCCTAAGAGGGTCTTGGGAGCCAGCTATTTAAACATTAGCCCAGAGGTTCTTGAGCTGCCTTTATGCCCAGTGAAATGGGGGAAGAGGAAGGCTGCTTCATCATTGTCCATGTCCGCTGGCTGGCTGGCTCATTGGTGTTCCTGGAGGGAGTGGGGGAGTGACTTTTAAAGTCAGCCACTCCTGGCCATGCCACCTCTCTCTGCTGTCTGGCTCAGCTGCCTTTGGCCCTGGTGAAATGGGGGAAGAGGAAGGCTGCTCCAGCATCCTCCAAGCTATCCTGTCTTCATTTAAAGCCAGCCACTCCTGGCCATGCCCTTTCTCTCTGCTTCTCCAATTAAAGTATTATTAATTAAAAGGGAAAATCACATGGTAATTCTCATACACGCACACACTCATGCAAGGCTCAGGAAATCAGGAGTTGGAAAAGGTGGAAAAGGTGTTGAGGCAGAACTACGGGTGATACTTACAATAGATGAATCTTTCTCTAGGATCCAATTGGGTGAAGTGGTGTGAAAAACAACTGTTCCGAGCCAGTAACTGGATCAGAGAACACAGTGACACAGGGGCCCCATGAACTCCAACTAGTGACACTGAAGGGAGAGATCCAGGGTTTTTTGAAGGATAAAACTAGCTGCAGGGCAAAGGTGTGAGATTGCCTGGGTGAGGTAATCCAGTCTGGCAATATTCAAGGGAAATGGGAGAGGATTAAATCATTAGCTGGCCCATCAGGTGAGACATCTAGGTCATTATCGCCCATCCTTCTGATTATGGAGGGGATGATGATCCATTTGCAACTCCCACACTATCTGCCTGGCTATGGGGATTGGGGATTTTCCAATCTTCCAAGTGACCTAGGCATGACCTGCCTGCCTTGCCTTGGTGGCACTTGGGGTACATTTCAGTGTACATCTGGGGTCATGTGGAATTCATACACACACCAAAATTCAGGAAAATGCAGTTTTGGTAACAGCTACCACTGCAGAAACATTACAGCTGATAGATTTTTATGTTGCAGGCCATTTTGCAGAAATATCCAACAGACATTTACCCAAGTTCCAGGACATTCTCAAAAGGAAAAATCATAAATGCCCGCATAGTATATGCATTTTTAAAAATGTAGTAGGGAATCAGAGGCTCAGTAGGATAGTTCTTGTTAGCAGCTTCAGTTCTGTTGTCTTTCTATATTACTCTTCATTATAGAGCTCTGAACAAGCATGGTGTATGAATCCAGGACAGTACACAATATAAATAATATATAGTTGGGGGGAAAATAAAGCAGTACAATCACCAGTTTCAATTGGTGAAATTGCTATTTACTGAGGACACATCTACTGTAGAAATGATGCAGTTGGACATCATGTTAACTACCATGGCTTCATTTCTACAGAATTCTGGGAGTTGTAGCTTTGTGAAGCACCAGCACACTTTAGCAGAGAAAGTTAAAGACCTTGTGAAACTACAATTGATTCCATAGGATGGAGCTGCAACACTTAAACTGGTGTCAAATTGCATTATTTCTACAGTGTAGATACACCTGAGTCTCAAGCAAATGATTCCTCCTCACACTGGCTATCATGCACCCTCAAAACCTGCTCTGGAGTGCTGGGAAGTCATCTGGAGTTGGTTTTCAGTTGGCACAGAGAATTACAGGAGGGGAGGGAAATAAAGGAGGGGGGATTCCATTGCACTAACAGTCAGCTACTAGTGCTATGTTGCATTTAGGCTGCTAAAAATAACATCCAATTGCCATAATGAAAAAGCCAAATAAAAATGTCAATTACAATTCCATCTTCAGAGTAAAACCAAGATGAATGCCACATGGTAGTTCCAGACATGGCTCTCACACATGGCTGTAGAATTTGCATGCAAATGCCAAGCTCAAAGGCCTTCCCTACTCAGTCAGAAACTCTTGGAGAGAGACTCATGCCATAGCAGTCTGGATCTCACCATAAGTAAACAGATTCTATTCCCATTGCATTCAATAATTTTGTGTGTGTGTGTGTGTGTGTGTCAAGGGTACTGGAGTATATGTCTGTCAATGCTGAAAGCATATTGAAGCCAAAATAAATTTTTAATAGGACTACCTTACTATACTGTGATCAGATAGTATGTTACAGATCTTTATGTAGTTACAGACCTTTGTAGTGTTGTTACAATAATTTTTAATCTCCCCCATTTAATTTAGCAAAACAATTTTCACTATACTTTATAATGATTGCTGTCATTCTCCCTTCTTTGTGAAGCAATAGGTACTCCTAGCCTGACCTTGACCTATAACTAGACCTTGGCATTTAGTCATACTGTGGTTTGTGGTAGCAATAACCACAAAACAGGATCTTCCCAGTGGCTTCCAGCCAGAGTGTTACTCACTAGCTAATGGTTGGAATGGACTGATAAAAGATATGGGTGGGGGAGAGCCACACATCTTATGTTTGTTGGTGTGAAATGAGTGAGAATAAGTGGATAAAGCTGCACGTTGGAGCCAGTGTTGCTTTGGTTATCCTAAACAGACATGATATTATTAATATAAAATTGTTTTAACTATCCCTCTCTGTGGATGCACATTCACATACACACACATTTTAAAAACTGCATAATTTTCAGAATGGTAGACTGCAGAATCATGTTTAGAAACACATGCATGTGTGTGCTTGCACACATGCACACACACTGTAGCAGAAGCTGAGCAAAATTTCATCACTCATCAACAACTGCAAGAATTGAAATATGGGGCAGAAAGACTTAAGCCACTGACTTACTATGGGCCTTTGCAGACTGCCAGAAATAGTGCAAATTGAGTCCACTTTAACTTAACTGTCCTGGTTCAGTACTAGGGA
The DNA here is from genome assembly GCA_020142125.1 of Phrynosoma platyrhinos. NCBI lineage: Eukaryota > Metazoa > Chordata > Lepidosauria > Squamata > Phrynosomatidae > Phrynosoma > Phrynosoma platyrhinos. Next base: position 82,105,054 of record CM034706.1, on the reverse strand, counting down.
AACATAGCCTTTGGTAACATCATAACATACATGTGCAGGTAAAATCCTACACCAAGGGGTGTGTTTGTGTGTGCACACACGTGTGCCTTCAAGTCACCTGATGACTTATGGCAACCCCATCAATTTCATAGGCCTTTGTTAGGTAAATGTGATAGCAGACTGAAAGATCTTTGCACCCAAACTATCCACCAGTAATTCATTATGTACCATCCAGCCTTCTTCAATATATGTTTGTTGAAAATCTACCACCCATTTTGGATACTGAGGCAGTCTCCAATCCTTCATGATTTGCTAATTTAGGAGAATAGATCTTCCAGCCTTTCACATGGGAAGTGCTATGAAGCTGGGGAAACCTGATTTCATTGTGTTTCATTAGAAAATAATATGTGCTTTTTCTGAGGGAAGCACTTCAATTGATGGGAAGGACTATTTACACTTTGTCCAGCAGACACCATTCCCTATGTATTCACAAAACCTACTCTGGAAGGCTAAAAATGCCCCAGAGCAAATTTTGTGTTGAATAAAAAGAATGGAATTGGGATGAGTTGAAAACTTTATTTGTGGCTGCTAACAAGTCACTAGATTCAGGACAATGATTAAACTATTTGTTCAAATTGACTTTGGATGAAAGCTTGCTCCAATAGGTTTCAGGGAGACATTCATATGTCCATCAAGGTATCCATGAATAAAAACACAGCAGATAATCTTGATGGTGAAATATAAAGAAAGTTTGTTGGCATATTTCCTATTCATCCCAAAAATCCAAGGAATGGTCAGGTTTACAACTGCCTTGTAAAAACTTCTGCAACTCCAGATTTTATTCTACATTCACAAAGCTCTAAAATTCAAAAGCTGAAACATATCCTTTTCTATCACAAAGATTAACATTTCCCTGCTGATTAATAATAGTGCTAATTTTAAGAGTAAAATATTTTTCATGGATCTTCCAAGTATTGGCAGAAAGATTAAAAGACAGATTGTCCCAGAACATAAAAAAAGACATTGATTAAACATTTTGAAGGTTCTTCATATGATACAAAAGTTGTTTGGGCATTTTCTTTACCCATTATGCAAATATGTCAACTCATTAATAATTTAATAGTGGTAATACATTAATAATTAGAATCCCCATTAGAAATCTGACCTTTAATTGAATTCTATAGAAAGGAGACTGTGAAAAATGATCCTCGTGATTCATGCTAAGAATAAAGGTTAAAAAGCATTTTCTTAGTAGATCTGATTTTTCTCATTATTAGTGAAACTCAATTTCTTTTCTAAAAGAAAACTTTTTCCCTCACAAAATGAATTTTTTACTACTGCTGTTTCTGAGAAAGTAAAGTCCTGATGGTCCAGGAGGTTAGGTTGTTTTCCCAAATATTTGTATTTCATGTGCAACTGAAGACAGTTCTCTTTAAACAAGCTTTTCATTCTCTTTTTGCTTTAGGCTGTAATCCTATACACAGTTTCCTGAAAGTGAGCCTGAACTTACTTCTAAGTAGTCATGCATAGGAATATTTTGCAAGCCACCTTGGCTCTTTGCATTTTTGTTTTTTGCTGTTGCTACTAGTTTGATAAGTGAATTATCATAATCATCATCATCATTAGAGATAAGTGTTTGTATAAATGATTGAACTTTTCATTGGTGTGGCTGCCTGGCTTCTGGGGAGGGGGGCATTTTTGCAATTGTGTCATTGCTGAAAACATGAATTTCCTCTACAGTAAAGAGAACACTGCTGCAGTTATTTGTCTTCACATGCATGGATGAAATAATCAAGGATTTATATCCCTAAAACATTTTCCATACCATGGATCCACTATTTGTTGAAATAGTGACTGCAGTCAAGAAAAAAGAAGACAATGGAGAAGGTCAGCCACTTACTCATAAACTGTACTGCAGCCACTCACTCATAAATCACAAGGTTGCGAGTTCAATACTAGCGAGGGCTCAGGCTTGACTCAGACCTGCATCCTTCCAAGGTCGCTAAAATTAGTACCCAATTGTTGGGGGGCAATATGCTTACAGATATAAACCGCTTAGACACTGTATAGCGTGGTATGAAGCGGTATATAAATGAAGCTGCTTTGCTTTTGCTTTAGCTATGAAAGAACTGGATGAGATCATAAAATGTGAGACATGGAGTCTTGGAAATGTCTCATCCGCAGGGTTACCATGAGCCAGAGTTGACTAAAGAGCAGTTAATATCAACAAAAACACATTGGCACCCCCATTACTTTAAAAATGGCTTTAAAAGTTAACTCTGGGAAAATAATGACATTGTACCTTGTTAAGTTACAGTTATTGGGAGGCAAAGAACACATTATAATTATTTATTCATAGTTAATCCCCCCCCCCCCATTATTGAGATCCTGAAGGAAGATCACAACGGAAATGGAAAACCACATAAATAGGAAGGTTACTAGAATACTAAGCTAAGTTAGACTATATACTAGGAAAGAGCAGGAAGAGAATTGGCTGTGGGAGGAAGTGAAAGAATTCCTAACTTCATTAGTTTGTATCACAAATAGGAGCAAAAAAGTTTTGAGCTCTCTTTGGATCAAATCCAAACTTTTCAGATCACAGGTATTTCAGTTCACAGTAGAGACACAACTATATTTAAGAACTATGGGGCTGAACAGATGGCCCCTAAGAGGGGAGTCCTGTCTTCCCTTTCATTGCTGGATTGGGGCCATAGCAACAACACACCTTGGCCCTGATCTGGTGGTTTGCTGCTCTGAAAAGAGCTGGCAAATGCCGCTTCTTTTTAGAGTGTCAAAAAGCCTTTCAGTGCTCCTTTGGTGCAGTGCGTGTGAACATCCTGACAATACCCGCCATCTGGTTGGCAGTTTGACAAAGCTTTAACTGTCATGGAATACTGGAATTTATAGTTTATGGTAGCACCAGAAAAGGATTATTATTATTATTATTATTATTATTATTATTACTGTTATTATTATTATTATTGTTGTTATTATTATTATTATTATTATTTCTATCCCGTCCCTCTGTTGAAGCAATCGGGGTGGCTTATATCAATAAGATATCACAATAAACCCTCCCAAACCCACCCTCCCCTTAAAACAATATT
>CM034706.1:82035546-82053019 GCA_020142125.1 Phrynosoma platyrhinos | reverse complement strand
ATGCTGGTGAAACATCAGAAAGAAAGTCTTCTAGAACATGGCCACACAACCCCAAAAAAGCCCCACAAAAAGCTATGGATGCCAGCCATGAAAGCCTTCGACTTCACAATCTTTCAGACCTGACTAGTTTTCCACACTGTTCTGTATACAAACTTTTAAACTGATTGGTCGGGAAAGAATAGGAATGAAAGATATATGCACCATTAACCAAAAAAACCCAACCAAAAAACACATACAGGAATCGTGATCAAGAAGAATATCATGAAAGTGGGAATTTTGTGCAGTTTTTGTCTAGTGATCATACATCCTGAAGAGTTTCCAAAAATGACTTCATGCAGAAACTCACATGGTTTGTGTGTGTGTGTGTGTGAATGCGTGCAAAAATTGTAGGTCAAGGAGGGATAAAAATTATTATTATTATTATTGTTGTTGTTGTTGTTGTTGTTATTACATTTTTCCTAATAATAATAATAATAATAATAATAAATTTTATTTATAGCCCACATCTCCCTGCAGATCGAGACAGGTTACAACAAATAAAAATAACAATAAAATACAAGTATGCAATTAAAATCCACATTTCTAAATAATCCCCTACTCCAATCCCCCTTCCAATCATAAAAAGAAGCAAACTAAAAACAATGACAATATAAAATGAATATATCTGTCTTTCTTGGGGTAGATGGAGGATATCAATATCAGTAGAGGGGACGCTAATTTGGAAATGCTACCAGAAGAGATCCGTCTTAACAGTCTTTTTAAAGGCTTCTAGAGTAGTAATGTGATGGATGTGATTCTTCACCAAAAAGTGTGTGGGTTTTGCACAAATCATTTTTTTACAAAATAGTCCCCCAAATGTGAACACACAAACACACACACACATTCTCATAATACCTCCAGCATGGAAAAAAGCTTCTAAAATTATTTGTTCCCGTATGAGTGAAATAAGCAAAAAATGAAGCTAAGCACAACTTTGTGTTACATTTCTAACTCCAGTTAAGGGTGGAAATAATATTGGGGGAGGGGAAATTAAACAGTTTTTAAAAAAACAGAGGAGAATTGCATATGGATTTTATACAGAAAACTGCCTTTTTTTACAGACAGAAAATAACATTTTTGTGCAAAAAAAAAAAAATCAATTAAGGTTCCTGCAGAGATAACAGCATTTTCTTTGCAGAAAAGATGTTTCTGGTCAAAGCAAATCTCCAATTTTTGTTTTCTTTGTCTTTCTATTTTGATGATTTCCCCACCTTCTGATTTTTTGTGCTTCCTCCACCCCATTTGCCACACACAATCTGTCTATGCATCAGATCTCCACAGCAGAATTTCAGGCACACAATGAAATGCAGAGGGAAGGGGAACATGAGAAAGTCCATATCATGAATTGAAGTATATTCTGATTATGCAACAGAATCAGTGATACAGGGTTTACTTGTTTGTTTGTTTGTTAAAGGGTACAGTTAGTAAGCCTTATATTAAACTATTTGTAATCACTTCCAAAGCTTCCTTGTATAAGACTACAAACTTGCAACATGTGTAAAACTAACTGCAACTTTCAGAATCTTCTAGCCATCAGAGCCCCACTCATGAATAACATGTAACTGAAACTTCTGAATAAGGCAACAGTATCTCCTTCAGCCTATAAATGCAAACTCTCTGGGCCTCGGCAGACGGCTAATTGAGCCATCTTCCGGGCCCCGAAGAGGAGGGGCAGCCGCACGAGAGGTGCCCCTTCCTCTTCCTGAGGTCGCCCTCGGAGTCGCCGGCCGTTCGCACGGCCGGCGCTCTGGGGATGACCTCACGCCAAGGCGACCAGACGCACCGCGGTGTTTGAGTCAGGGAAAGTGCACCCGCCGCTTTTAGGGTGCACTTTCCCTGTCTTGAGGAAGGAGCGCTGATTTAGCGCTCCTTCCAGAGCTGCCGCAGGAGCGGCGGGATGCGGAGGCTGCAGCCCTGCGGCGCTCCGTCTGGCGGCAGCTCCAGGGCCTCCATCTGCTGAGGCCCTCTCTCACACATACATGCACACTTTCAACCCCTCCATACCCTCCAATTGTCCTGATTTGGCAAAGATTGGCTCCCTGTCATCCCACTTTTTCAGCTCTTTTAAAAATGTCCCAGTTTCTCTCTCCTCTTCCCACTTTCTCCTCACTTTACTTCTATTGTTGTAAATTGAGTTAAAGGTACAGGAATAGTATGCATTTAATTAACACAGTAGGAGAAAAGGGAAAAAGGAGGGAACCCACTCTTGCCCTTCCCAGTAGGCTCTGGCAAAATCAAACTGCTACAGTTTCTACCAGCTTGTCTATTTTTCATTAATACCTTTTGCCACCTTGACCACACTGTATGTTGCTTGGTTGCATGTTCCAGTTTTCATCTGTGAAATGCTGGAAGGTCTCTCTATATTCAAAAATATTGCCTCTTCTGATGCTGTTTCCATATCTTTAGAAAACCTATGGGATCCCAACTAATATGGGAAAATAAAATTGAATAACAATGTCACAGGAACTTCAGTGTAGTCTTGTTTCCTCACCCCCACCCAAAGACAGTACTGAACTTGCAACAAACATTGGGGGATAGGGGTGTGGCTATAGTAGTGTTGGAAAAGTTACTTGGGGCTACAACTCCTAGCTTCCTAGCTGGCATGACCAGTGTTGTAGTTGTAGTAACTTTTTCAAGTCCTAGGCTAGGCTCAAAAAAGCAATCCCCATACTGGTATTATGTTTATAATAAAGCTGCACTCATATACAACGAAGTTCATCTAGCATCTCGGGGAGTCAATTTTCAAATGCAATTTCATATTGCTTTCAGCACACACCTTTTGGGGGCAATCCATTGAGACCTGGCCTGATTCTTTGCTTTCATAACTGTTCTACCAAGCCTCTGCCCCTGGTTGCCTTGTTTTCTTGAAACAGCCTTAACCAGCTGCTAAATTTGCTATTCATTTATCAGTGATGGTGGCAAGATTAAGGAACAATTATTTAGAAGAGTCCAGTTCCATTCCATAGTTGGTCCTCTTTATCCACAGATTGTGTATCAATGGATTGAACCATTCACAGTTTTAAAACATATTAAAAAAAGAATTCCAAAAAGCAAACCTTGATTTTGCCATTTTAAATAAGGGACAACATTTTACTACCCCATTATATTTAATGGGACATGAGCATTCACAGATTTTGGTATCCATGAAGGGTCCCTAGAAACAAATCCCAGGAAAAACCAAGGGTCCACTGTGTATGAGTGACAAAGGAAAACTAACACTTCTCACTGGGCAGTGAATTAGTCATCTAACAATATTGTCTGGCTTACTTCAGGAAATAGGGGTGAATTAAAGATCTATAGACAACTCACAAGATTCTCTTGTTCAAGTTCCATTCAAATCATTGACACCACCTTTAACAGGGTTCATCTAGAAGTATTCTGCAGATTATAAGTAGATCTCAATTCAAATATGAAGTGAAGGCAACAGCAGAATGTTGGGAGTTCAGGGTATGCCCTCTTGGTTTGACCAAGCCTTTCTTAATTAAAGTGGGAGTTCAATGTTCCCTTACTCGTTCATCATCTGAAACCCCTCAGCCCCAACAGGAGCATGATTACAAAGTCTGTTTACAAACAGGCATCTGCAACAGTTATTGCTAGTTGGCCTGAAATTTTAGCATTTCCAGACTGATAGAATAATGGAAATACTAGGCTCTAGTGGGATGCATTGGATTCCTATGTTCAGCAAAGACTGATGTAAAGAATTGGTAATAATGGCTTTATTATTTAATTCCTTTAATATTTAATTCCTTAATAAATGTATTGTGTAATTTATTTTTTAGAGCCAAGGTTTCCCAAGGCAGTTTAAATAAAAAGAAGCAAAACCTAATTCCAGAATAACACAATGCAATAAATGTGCAAAAATCTTTCACACTAAGCATTGAGGACAATTTTATTTGATTTGCAGTTCAATAAGAATACACCATATTTGCACTTCCTGAATAAATATATGAACCAGAATGCAGCTGTCCATTAATACTTACAGCTGATGGAGCATTGCTATGCTCTTCTCTACTGAAGAAATGTATTAAAAACACATATTAGATGAAAGAACCACTTCTGAATATTCCTTGCCTAAGAAAACCCTATAGAATTCATGGGGTTGCTATATGTTGACATGTAACTTGAAGACACATGCACATACATACATGTATTAGTAAAGAAATGCATAAAATCTTCTGGGAACCCATTGCCAGTCTAGTCCTGGCTGGTTGGAGCAAACATTTCCAGAAGACTTGGAATTTCCTAGAACATTTCCTGGAAGACCTGTACAGGGCAAATTCAGAATCAGTTCAGGTAAGACTGGTCAGTGATTCTTAGTGCTGAACTAGGACTACAGTTCATCCAATTTTGTACCATGTCATCCAGGCAAGGTAATGTAGAGCCCAAGGGTAAAGGGCCATCTAAAAGGCAACTAGCCAAGTTTGCACATCTTAACCTGTCTCAGTCATCAGATGAAGAGGAGGAAGGATGGTTTGGCAGCCATCTTGGCTAGACTGAAGGCTTTAGAAAAAGCCAAGGCTACTCCCAAGTGATCTATTGTCCCACCTAAGACAGAGATCAGAGCTGAGTGTAAAACAAACCTTAGTAAATATGTTGGTTCATTAGATGAGAAACAAAGAATGAGGGAGGATAGCACTTTGCCAGAAGAGATGGTAGAGATTTCAGTGACCCTGGCAGCTGGAGATGATGATAGTGTTGGTGAATTGGTATTGGTGGAGCATGTTTCAGATGAGCCTCATAATATTACCACAGTTCCTCCAGGTTAATATAACTGGTCTTGGTAGGGTGGAATCTGGAGCACTCTAGGTGGACTGGAATCTGTAAGTAGTGATACTGTGGGAGTGAATCTTGTGAGTGTTGGACATCCCATGCAACAGGGTTTAAATTTAGAACAATCCTAAAAGTTTCCTTGGAATTGTTATGCCCAAGAGGCTTATTCTCTGCAGCATTTTTATGGGGAATTAGAAAGTATGCAGCAGCTCAATAGCAGTAGATACAGTACAGTGTGAGGAGGACAACAAGCCTGCTTCAGCAGATCCTGCACTAGATTGTTCCCCCTTCTTGCTCATTTCCACATTCATTGCAATTTAAATAGGTTTTAGTTTAAATAAAATGGCCCTTATTCATTCCATCCTCTGTCTCTCGTCTTATTACTCCATGGTTGGTCAGCAATGAAGCTGTGTGGTTACTGTGATGAAAAGTGAAAACATGACATTTCCATCAATATTATTTCATCCTCCTTCTCACTTCAGACTTATATTGACCATTTCTCATGTACCTAAGACATCTTTACAGACCTCATTGTAATTGTAGGGTTAAAGAAGACATGACATTAAATCCATGCTTGTATTTAATGTGTAGGGTATGATTTTGCTGTTTTGAAAACAGCATCAGCTGCGTGGCTGATAAATAATGATTCCGCCAGAGCTGCTAGTCAGTCTGCAACATCGCATCATATTTTAATTCCTCCCTTCTTCCCTTTGTTCTCCTACAGTGGGCTTTCTTGTCATTCATACTTTTGTTTAACTTCATATTTGTCCAGCAGTTCGTTAGATGCTAGCAAGTGTATTGTATTCAGGTGTTCTTCCTTTATTAGGAAAAGGATAAAACCTGGTGCAAGTGGGCTCCCCTTCTCTATCTTTCCTCTTCCAAATAACCCTCTCTCTCTTTTTCTTTTTACACTTCTCTCATCACTATTATGTAAAGTACAATAACATCCAAAATCAACATAACAGCAATAACTTTATAGGCAAAACCAAAATGTAGAAAATATATGTTACAAGCTTTTGAAGGTCCACTGGCTTCTTCATCAGGCAAAGGTGTTAAAAATAATACAGAAGAAAAAAATTGACAGTTTTTATCACAGGCCTGCATTTTGTCAAGATGTGTTGTTGCTGATGTTCTGATGTTCTGAGTATGGAAGGATATGTATTCAAGCAGGCCAGCCATTCATCCTCCTGGCCACATGGAGACAAAGTATTTTAAAATCCATGAAATAAAATTTAAATTCTATTATGTATTTAGCCTTGCATAGGTTTTTTTTTTTTTTTGGCACTTTCACTCTACTAAATGGATTTCTACCCAAAATCCTGACCAACCTCCTGACTGTGGGCTAAAAATTGGCTTGCTATTGCCTCCCTTTTGTCACTTGAAACTGCTGAAGCCAAAGATATTTTCCTCCCCGCTGAAGACTGGTTGCTGATGAGGGCTGCATTTGCACTGCAGAAATAATGCAGTTTGACAGCACTTTAATTGTCATAGATCCATGCTATGGAATTCTGGGATCTGTAGTTTGTTATGGCATCAGAGCTCTTTGAGAGAAAAGGCTGAATATCTCACAAAACTACAAATTCCAGAATTCCATAACACTGAACCATGGGAGTGATGTCAAACTGCATTATTTCTGCAGTGCCTATGGATGGGAGATTTAACCTTTCTTTCACTAGCTGTAACTTCACCCCAAAACACCCAGCCCATGACAATTAGCACCTATATTCAAAAAAGGGTAGAGTTGTTATTGCAACTTTACACCATACTCTTTTTGAAGTAATTATTTCCATGGCTGAATAAAATGGTAAGTCTTGAATCCCCTGGTAATATTTGCATACTGCCTGAGCTGTAGATGCTTTTCCTTAGGGCAAATAGATGGCATGGAAGAAGGCATGCCAGAAAGTTGATAATGACAAAATACATAGCTAGTGTGGTGCTGCAGAAAAATGGCAAGAAAGGCTTGAAGAAATTTGTTTTTGTTCATTTCCTTCTGTGCAGGTGTTTTGTTTTTTTTCAGGGTTAACTATGATGTCACTAGACTAAAATATTTTAAAAAACATTTTAATCTATTTTCAAGATACACTTCAAAAAGCATGTTCATATACCAGTGCAAGATTTAACATAAAGCCCATTATTTATGGATGAAGAATATCTGGCAGATGGTCTATCTGAAAATGTTTCCTTACCAAAGGAAGAAAGGGAGTTGGGTTTCCTGCCTCACATTCTGGCAATCCAGAATGCTGAGTTTCCAAGTCCACTAATGAACAATAATAACACAATATATATCTGTGTAGTTCTCTCCATGGCTCTTGGCATCTGTTAAATAAGATTTATCAAAATTTTGAGAAAGGCATATGATCGTGCTTTTCACATAAAACAATATTAATTGGAAGCATGCTGAATATGTTTAAAATGTTGAGAATGCTGCTGCTTAAAGCCATGCGGCTGAGTAATTTTTTTTTATTCCCCACCATGCATGTGCACTATCACACAAATTCACAACTAATGACCCCCAAGTACCTCCCACTGCTCACCCAGATTCTATTCCATTGGATAGCAGCCACTTTGATCAGCCACAGAGTCTCACCTGTGATGTTCCACCTGTATAGGGCATTGGTGTATGGGTGTTCCAGTGATACATTGGCAAAGCACAATCATGGAGGACCCTCATACACCCCATGCACCCCTGTTGGACTATCTGGCTTGTGTATATTGTAATTACATCCATTGGAGTTAGCACACTTTCATTTCTTTGTTTTGCCACAGCCCCACATTCATCTCGGGGTGTTTATGTGAAGCAGGAAAAGTGCATATCTTCCCTGCTAAGCCAAACTACCCTGGGTTCTGTTTGCTCTGGTTTTTAGCATGGCTTTGGTCCAGTTTCTGCCTGCATTGGAGGTGTGCATCATCTAAATGCCCAACCTTCAAAGTGGTTGGAAACCACTTTATTTGGACCAACTCTTCCACCCCAGAGTCTTGATCTATTGAGATGCCTTTTGTCATCAAGATGAGAAAATGTGTGAATAATCTTTATATCCTATTAAAATACATTTTGAAACATATCAATAAAGATAATACCACAGCATCAAGTAGAAAGCTGTTTTCTCAACACCAATTTTCCAGGTTGGTTTATAACATGTTCTGCTACTGCTGATTTTTCTGGCTGGCCCAGTCTGCAATGTCTCTTATGTTCCTTGATTTGTGTTTGAACTCTGTATTTGGTGGTCCCTATGTAGACTTGTCCACAGCTGCATGGTATGTGATAAACTCCTGCAGCCATGAGAGGGTCTCTCCAGTTCTTTGCTGAGTGCAGCATTTGCTGGATTTTCTTGGTCAGTCTGTAGACCATTTGGAGGTTGTGTTTCCTCATCAGTTTCCCTATTCAGTCTGTGACTCCTTTGATGTATGGTAAAAAAAACAACCTTCCCTTCTTTAGTCCTGTGGTTTTTTCTGGGTCTGGATCTGGCAGCTCTTCTGGTGTCTGAGCTGAAGTAACCATTAGCCACATACCATGTAGCTGTGGACAAGTCTACATACAGACCACAAAATGCAGTGTTCAAATGTGAATCAAGGAACACGAGAGACACTGCAGACTGGACCAGCCAGAAAAATCAGCAGTAGCAGGAAATGTTATAAACCAACCTGGTCATAAAATGCTATTTGAAAACACTGAAATTCTGGACCATGCCAAAAACTATCAGATCAGAATGCACAGGGAAGCCATACAGATGATCCATTCATGGGTTAAAAAATCTTGAAAATCAAAGGATGCCCGAACCTAATAATAATAATAATAATAATAATAATAATAATAATAATAAATTTTATTTATACCCCACCCCTCTGTCAAACAATCGGGGCAACTTACAACAATTAAAATTCCATACAGATATCATTAATCCTAAAATACAATCTAAAAATCCCCACAGCCCATCCATCCCCTAAAAAAGTATTAAATCATATATCCATTAAAATATGTCAGAATAAAACATCACAAGAAAAAAAATATAATAAGACAATAAACTGGAGTAGTAAACAAGCAGGGCAGTGATGAGAGCCAAAACAGGAGAGGTAACTAAACAAACTCCATGTATTTGTTAAACATGGTTGAGGATGATAATTTAGAGAGGAAACATGGGAAATTGCTATTTTATAAGATAATTGTGGCAAGAACACTTTTTGCCTCTAGATGGAAAAGTACTGATCTACCTGATATGAATGAATGGTTTTTAAAACTATATAATTACATGGAGATAAATAAATAAACTCATTTGATAAAAAAAGAAACCAGTAAAAGACATTAAAAGGGACCTTGATTATATTTTTAAGAGAAGTCAAAGGCAACATTATGGGAATTGCCTTCAAATAGATAACATTAGACAATAGTCCAGAAGATATTTATATACTTAGATATAAAGAATGATGGTGTGTGTGTGTGTGTATATCTATCTATCTATCTATCTATCTATATATATATATATAGAGAGAGAGAGAGAGAGATAGTAGATTAGTAAAATTACAGTAGCGATATAAAAACACTTGTTAAAATTTAAATATAGAACTTTTTATTTGAAAAGTAAAGAAAGTACATGTACCCTGTTCATATTAAATAATAAATCTAGAAGAAATGAGGAAGTTTTGGCAAAATCAGTAGACACTATACTACTTGGTGAATAGTATGTGATACCCCGATATTGAATACTGTGTAATATGATGTTGCTGATGATCTCACTATGTTTTAACCATAACGAAATAATACAAATTATAGATTTTAAAAAAGAATGCACAGGGAAGCCATTGAAATCCACAAACACTGGGACAGCTTCAACAGGAAAGAAGAAACCCTGAAAGTAAGCAAAGTTTGGCTACCAGTCCTGAGAAACACAGAATCAAGACTCAGCACATGCAAATGAACATCATCCTAGGTCAAAGGGTTCCTAGCAGACAATGGATCACTAATTAAATAGATACAAATCCTCCTCACATATCCTCCCACCCTGAGGCCTTGACATTCACCAACAGACTAACACTGAAATTAACATGTAAATCACTTCCTCTCAGCCAAGGGTCACACAGTATGTATACCCCATATACCTCCATGCCACCATTCTCTGAAGATGCCAGCCACAGATGCAGGCAAAACGTCAGGAATAAATTCTTCCAAAACATGGCCACATAGCCCCCAAAACCCCACAAAAACTATAGATGCCAGCCATGAAAGCCTTCAACTTCAGAACTTTTTTTGTTATTTAAATAAAAAATGAAGTTCTCTGTTGTAGACAGTTGATAAGGGAAAAATAGCATTTTCTAAAAAAAAAAACCTGAAATTTTTTAGTGTCGAATAAATACATGTTGTCTCCTTTTTTCCTGTGTGGAACAGACCCCCTGCTCCATGGTGGAGCCCTCAGGAATACTATGGAAATATATAATATATAAGTATGAACTGAGAAGATTAAGTTTATTCAAAATTAATATTGGTCTGGCCACCCCCAAGTCAAACACAAATCTGTATTAGAATATACTCAGATGGTAATTTGGTTTGTTGCTTCCTAGAAGCAAATATAAAGCAAAGCAAAGCAGCTTCATTTATCTACCACTTCATACTGCATCGTCCCAGCAGTTTAAAACTGTAAGCTCATTGCTCCCCAACAGCTGGGTACTCATTTTAGTGACCTCTGAAGGATGCAGGCCTGATATAGACAGTGTGGGGACTGTTTTGCTATGAAAATGTGCTACTGACATGTTTAACATGGGATTCCAGAATGGGTATCTCCCCAAGAAGCTTTGCTGAGCAGATACAAATCAATTCAAACATGGTTGAAATATAGACATCCTAAAATCAGATACACAAGCTAAAAATCTGGAATTAAAAGAAATAGAAGACATCTCAAAGATGGAGCATGAAATACAATGGTTTTTGTACATTCATCTGAAAGATATCTTCAAATATGATGTAAAAAGAGACTTTAAAAAACAAATGAGATATTATCATTTTTGAAAATAAACAAAAACAAATGGCTAGGCTCTATAAACTGCTATTAGCAAGAAAGAAAGCCTGAAGATGAATTCATTAAAGACCATAGGGTGAGATGGGCTAAAGATCTTACATAACTGATTAAAAGCAAAACAATATATCTACAAATTTACTGGAAATCAGAGTCTAAAAAAATCTTTAAAATGGAAACAATATGGTACCTGACACCTGTCAGGTTAGCCAAGATCTATAAAAATAGTGACTCCACATGTCTAAAATGTCAGAAAAACCAGGGAACATGGATCCATATGTGGTGGACATGTCCAGTGATAAACACATTTTGGAGGGAAATTCATTTTAAAATTTGTGATATTTTAAAGATATACTTTGAGTTTACACCAGAATTATATCTATTAAATATGATTCATGGTGTGCTTACAGTGGATAAATCTAGATTCTGGAAAGTTATCTTATATATGGTCACAGGCACATGAATCCTAATTGCACAAAAATGGAAAACAATGGACATACGGTACCAAGTCTCAATAACTGGCTATTTAAAATGCTCAAATTCTATGAATTGGATAAACTATTGACTGCAATTAAAAGGGAAACTTCTGATAAATATAAACAAAGCTGGCAAAGCCTTAATAGATTATTGTGAGAAATCCTGGAGCTGCATTAACTAAAGAAAGAATGAAAAAGTAAGTAAACAGAAAATTAGTAGGAATCTATCTCATAAGGAAAGGTGATAAACCAAAATTTTGAAGAATAGATAAATGGTAATTAGAAAGAATTGGTTAAAAGAAACAAGAATCGTACGCAACATATAGATGGAACAATAGGAAGATTTATGTTACAACTAGATAACTTATTAATTGGATAAGTGAATAAATGAGATGATAATTATTATTATTTTGGATATATACTTGAGAGAACCATGATATAATTTTGAGGAGGGTGGTGGTGGGGAAGATATGCTTCTTTGTTACATCTTTTGTACTATAATAAATTTATTTATTTTTTTAAAAAAATGTGCTACTAACATGTTTACCTTAGACTTGTGACCCTTTAGGTATCAGTGGGCCACATAATTCTTCTTTGTTGGCTATCCTGGCTAGACCTGGCAGGACTTGACAGTTCAATATTTGGAGGGCCACCTGAGGGATCACTGTTTCCCATTTCTTTATCACTGAGACCATCACCAATCTAATCAGCAGGTTTGCACAGCAGATATTTAGCACTGCAGGTATTTTGTCTTACAAAACTGATTTTGTAGTAAATAGTGCTGAGCCCAAGGTCTGTTGTTATAGTGAGGATGGTGCCTGTGGGCTAAATTGATTAAAAACTCAGGAGCTTGGCATTTGAGCTTAACATTAAGATGGGCAGCATTCAGCAAATCATAGACAGAAGAATGGGTACCAGTGGGAAACTCACCTTAGCAACATGAAGCCCATAACTCATAGCAGTGGGAGAAAAGGCAAGTCAATTTGGCATGCAAGTTACATGCTGTATTCTGACTTGCAAAGTGGAAAAATGTGACACTTCTAATGAGTATCCTGGTGCGAATACTTGCAATTATGGAATCAGGACACTCTCTCCATTAAAATTTTTCAATATTACCACTTAAGATTTAATATTGCCATGAATATGTCTGATTTGGAGAGGTTTTGTATTCATACAGAACCAAATCGACATTTTCTTTTGTCCCTTTGATAATAACATGAATAGGCTTTGAATTTTTTGTGCCAATGTGCAAAAATTAATTAAGCTTAATTAATTAAGCTCTTGGATGTAATGAGGATCAGAGTGCATCAGCATAAAAGCAGTATCAGTTTTTCTGTTGCTGATGCAGACTCTTCTGGTGGCTGAATTAATGATCTAGTTTGAGAGAAAAGGTTCCTCTTAGGTGCATGGAAAATGAAAAAGTATGTGACTTATGAAAGCAGTTCACTTTTTATTTTCCCCCTTTCACTTGCAGTGGTTTGCAGAATTTATGAAAGTGTTATTTCTTTTTAAAGGTAACTCATTCAAAACTCTTCAATTCCAATAGTCATAATTTTCTTATGCATGTTGCCACCAATATGTTGCAACTGAACCTATCTTAACATATATCCCACTCAGATGGGCATCCACCATATTAAAATTTTAATCAAAATTTTCAAAAGTATTAGAAGGACATTGCTGAAAGTCATGAAGAATGGCATCTGCATTGGGTTTGGCACCAACCTTCAGGTGGAGTGATACAGCTGCTTCTGGCATCTGATTTGGGCTGTCATGAAAGGACAGCAAAATTGTTACATGTTTAATTCATGGTTGTGTTTTTACTGGAAGAAGTGCTTGTGGGATTTTCTACTTCATGCACCAACATAATTTTTTCTGGCTTTAAGTAATATCTACCTTACCTTGAACAAGAAGTGTGGTAGTAGTGTATGTTTGTGTATTTGCTTCTCCTTCTTGGGCAGTTAAGTGCCTTGGACTGACCATGAACTGAGAAGATTAAATTTATTCAAAATTAATATTGATCTGGCCACTGTTCAAGAGTGATTGAAGATATTATTCAATATCTATTGTTCTACCCAATGTATACAATGATTAATTTATTGTGATGAAGTCATAAGTGACCTAAAACCCAGATATTTGAGGGCATACCTTCTGTCTTTGTTGTTGGTGTGTACCTTCATGTACTTTCTGACTTATGGTGACCCTAAGGTGTTTTCTGGGGCTGAGAATGTGTGACTCATTCAAGATCACCCAGTCAAAACTTGCACATTTATCATAGATTATTTTGGGTAGATGTTCCACAACTGCATAACTCCTCACATCTATTCCATTTCTTGTTAAGTGTGTCTTTGAAATATAAATGGCTACAAGCGGTTGTTTTAAATTCCACTGAATACTTGTTTCAGTTATTGTTGTTTATTTTAATTATTCATATTAAAAATATGTTAAAATAGAAATGTTAAAATAATATAAAATTGTTATTCTATTCATATTGTCCCCCACTTTAAGGATTTCAGAAAGCAGTCTATGATCACCTTTCCTACCACCCTAGAGCAGAGGAGTTGCCATACGGTACCAAGCAGAGGAGATACACAAAAGTCCCATTTTGCTATTTGGAAAATCCCTCCACTCTGAGATAGATAGACCTTGAGTGTCTGTATCTTGTGTTGTTATAGTTTGCAGATATTACTGGGTTAGTACCCATCATGCTGCCTAATGAACTGCAACTGATTGAGCTAGGTGAGATAGTGCTGGATGTGATGCTGAAGAATTCTAGTATTTAGATCCTGAGGAAACAACAACATTCATGCTGGGCTACTTTAACAGTATTGGCTAAGGTCTTCATGGACTCCACATGAACCATAAAGTTTCTCTTTGTGTGCATACCAGGTACATAGGTAGTATAACATGGCACAGTTGTGTCCTGGAAGGGCAAAGGATGTGGCAAAAATGTTCTCTGCCACTGTGTTATGCCAAAGCCACTGTAACTCTGCTTAGCCATCTTACTCATATATTTAAAGTGTTCCACTGGCATACCAAACATGAGAATAATATAGCTCATCTTGTGTGTCCAAGGGCAAGGTCTGCTCCACATGAAATAACGCTAACACAATAGTTGAAGTGGAGAAAAGATTACCACAATTTTTACTGATTACAGCTATAGAAAGAGATGGCAGATGCATGGGTCTGGATCCTGGTAATGACCATTGTTCATCCTGGCTATCAGCTGGACCACTGGGATGACAAGAAAGATTCAGCTGGACATTGGGCCACACGATCCCCTTTCCACCAGGTGTTGTAGAAAATGTGCCCACCCTGTCTGGCTCTTGCCATTTTATCCCCCTGATCCCCCCCCCCCGGGACTAATTGCCATGTAGACACTGGTTAAAAATATCCCAGATCCATGACCCATGCCTAACACTTACACAAAGTTGTCACAAAGACAAAGCTAAAGCGGATTCCTCATATAATCCCTAACCCTACTAGAATGAAGCCTGCAGCTGCACTCCAGCCAGATACTCCTCCACCAATAGATTCAAATCAGGAGTTTGATCCTATTGGCTGCTGCTTCCTGATCAGCTTAGCAACTGCACTGCATGGTCTGATGGGAGGAAGAAGGGGCAACATTTCCAACATAGAAGGACCACCGGAGTTCCACTCCTGCCCTGGACCACAAAGCAGCCATTGGTAAAGCTGGCAGCTCACTTCCACTTTTATAGCTGGGCTTGTGCCAATTCTGTAGCTGTTGAACTGATGGAACATAGGCATAAGACTACATGCAAAACATTTTGGCCTTGCTTTGGCCTTTTTTTCATGTTCAAGGAGCAATAGAGTTGTGCAGTCAGTACCTACCACAGTTTTTCACTTATCTCCAGCTAGTCTATAACAGATGTTATGAGCTTTATGCATTCTGTTGTAATGGAAATAAACTATAATTTTCTTTTCTTGTTCTCTGTATGGAGAGAGAGAAAGAGAGAGAGACTGAGATAGCACTGACTATGGGTGAGTCTTCATTGTATCTGAAAAAGAACTCTACAGAGCCCATGTAACTATATTTTATTTCTCATGTACAAGCTTAGTTCAATAAAAATTGATCACTTTTAGCAATGTTGTGTCTCATTTCTGGGATGAATACAGCAATGATCTTGATTTAAAGCCTTAATGGGCTGAATGGCTGAAGGAACAATACATTTTTCAGTGGGATTATAGCAAATTGTAATTGTGATCACCAGTTTCAGTCATCTTGCAGAGGCAAGTCTGATTTTTTTTATTTAAAAAAATCCTGCAAACAAAGGATTTTATTTGCATCAACAGATAAACATGATTTATGTGTGAGGGAGGTTTAGCAGAAAGCTTGGTTTTCAAACGTATAAAATCCTTTGAACTCTGACAACAGTTATTACCGTGTTGACAACCCTATTACTTGCAATAAAATGAGACAACATACCTTTTGACCTTTCTTAGTCCTAAGTGTATTTACAAAATCCTTAAAGAAGAAACAAAACAGCAGACATACTTCTGTGCAAGAAATTTCAAATAAGGGTGTGGGTGTGTAAAATCTCTTAGAAACATATTTTGTTTTAATCTTAAGCAACTCTGAACTAGAATTCTTGTAAGATTTAATTGTAGGGACAGCATTAGGAGATGTACAACATAGGAGATTATCACACTGCCCTTTTTCATCCTTCCCTCATGACCTAGGAAAAGGATGAAAACTGTTAAGCACAGATTTTATTGCGCACCTTTGTACCCAGGCTGGAGGCATCCTGTACCTGATCATGGCATCTCGCACCTGATTGGGACTTCTCTGGCACTTTTTGAAAGAACAGGATTTTCCCATTCTTTGCAAAATATGGGAAAAGTCCAGATCATGTACAGGATGCCATGAATGGGTATGGGATGCCTCTGGCTTGGGCACAGAGGTGTGTGATAAAATCCATGTTCAAAAGTTTTCATCCCTTGCCTAGGCTGGGAGGGAAGGATGGAAAAGGGCAGTGCGATAATCTCCATAATCCTTCATGTGCTTTAGGATAATCTAGGAAATTTATTTATTTACTTATTGATTCATTGATTGATTGAATTTATATCCCATCTTTCTACTAATCTTGTTGAGGTCTTACATCTTCCCAAGTGGACTTACATTTGTGAGAATTAGAATTGTGCATAATGACTACATCAAGTAGAGACTGCTCTTATGTTACTAATGCACATTGGTGCATGATGTGCATCTATGTGCAATGCACATTAGTCCACAATGCACAAAAGTGCTATGCATTCCACAGAAATGCACATTATGCAGTGATGTGCATTGTGCACCAATTATTGTGCATCAATGCATATCACATATCAATGTAGGGTGGTATCATGGGAGTGTAGGGTTTTTTAAATATATATAATATTTTAATATTTGGGGTTCCTGCCTTCCTGCCCCCAGTGCTCAGACTATACAATCACCCATTAAAACTAGTGGGTGCTTGCCAACTCTTTGTAAAGAGTCTCTAGTTCAAAGTGGTAAATGCAAAGTTGGAATCTTCACACCTTTTTTTATTTAATCTTCCATGCTGATGATGCTTTGGTGCAAATCAAATTTATAACTGTAACATGATTATCCCAAAACTATTCATGAATTGTGGGAATATGATATTTGTCATGCTCCAATTTCAGCCATTTTCCGCACACCGATACTCAGTGTCAGTGCAACCTGGAAGAGAATTCATTGTTCCATGAAAGAGATTGAGATTCCACTAAAATGTAAAAAGGCTTGACTTGAAAGTGCAAATTGAACCTAGAGATCTAATTCTCACCTACATTCAGTGGGTGTGTTCACTGTCTGCATTCTATTTGCACCTTTGAATAATCTGATCCCCACCCCCATCCTATCTTTCCAATGTTTTAGCCTTGTTCAGTGAAAACTTCTCCTTGGCTTACAGAAACCCTAAAATGTATGTACAGCTTTCTTTTACAGTCACAGACACATTCAAAAGACAAAATGAACATCAAGCCATATATAGGCATACATAAAACCAAGCTAAAATGTATCTGGATACACAACTAACAATTTAAAATTACACATGCATACAAACACACACACACACACTTTGTATGCACTGTCTGCAGTGGAGATGCCCAGGGGTATACCTGGTTGCATCGGCACAAAGGACTCATACGCATTGTTATGGGTAAACA
>CM034706.1:82019260-82033271 GCA_020142125.1 Phrynosoma platyrhinos | reverse complement strand
GGCAATAAATCTTTGAGAACTCCTGGAGAACAGGAGAAGTTCCAGCAGTTGGAGGAGGGCAAAGCATGTCCAGAAGAGGGCAACTAAAATGGTGAAGGGTCTGGAAACCATGCCCTCTGAGGAATGACTTAGGGAACTGGGTTTGTTTAGCCTGGAGAAGAGATGATTAAGAGGAGATATGATAGCCCTGTTTAAATATTTGAAGGGATGTCATATTGAGGAGGAGGCTAGCTTATTTTCTGCTGCTCCAGAGAACAGGACCCAGAACAATGGATGCAAGCTGCAGGAAACGAGATTCCACCTCAACATTAGGAGTAACTTCCTGACAGTGACAGTTGTTCAAAAGTGGAACACACTCCCTTGGAGTGTGATAGAGTCTCCTTCTTTGAAGGTCTTTAAACAGAGGTTGGATGGCCATCTGTCAAGGATGCTTTGATTTTGAGTTCCTGCATGGCAGGGGGTTGGACTGCAATGCCCTTGTGCTCTCTTCCAACTCTGATTCTATGATTCTATGAAAGGCACGATTGCAATGGCATGCATAGCTCTGTGGTTCTCTTCTGCCTCACTCTGTCTAATATTAGGGCAATCTCTGGTAACCAAAAAGTTCCAGAAATTTACTGGGAAATCCATTGTGTGTCAAGTGGGGCTGATGTCCTGACATTATGGAGGATTGCAGCCTCAAAGTGACTTTGATTGACAATTAAAAGTGACAATGAAATCCCTCTGTTTTATGAGGAGGATTGTTTTTATTTTGTCTATGGTAGAGGTTTATGTTAAACAGTGAAGCATAAATCAGTCAACAGTCTCATTGATTCTGCTGTGTGTGATACCTAATTTCAACAGGATCATTTCCATCATTTAATTGACATCTTCACCTCTTTGAAAAGAGGAAATGAACTTTTTAATCAGAGCATCAATTGGAAGGGATGTACTGCTGCTGAGAATGTCACTGTCAAAATATAATTTACTTTCCATACTAGGAATTTTGTTGCATTCTTGAAGACTAATGATACCATGTGAATGATTTCTCAGCCTATTTGTCTTCAGAGTGAGTGGTTAAAAATAAACAGAACTATGAAAATTATCGCACTGCCATTTCATCTTGGGATAGATGTGGGATGTAACCTTCAATAGGTGGATCTTATTGCACAGCCTGATGACTGGGCAGTGGGCATCCTGCATTCAATCTAGGCTTCTCCCGCAACTTTTAAAGAACAGGAAAATCCCATGAACAGCTGTCATTTATGTTTTCAAGCTGTTCTTGCAGATGTGTGCAACAGTTCATTCTGGGATCAATCGGTGATTAATAATGTGAGTGTTACAATTGGTCGGACTCCCTCCTCTCCCCCTCCCTGTCCCAGAACATCCTTTACCATTCTTCTTCCAGTGGTGACATGAGGGGCTTTTCTTTTCTCTAAAGCAGTGTTTCTCCATATTTTTTAAAAAATATGTATTGCCATTATTGCACTATTTTAATGAATAAACAAAATGCAGATTCATGACCCCAATAGTTTCCTGGCATTGTTGGTAAGAAAAACATGCTAATTAAATCATTTACCTTCATTCATTTACTTCAAGAGGAGTATTTTTCTCCCATGTGGAAAATGAAACTAACAAAAAACCCAATTAGCTCTAAAATCTGGCTTTGCTGATGAGTCAACAGCAAATCGAAGGATGATGGCAAAAGATGTGCAACAATATTTGTTGTCATCCTGTCATCATCGCATAATTGTGAGTCAATGCGATAAGACTTATTGCTGTTTCAGTAGTTTAAAATTGCACAACTGAGAAGGGAGAGACACTCTGTGCAATAACCTCCAATGACATGATTAGTATACAGAGAGATCTTGTAGCATCTAAGCAAGCAAAAGACGTAGCACTAGCTTTTGTAGACTTGGTCTATAGACCAAGGCTGCTGAAGCACTGTAGAATTAATACAGTTTGATACCGCTTTAACTGTCATAACTCCATCATATGGAATCTGGGGATTTGTAGTTTGTTATGGCACCAGCTCTTCTCCCCACCACAGCTACATCCCTGTTCAGTACTATCCATGTTTCTTTTGTAAAATGTCACCACTGTGAAAGATAATCAGTATACACCCCCACCACCATTTGTATTAGATTTATTTAGCCCATGGATTCAGAAGCAAAATGTATTAACTACTTCCTGTTGGATGTACTTCCTTATGTGAGTTATCAACTGGCCATTTTTAATTTTTTATCTTTTACAAATTAGAGAATTGTATCTGTTAAACTTCCTATATATCTGACTAAACTTTAGTTTTAGGATTAGCCTTAGTATAAGTCATTCTTTATTGTAGTTACCATTACTATTACATATATTCTGGACTTTTTAGTTTGATTTGTATTTCATGTGACTAGCTGGTTTATGACCTATGGTTAGTAAAGTATTCACTAACTATACTGGCTATTTCATTTATTCACTCTTTCCTCTATCCTGCATTGTTTCCTGATGCTGAAGATCAGTATTAGGCATTTACATTATACTTATGAATTCCAGACATAATTCTGATTGTGTTTGTATGCTTCAGAACATTAATCTCTTCAAAGTCCTTGCCAGAGTGATCTATTTCAAGGAAGGATTTTTTTAAAAAAAATATCTTGAAGTCCATTAGGTAAAGCCGGAAAATAAATCTATTATACTCCACTGGTAGATTATGTTGAAGTGCAAACTTAAACCAGGGTCCTTTCAAGATGTTCTGCTTATGGAACTGCTTATCATCAAATAAGGGGAGAATTTGACCTCCAACGTTTCATTTTTTGAGGAAAATTTGGACAGCTGGTTTGATTTTGAGATCTTGCATGGCAGGGGGTTGGACTGGATGGCCCTTGTGGTCTCTTCCAACTCTATGATTCTATGATTCTACCGTGAAGGGACAGAAAGAAAGTCGAAGAAGAAAGTGCTAATGTAGGCTTAATATTGAACATTAAGAAAACAAAAATAATGACCACAGAAGATCTACATGAGTTCATCTTTGATTATGAGAAATAGCCAAAGTTTTCCATACCTTGGGTCAAACATTTCAATCAAAATCTTCCCTCATGTAACTTAAAACCATTTGATCTAGTTCTGTACTCAGAGGCAGCAGAGAACAAGCCTGCACCCTCCTCTTTGTGTCAGCCCTTGAGATATTTAAAAAATGTGAACATGTCACACCTCAGTCTTCTGTTCATAAAGCTGAACATACTCAGCTCCTTCAATCTCTTATATGTTTTGTTCTCCATACCTTTTACTCTTGCACTTCTCTGAACCCACTCCATCTTGTCTTTATCCTTGTTAAAATGAGACACTTAGAATCGAACACAGTACTCCAGATGAGTCCTACCAGCATATAATTTAGGGAGTCTATCACTTCCCTCAGTTTGGAAACTATGCTTCTATTAATGCAGGCTAAGATAATATTCTCTTTCTTTGCTACAGCATCACACTTCTGGCTCACGTTTGCTGCCGCATCACACAATAATCCTAAAGTCTTTTTCACATGTACTGCAGCTGAGCCACGTAGCCTCTAACTTATACCTGTGCATTTGATTTTTGTGGCTTAAAGGTAAAATTTTGCATTTGACTCTGTTAGATTTCATTTTATTAATTTCAGACCACTTTTCTAGTTTATCAAGATTCTTTTAAATTCTGTTCCTATCTTCCAATACATTAACTATCCATTCCAGTTTTGTATCATCTGCAAATTTGTTAAGGATTCCCTCCACCCCATCCAAATACATTGACCCATTAAGACAAGAAACACACATTTAAAAAGATAAAAACAAACCACATTAAAGACAATTACTTTCCACTAACATGTCTCCTTATCTACAACACATACGGTACATAAAACATCCAGTTAAAACAGATAATGTGATAAAAAATAATGTTTGATCTCTACTTGTTGGATGTAGTTGCTAATACTATTTTATATTAATCATATGTACTTTTACAGTCCACTTGTGGGCACATGTTAGCCAGGACTGTTTATGCAGAATCCTGATAACTAAAAGGAGTTTCACCAATCCAAACTCTCTTGTTGCTATCTTCTCCTTCCACGTAAACCCCCAGTGTTGCTATGGCAGAAGATTCAACTTTTGTTATGCTATTATGACTGTTGTCAGAGCAAGAAATAGTACAGTTGCAGTGGCAATTTCTAGCTGGATCAAGGCAATTAGGATACAATTTGAAATGAAATGCACTTGACCCTGGCATTAAAATATACCGGTAGTTCTGCAAATCAATGCCATTGAGTCAGAACTGCAATGTAAAACTCAAAAACCTCCAGCAAAGGAGATAGTGTAGCAGACTACATTTCAAGATGTTCCATCCCAGTGACTGATAGCACTTGTTGTCAGGAAGTTCTTTCCTTATATTCTGTCAAAATTTCATTTCTTATAATTTGAATTCACTGGTTTGGTCCTGTGCTTAGGTGCAGCAGAAAAGAAGCTTGCTCCCAAAGGACAGCCTTTCAAATGTTTTACAATGAATGTTAGGTCACCTCTCTAATATTTCTATTTACTAGATGTAAAGAACTTTGTTAATTGTACATATACAACATTTATAGAGACATTAAGCATCATAGAGTCCAGGACAGAACTGCACCAAGTAACAAGGAACAATTGGTTCCTGTACTCTTTGAGTGCAGTTCACTAACCACCTACAAATCAATCTAACAGTAGAATCATCTAGCCCACATTTTAGCAGCTTATCCACAAGAATGGAACACTTGTTGAAACACTTGCTGAAATCAAAATGCACTACATCTTAATGCATCTTGAAATCATTCCTCTAACCCACTGAGTGTGGATGGAGAGAGAGAGAGAGAGAGAGATGAAGAGTTTGTCTCTTAGTAATCACAGTGTTTACTGTGGATAATTTTAATTAGGGTTTTTAAAAAAAGAATTAGCACACCGTGTTCAAGTGCTCATTTCTGTTCCTCAGTGATGTGAAATATCTTTTCAGAGTACATATTCCAGGTAGAATGATACAGTTATGTTTCTTTGTATGAAAAAAAATCTCTCTATAATTCTTTCTTGTGTATAATCGAAAATAAAATGTAATCTCAAAAGTACATGTTGCCTTTTAAATTACCAAATATGCATAGAAATCTGAACATAAAAATGTCATGTATAAAAGGGAAAACTTCTCTCAAATCTTTCTGCAATCCTCTTTTAATGGTAAAAGAATCTGTTAAAAAATTGGCCTAGCCTTTTATAAAACCTTTCATAATCCAAATGCAATCTTTGAAGAAATATTGTAGAGATATTAATAGTACAGTGAACCAAATACACTTGAGAGATGACTATACAGCTTTATAGCAATAAAATAGTGCCTTTGGCAATATGTATTACATGATGTCGCCTCTGATACATACCTGTTTTGTCTGCCAAGTATGATTAGGAGAAACCTGTCAACAGCTCCCAATCACATGGCAGTCCCAGGGCCCCTCGAGTGAGAAACATTGCTTCTGGGGCAGTTGCAAGATTGGCAGTCACAGTTTCCTCCTCTCCCCATGTCTCCCTTCCCCTCACTATTCTCAAACAGCCTGTTTCACTTTTTTGTATTTCTTTTCTTTCTTTTTTTAAAACTCAAACTGCATTACCAGAACTGTGAAATCATGTTTAAAAAGTTTTAAAATGAAACAAAATGAAAGGTATGCTGGGTAGTGTATAGGGCAGGGAGGTGGTGGCAGTAGCCACATGATTGCAAAGATGTATGAAAACAGCTACTCATAAACTGGTTTGTTTGCATTTTCATTAATTTGCATGTTTGCAGCAAAAATGGTGCTCAAGAATGTTCCTTGGAATTTATTCACCATATTGAGCAAAAAAATGTCATCGGGGGAAGGGGGGAAATAAGCAATCCAACTTTATTGTGTTGACATTCCAAAATTGTTAGTGTTGCATTCATAACAAAACTCAAACATACTATTAAACTCGATAAAGGAAAGCAAACAATGGCAGGTTTATTAGAACATTGAGTTTTAATTGTTGGCTCTGGGTTGAACAATGTAACAATAATGTCAATCCAAAATAAATTTGCATTGCTATAACTGTATTAGATTTTGCTTTGGTTTCTTGTTTTATGATGGAACAACTTTATCAATAAATTATAGCTGAAAAAAGTTGCATGGTACATTTTGCCTGGCAACACTTTTTTTGCAGGAATAGTAAGTCTTTTCTAGTATGCCAGATAAGTAATGAAAACTCAATAACTATAACAAAACAGCTAAAGGATTGAGAAATATGAATTGTTAAAATAATTAAGGCTCATGTGGAATTTAGGAATTTAGATTATTCATTTCCTAATAAACTCATATTTCACAGTCGTTCTGCTGGTCTCTAACAGAATGGTCTGTAATGGCATAATAGTTCTATAATGTCCTATTACAGACTTCACTTTGGGAAAAAAATCCTCATGAATATGTAGAGAGACTATGATTTAGTGTGTTGCCTTTCTTATTCAACTATCTGGTATTTTACAAGTAAAAATATAAACCTGATAAATAGAATAATTGCAAACCACCATTTTTTATTACAACCAAAGCAATCTGAAATCCTGATTCTGCATGCAAGCAATTATAGGACCTTTGGTAGCTTACTGTCAGGTATATGAGTATAGTAACTCAGTAGAGACAAAGCAAAATAAAGCCATCTTATTTGCTGCATATAATCAGCAGCAAAATTATTGAAAAACCTAAGCCTCAATTCTAGCAGTTAGTTCCAACTAGAATAAATATATTGAATAAATTGTTGACCAGTAAATCAACACATAAGTAAATTTCAATAATTCAATGGGTCTATTCTAGTAGGAAGAAATGATAGGATTTGGGCCCTTTATAATCTTTCAGATTAATTATACAAGGAACATGGTTGCTGAAGTGGCTCAAGGATAATGAATAAATGATCCAGTTGTATTATGTGAGGAATAGGTGATTCTGCTGTATTACAATGAAGGACTGCTTTAGACATTTTGTTAGCTAAGAGTAGAAGCAACTCCTTCCCATCAAGATGTGTAGTATCCCAATTACTTTGGCATTCCATTGTCCAGCCTAGGCCAGAGGACCTGATCAGGAGGAAAAGAGTAGAGTACTTCACAGGATAAGGGGCAGGCCACAACCCTGAAATATCAGGGCAATCCAGAAACACAGAGCCTCAATGGGTCCTGAGATCAACCACAGTGAGCATTTCAAAGGTGGGCATGACTCAGTAGCAGAATCATTAAATAAAGCCAAGCACTTTAAAGCAGTCCAAATGTAGGCAATACACAAAAGCAAAGTATGAAATGGGATTCAGAGATTAGGCAATACAGGATTCATGACTGAGTTTTACAGAGCAAAGGGCATATGCTGTTCCAGCAACTAGCCAACATCAACTGGAAGGCTCACCAAACTTCAACTGGAAGTTTAGATTGTCTGATGTCCATGGTACAGCTACAACCTGTTAGCTAATTGTCAGGGCTCCATATTGTCAATGCTTCTGATTAGATCCCTTAATCCCAAGGGATCTGGTTACTCTATGACTTCCCTTGGGATTTTATCAATAACAGCTGCATCTTTCAACATCAATACTCCCTGGGCCTGAGAGGTACAGGGAAGGCAGCTTCTGTGGATGACTCAAAGACACAATTTATAGTTCAATCAAGCCTTTCTCTGAAGATGAGCCTGCTGTGGCTTGTGCAGAGATGCTGGGTGAACTTATGGTAGCTGGGAGGCTATCTGGCCTCATTTTAGAATCATCTTGGTTTAGGGTCTGCCTTGGATTAGGAATAATATGCTGAAGTCCCACAAAGGGCCTTTGCAGACTGCCAGAAATAGTGCAAATTGAGTCCGCTTTAAGGGTTAGGGTTAGTGCTAGGGAATCATGGGAATTGCTTTTTTTCTGAGACATTGAGCTTTCTCTGTCAGAGAGCTCTGGTGCCACAATAAAATACAGTTCCCATGATTCCCTAACCCTAACCCTTAAAGTGGACTCAATTTGCTCTATTTCTAGCAGTCTGCAAAGGCCCTAAATCACTAACAGTTTGTTGCCCTGTCAAGGTAGCAGCTGCCTTACTCTGCTTAATAGCAAGGCCAACTTTATATTTCATCAAGTCTGTTTAAGCATGATCAGAATGGAATCATCTACATATGACTGTGTGTAGGTTTGATCAACTTGTATATCACTTCCCATATCTAAAATGAAATCTCAAAGTGGTGTTATCTGCTCTTGCTGTCTCCATCATGCTCTGAATTAAAAAAAAAAATCTGAGGAGAATGATTTCAATATTATATGGCAGGGACCATTAGCAAACTGGCCTATAACTGATGTTCCACTGAATGTTCCACTGAATATGCTAACTGGCATCATTAATTCATCAACTATCCTCCTCCTCCTTCTCCTCCTCCCTTGAAAATTCAAACTGCAGGGTACCCAATCCAGATTTGAAAAGCAGCTAGGAGTACAAAACATTCAGTTGCCTTCAGTCAGGGAGTCCCTAAGATCCACATATGGATAGAGCACTTTCCCCTTACCTTTGAATAATTAGGTATGGAGAAGATGTTGTTCTTAGCTGTAATGCAAAGCAAAGCAAAGCAGCTTCATTTATATACCACTTCATGCCATGCTATGCAGTGTCTAAGCAGTTTACAACTGTAAGCTCATTGCCCCCCAACAGTTGGGTACTCATTTTAGAGACCTTGGAAGGATGCAGGCCTGAATCTAGCCTGAGCCCTGGCTAGTATTGAGCTCGCAGCCTTGTGGTTTATGAGTGAGTGGCTGCAGTATAGGCATTTAACCACTGCACCACCAGGGCTCCTTTATAATGTCTTGACAAAAGTGCTTAGGGTCACACCATTCCTGGCAGAATTAGAGTATGTGAACTCCAATAGTGGTAAAAAGAGTTTTCCAGACCCTTGTTGTGTAGCCTAGGAAAACAGGAACACTTTATTGCACAGGTGAACAATTGCAGAAGGTCCACATACCACTCCCACATTATTTTCTGCCCCTTGGGTCCCTAAGGACCCATCCATTTCCTTCTATTATCAAGTCACTTCTATACTATTTAAATGCTATTTTTTGGGGGGGGGAGGGAAAAATTAGAGAATAAATGGGAGGTTTCTGTGGGTGTGATTTTGGGACCAATTTGGAGGGAGTAATACGATGCTTCTTGGTGATCAAGCAGGAGGAGAAATGACACCAAAAAAATCTTGATAGGCCACATATAGCCCACAAAACACACTAACCCACCTCTCCTTAAGTGGGATTATAGTTCACTGTCACCCATACTTATTTTATAGCTCTTTTACAACAACAAAAACTACCAGCCTCTGGATAGTATCATACTGGTTAGTCCCATCTAAAGTAGAACCATTGAATTCATTGTTGAATGGTTAGTTAACACATAATTAAATCCCATTGATTCAATGTGTCCTACTTCAATCAGGGTTAACAACAGGATTTAGGCCTCTCTGGCCCTATCTGCATAGGCATAATAAACTGGTCTCCCATCATCCTCTCAGTGGGGAGACTGCACAATGCACAGCCCAAAACAAAAGTCTGGTGAAAACAGACCAGACAACATCTGGACCATTCAGCATCAAACTCAGGTATACATGCATTTTTAAAACTCTCTGTTTACTCTGGATCTTCCAGGATGATATGAAGCCCTTCATTCTGATGCTAAGTGGCTAAAACATGTCCTTCTCTGTTACCTAGTGTGGCCCCTGCCATAGTGTGTAAATAATAATAATAATAATAATAATAATAATAATAATAATAATAATAATAACTTTATTCTTGTATCCCGCCTTTCTGCCACAACAATCAAGGTGCTTACATAGAGTAAAATAGATTTAAATAAAATATAACCTAAATAATAATAATAATAATAATAATAATAATAATCCCCTTTAAAAAGAATTAAATACAATACTTTTTTTAAAAAAAAGAATTCAACCTATTAAAACAGCAACATGATATTAAAATAGCGATTTTTCTGGTAACAACAGTGGTTGCATAAAGTGGGGAGAGCACAGGGTAGGTTGGATTACTCTATTCAGGGAAGGCCTGCTG
Source organism: Phrynosoma platyrhinos (assembly GCA_020142125.1). Taxonomy (NCBI): domain Eukaryota; kingdom Metazoa; phylum Chordata; class Lepidosauria; order Squamata; family Phrynosomatidae; genus Phrynosoma; species Phrynosoma platyrhinos. Next base: position 82,023,210 of record CM034706.1, on the reverse strand, counting down.
GAAGAGATCTGTCTTGACAGGTTTTTTAAAGCTGTCTAAGCTGATTATTTGATGGATCTCTTCCAGCAAGGTGTTCGATAGTCGGGGAGTGGCAATGGAAAAAGTCCGCTAGGAGGTTGTCATTAATCTAGACATAGTTCACCAGGAGTGGGAATCTCCAAAAGAAAGAGAGCCAGAAGATGTGGTCTCCTATGTCCAAAACTTGATGAACTCACTAAAACAAGCTTTGAGAGTTGCTGGGGAAAACCTGAAGGTGGCTCAAACCCATCAAAAGACTTGGTATGACAAAAGAGCCTGATCTCGAGTGTTTATGTCTGGAGACAAAGTGCTGATCTTGAGACCAATATGAGGAAATAAACTACAATATGCTTGGACAGGTCCAGTCCAAGTTACTGAAAAGATCAATGATATAAATTATGTAGTGGACTTGGAAGAAGATGTGGAGTGTAAATTAGCAACATGTTAAAGCCCTATATTAGATGAGAACATATGGTATTGTATGAGGTTAAGGAGAGGAATTATGAAGACCTTATTATTCCTCAATGGGATTTTGAAAAGGCAGAGGAAAATAGGACACAAAGGGTTAACCTTCCCCCTAAGCAGACGACTAATTAAGCCATTTTGGGGGCAGGAAAGGGGAGGGGCAGCCGCATGATCAGCGCCCCAACCCCTTCCCCAGGTTGTCCTCGGAGCAGCCAGCCCTCTGCATGGCCGGCGCTCTGAGGAGGACCTCCTGCCGCAGTGTTCGCACACACTGTGGCTGAAGAGTCACCAAAGGTGTGCTGCAGCCTTTTGCGGTGCACCTTTGGCGACTTGTGAAAGGAGCGCCAATTTAGCACTCCTTTCAGGGGCAGCAAAGCTGCGCCACAGGGCCGAGGTGTGGGGATACCTCGGCCCCGCAGCGCAGCTTGCCGGGGCAGCCCATGGCAGCCTGTCTGCTTCCTCCACTTGATCCTTCTCTTACTCCCCAACAACAAGCAGAGATCCAGAAAGTGTTAAAAAAAATTGAAGCCATATTCTCAGATATACCTGGGAGAATTAGGGAGATAGTGCACCATATCAACATGGGAGAAGCTTCCCCTATAGCTGAGTTACTAATACATGGGCAGACAAAATTGAAGAGGAAATTGAGATAATGCTAAAAATGGGGATTATAGTACTATCGAATAGTCCATGGACTTCACCTGTAGTTTTAGTGGAAAAGCCTGATCAGCCTATACGATTCTGTGTAAACTATAGGCAGTTGAATAAAGGGGGGAAGCAGACGACTGCTTCCCAGTCGCCGCGGGTCGGGGCGCCGGCAGAGCGGAGGCTCCGCACCGCAGCGCCCCTGTGGCACATCTAAAAGGAGCACCAAATTGGCGCTCCTTTTAGATTTCAGGGAAAGTGCGCCCTAAAAGCGGCAGGCGCACTTTCCCTGACTCAAACGGCGCAGCACATGTGGGCGCTGTGCCGTGAGGTCATCCCCGGTGCGCCAGCCATGCGGACGGATGACGCTTCTGGGGGCGACCTCGGGGAGAGGAAGGGGCGCCGCTCGTGCGGCTGCCCCTCCTCTTCCCTGCCCGGAAGACGACTTTTTTAGTCGTCTGCTTAGGGCCAAAGTTACCCAAACAGACACCTATTCTATGCCTTGAACTGAGGATTTGATTGAGAAAATGGGAAGGGCTCAAGACATATCAACTTTGACAAAAGGGTATTGGCAAGTACCAATGTCTCCCAAGGATCAAAAGGAAATGGCCTTTGTTACACATAGTGGTCTGTATGAATTTACGGTATTGCCCTTTGGTCTAAAGAATGCTCCATCCACATTTCAAAGATTGGTAGACAATATGTTAGCAGGGTAAAACATTGTGTTGTGGCCTATATTGATGACATTGGTATTTTTAGTAATTCATGGGACGAACATTTATACCATTTAGTTGATGTACTGAAAAGGCTTAAAAGAAGTGGAGTGACCATTAAAAGCTCCAAGTGTCACCTAGGGAGAAGGGAGAGTCGATATTTAGGATATTTGGTGAGAAGTGGAAACATCAAGGCCAAAACGCCAAGGCCTGCATCTAAAAAAGTATGACAGGGGGTTGGACTGGATGGCCGTTGTGGTCTCTTCCAACTCTATAATTCTTTGATTCTATGGTTCTATAAGAAGTAAGATCATTTCTGGGATTAGCGGGATATTACCAGAAATTTATTCCCAATTTTAGTAATATTGCAAGCCCTTTGTCTGAGTTAACAAAAAAGGACAAGCCGACTAAAGTTATATGGTCAGAGAAGTGTGAAGTTGCTTTCAAAGAGTTAAAACAGCTTATGACTACAGCACCTGTTTTAATGGCTCCAGATTACAACAAGACTTTTATAGTCACCACAGATGCTTCCAATGTCAGACTTGGAGCCATGCTAAGTCAAGAAAATGATAATGGTGAGATGCATCCGATTTTATATCTAAGTAAAAAAACTCCTTCCTAGGGAAAGACACATGGCAACCATTGAAAAAGAATGTATGGCCATAATATGAAAGTTCATAATTAAAACCAACCATTCACCCTTGTGTTGGGTAAACCATACCAAGGGAACTAACAGCAAATTATTGAGATGGAGTTTGTTATTACAGGATTTTGATTACTCCATCCAATATGTGAAAGGTAAGGAAAATATAGTGGTGGTCTTTCTAGAGTGAACAAAGCAAACTAAAAAGCAAATGCATAACTGCATAAATTATTTAACTGTGATAGTTATAAATATAGAGTTAAGGTTATAATTTTCAATGCAGTGTGATGATATAAAAAGTGATTTGTTAATGTAATTTGAGTTAACAGACAATGGTTTATATGCATGTAAATGCCCTATATATGCAAATGGTTGTTAAATATTGAAGGTTGTTTATCATAGAGGTTACAGAGAAAGCAGCAGTGGAACAGCAGCGCAGCCCCAGGAAGACAGGCAGTGTCCGGAATGTCCCACCCAACACCTCTTCTCCCACGGGTCCAGCAGTGGCTGCGGTGGTGTGGCAAGCCTCCCTGGAGGCTCAGGTGGCAATACAAAAACCTGCCCAGTTTCCACCTCCTCCAGGAGAGAAAGCAGCGGCGGAGAAGCAGCTCAGCCCCAGGAAGACAGGTGGTGGCCGGAAGGTCCCACCCAACACCTCTCCTCCCACGGGTCCGGCAGCGGCTGTGGCAGCGCAGCAAACTTCCCTGGAGGCTTGGGTGGCAATACAAAAACCCACCCAGTTTCCACCACCTCCAGGAGAGAAAGCAGCAGCAGAGCAGCAGCGCAGCTCCAGGAAGACAGGTGGTGGCCAGAAGGTCCCGCCCAACACCTCTCCTCCCGTGGGTCCAGCAGTGGCTGCAGCAGCATGGCAAGCCTTCCTGGAGGCTCGGGCGGCAATATAAAACCCACCCAGTTTCCATCTCCTCCAGGTAGAACAGTGGCTGGAGTTGCTGGTGGCTAAAGACGATTCCCTCCTATTTGCTAATAATGACATCATCTTGTTAATAGGAGCGGTATTTTGCTAATTTATCCAGCTGGACCTTTTTCCAATGGCGATATGGATTAGTCTGAGCCATCAGAAACACGAATCTGGAATGGGACACTGTTTTACCTGATGCCATGAAGGATATAGGGGCAGCTATCAGAGTTGTGCAGGGAAACAGGAGGTATGGGTGGAGCAGAGGGAATACATGTTACAAAAGAAGATGGGAGCACTGTTTGAAAGCTATCCTGTTTTCAGTTCCCTCTGTTTCCCAGAATGGTTTGGAGAGCAGACCTTCCATTCCACAGAACCTCACTTTGTTCCTTGCAATGCCAGGTCGGTCAAAAATAAGACTCATATCATCCATGATCTCCTCTTGGATGAGGATGCTGACCTGGCTTGCCTAATAGAGACCTGGTTGGGAGAGGATAGCGCAGTTATATGGGCGCAGGCCCTCCCAGCTGGGTACTCTGTCAGTGAGCAG
>CM034706.1:81969016-81979524 GCA_020142125.1 Phrynosoma platyrhinos | reverse complement strand
TCGCTTTCTTGCCACTTTTGAGAGCAGCGTGGGATAAGGTCCTTAGACCTGAGACATAATAATCCTCATTGTTGGTTTATATATAACAATGGATTAGGTTTTTCTGGAGGTTACTGTTGCAAGGTATTGTATTTTATTTCTGGAATATATTTCCATTTTAAAACCTCACCTCTGCTAGTAAAACCACTTTATACCAATGCAGGTAGATTTATTAAAGCTTGGTAATTTTTATTTATTTATTTATTTTATAAATTTTATTCATTAAAAAACAAAAAACATAGTTACAAAAAAACATACAACATACATAAAACAACATATATAACATAAACATAAACATATGACATACTAAAACAACATGATTTAAACTTCCCAGACACAATTGTCTTCTTGCTTAGCCCCCAACTCTTCACTTCCTCAGATATTTTCACCCGATTAAACCCATGTGGGCTTCTAAGCTCAGTTCCATTCAAAAAGAAAGAGGAGTGAGTGCTTTATCAGTATTTCTATTTTGCCTCATCCTTTTATATTTATCCTGCTTATCCTATAATGTTTAATTCTAATAAGAATTTTTATTCCCTTTTATAGCCATTAATAAGTGTCTTCATTATTTCCCCTCTTTTTTTAAAATGTGTTTGTTTGTTTTCTATTTCTCTTTTTTTCTTATCTTTTTTCCATATATTCCAGAACCAGTCTCCATTCCTCTTCCATTATTTCTTTTTATTATTATTATTATTTTCTCTTCATGCTTCCAGATAAGACATCCATATCTATTGCTTCTCTCAATTTTATTATCCAGTCTTCAATTTTTGGGATTGATTTTTCCTTCTGATGTTTAGCGAATACTATCCTCGCTATTGTGATCATATCCCATCCCATCTTTTATTATTACAGCCATTCAGCCAGCATAAAATCACAATAAAACATTGTAGTTGTATACAATAAGTTCTTACAGATACTGGCAACTACAAACATATCCTAATTTGTAGGACAGAGGTAGGACAATATCATTTTCTAGACACAATAATACTTAAAAATTCTAATAATTTCAGTAAGATGAAGTGATATGGTCTCATACATGTCTCTAGACTTTAAACATATGACACTACCCCTAGGACATTTTAATTCCAAAGACAACAATCATTTCCTCCAACTAAAAATAAAAGGGGAGTGAACAATATAACTAGCTAGTAGCCATGTACTTCTCTGCATTTTCTACAAAAAACTTTTTAAAATACTTTTAACATGCCATATATCTAACATAATAACTATAAAATATAAAAATATAATTATGTATTATGATTCATATAGATTATATATGATTATATAGATTATAAAACTAAAGGATTTTTCCACCAACAAAATAATATAATAAAACAATGACATCTTAGGAGTACTACCCGTTTGAGTAAGAAAAGTTATTTAGACTATCTATATTGGGCATAGCTATATTATTGTGATCATATATAATAATATTCGTACATAATATTTTTCTTTAACTTCATGCGTCATATTCAAAAGAAAGAATTGTGGAGTGAAAGGGATATCTATTCCTAAGATTTCTCTTATTTCTTTATGTATCATTTTCCAATATTTTTTTGTTTTTTCACATTTCCACCATGCGTGAAAGAATGTCCTGTGGATATCTTCGCATTTCCAGCATTTGATATTTGCATTTTTGTAGATCGTGTTGATTTAGCTCAGTGATAAATACCATTGGTACTGCATCTTGATAAAATTTTCCTTATAATTTTGACAAAGCATAAATTTGTTTGTTTGTTTTCCAAGCTGTTTCCCAGTGCTTGGTAATTTTAAACACTACCTATTCAAGCTGATGATTTGTAATAAGAAGCAGATTTTTGAAGTCAATAATTGGCCTTCTCTGTATAGTGGGGCATCTCCTTTCTGGATTCAACCTATAAGTACCCCCTATCCCAAATTTCACTGGCCCAATGCAGCAGTTAGATTTAAATTGGAAAGGAAATGGGGGGAGTTGGCAAATCTATCTGTCTATCATCTAATAGAAAGATTAGAAGAACAGTATTTTGGCTAAGATCTGATTTTTTAAAAAAGAACAAGCTTTCTACTTTCAAAGGTTTATGCTTACAAAAAGTTACAAGGGAAATTATTATCCACATTGAATGTGCTTCTTTCTGGTACATTTATACTTTAATGCAGATTATGAAGCTCTGGAAAGGAACATTATATCTGTGTCTTACCGGTAATTTAGATTCAATGGATTTCACATATATAGTCCTTCCTCTTTTAAAAGTATTAAACAGAGAAAAGCACATAACTAGACTGAAGAATTCAGAGCAGAAAAAAAATAGGAAAGGATTGTACGATTTGGAAATGTAAGAGCCATTTCTCATAGCTAATACCTTAATCATGTATATCAGGGCTGGACAACTGTGATAGTTGTTGTCGTGTTCCTTCAAGTTGAGTATGACTTATGGTGATCCTAAGGTGAACCTATCATGGGATTTTCTTAGCAAGCTTCTTCAGAAGGGGTTTGCCATTGTCATCCCCAGAGGCTGAGAGGGTGTGACTTGCTTAGGATCACCCATTGGGTTTCCATGGCTAACCTGGTATTCAAACCCTGGCCTCCAGAGTCATAATCCAACACTGAAATGACTATACTACACTGGCTCTCAGTGATATCTCTCTGTGATAGGGTAGGAAGCTGCATTAACTCCCAGGAGAGCTTAGAGGGCTGTAGCACCTTCATTGCACCCCTGCTAGAAACATTTCAAATATCCCCAAACAACTTCAGGGGGGGCATTTGAGACATTTTTGCCATGTTTGAACCAGATGATGCAAGTAGAGGAGAAACTTATGGACACAACCATGATGCTGGAGGGATGTACTGCTGTGATCATGAAATCAAGCTGTTATTGGATGCATGGGAGGAAAAAGCAGAATCTTTGCTGGTATTTTGGAACCTCTACTATGTGTTCCATGATATGTGTTCCATGCCCATTGGCCCATTATTTTAAACAATTATGAAAATTAGCATCAAGCTCTGCAGAATCTCCATATGAATTGGGTGGGGTGAGAGGAATCCTGCTTACAAAGCCTCAGCCTGGCAGAATTCTTTGTTTTTCCATCTGAAATTACAGTAGGTATGATCAGAAGGAAGATATGACCCCCATTTATTTTTTGTAGAATACCAGAAGGAGTTTTTCTCATGATCTACTAGTACAGAGTAGGATACTATAGACAAAGATGTAATATCATGTGAGCCAGTAGTATCAACATCCAGGAATTAGCAAATTAAATTCCATGGCATAGCAGAAATAATATCTTCTGAACAACGTACTCTTGAAAGCATCAAAGCCAAATAAATTGTCACCTTAGGAAAGGACTTCTGTCCTGTTTTTTACTTCATTTTGGCTGCATCCACACTGTAGAAATAATCCAGGTTGACACCACTTCAGCTGCCATGGCTGAATGCTATGGAATTGGAGGAATTGTAGTTTTTGTGGCAACAGAACCCTCTGACAGAGAAGGCTAAATGTCTCACAAAACTACAGTTCCTAGAATTACATATCATGGAACCATGGCAATTAAAATTGTCTCAACCAAGATAATTTCTACAGTGCAAATGTGGTCATAGTTATTGTTGGGAAGATTACCTTTTTCCAAGGCCAAAATCACACAATGTTGGGTTACTCAAGTGGTTGCACCTTTTCAAAGATTGGTCATTTGATACCTCCATTAAAAACAACAACACAATTTTACATTCTGGGTGGCACAACAGGATAGTTTGTAAGCTAGTTAGGGCCTCCCTGCCCCCACCAACTCAAAGAGAGATAATGAGAGCTATGGGGTAGAAGGAAGAAAGGATAGATGTGTTGAAAACAAATATGTGTTAATCTGGAATATGCTTGTATGATGATTTAAGCAGGGATATAAATATTCATAAGAATGGGTATTTATTCTATTTCTTTTATTCCCATTGTGAGAATGTCCTTGAAAACTACATCATTTTGAGGCCTATTCGCACTTCAGGATTCATTCTGTGAAAAATTCACATGTAAGGATTTGCCCAGAAAACATTTTCTGTGCAGAAATGTCTTTTACATAGTAAGCATGCCTGTGGTACAGAACACAACATATATCTGTAAAAATTGTTTTTTGGAGGGGAAAAAAATTCATGCTTTTTTTATTTAAAAAAGGTTCAAAATATACCCTAAAGACAACAGATTCCATCTGATTTTGGAAGCTAATCAGGATCATCTCTGCTTAGTACCTGAATGAAAGACTGCCAACAAATACCAGGTGATACAGGTTGCATTTCAGAGGAAACCACTTCTAGGTATTCCTTGCCTAAGAAAACCCTGAGTTGCCATCCCATTGCATAGCCATCTCTTTGATCGGCCACACAGTCACACGTACGATGCATCACCTGTTCAGGGCATCAGTGCATCAGTATGCCAGTGATACATTGGCTAAGTACAACTATGGAGGCCCCCCATACATGCTCCCTTCATCTCATGACCCCTTGTTGGACTATCTGGTTTGTATATATTGTAATTGCATCCACTGGAGCTGTTGCACTTTAATTTCATTTCTTTGCAGCAGCCCCACATTTGTGTCAGGGCATTTATATGCATTCATGAAGATGTACATTTTCCATCTTGAGCTGGACTATCCTGGCTTCTTTTTGCTCTGGTTTTTAGCACTGGAATGTGGTTCAATCTGGTTTCCAGATGATTTTGAAGCATGCATTATCTAAATGCCCCACCTTCAAAGCAGTTGGAAGCCACTTTATTTTTGCTCATCTGTTTCACTCCTTTAGTCTACTTCTTACACACATAGAAGACCTTGCAACAAACCCAGATGCCAACTCTACCCACACATCTATTTGGAAAATATCATCACAGGACCTAATCACATCACTCACAATATTACAGGTGCTTTCACTTGTTCATCCTCTAATGTCATATATGTCACCATCTGTCAACAATGCCCTTCAGCACTCTGAGTGGGCAAACAAGACATTATCTGTGCTATAGAATAAATGACATAAAAAAGATATTAGGAATGAGAATACCCCAAAACCAATTGCAGGACACTTCCTAGACATTCCATCGTGGACCACAGGACAGCTGGCCTTGAACAAATAAACCACAAAGGAAGATTAGAAAGAGAAACAGCTGAATTGAAATATATCCAAAAATTCTACTCCAGCAACAGTGAATTGAACAGAGACAATGGTTTCCAGGCACACTACACACATAACACTAGTTAACACCCCAACCTCATGAGAGTTCTCTTGGCCAGTTTGTCACATTTCCTTTCTGGTTCCCATCCAACATAATACTACATTCTCAAACTCCCTCCACCAATCATGTGGTCATTCACCCACCCTGGTCTTAAGGGGGCTCTTTCCTCCTGCCTTTGTACCTCAAGGACCATTGTTAAGATTGAACTTGTCATCTCATTATCATATGCAGAAATTTTGCATTTCTATTCACACACACAGTCTACTTATCAAGGTCTGTTCTTAGGCACTAGTTCATATCATATATCTAATGAAGTAGACTAAGGATACAAAAGCTTATGTTACAGTTTCTTTCTCTCGGTTACTCTCAAAGGTTGCTGTAAGATCCCTTTCCATTTGATTTTGTATTTATGCAACTCCCAGAGTCCCAAGCCAGCATGACCATTCATGGAGTTGTAATCCAAAAAAGTAACTGTTCCAAAGTCTGGCTGTTTGTCAGGAGCATCTATATAATGAAACATGGATATTTAAACTTTGCTTTACAACATGCCTTCCCTGCAGGCATCCAACCCAGCTTTGAAACAGTGCTGAAATAAAAGAGAATAATCCTACATTTTTCTTCCTTTCATCTCTCACCTTTCAAGTCAATTCAGACTTCTTCTCCTAACTTACCCATTTTTCCAGTTGTCATGTACTTGCTTTTCCCTTGATTTCTTTTGTACTGGCTCCCTGTTGTTTGTCACACCGACTACAAGCATTTTTGTTCCTTTAAACATTCTATTAAATTATAGTCTCTCTCTCAGTCATATATCAGAAAGTATCTCAATATTTCTGATAACAGTTGGAGGCTTGACAAAGAAAATGAAAAATAGAAATGTTCCTGATAGTGCTTGTCAAAAATGATTGTTTACAGATTAATATGGGGAAACAAATATTCACACAGTAAGAAAAATGACTGGGTCTAGTTGGCAATTAGTTCTCACTTTTAGGGGGTAATGAAATGGATAATAAAAAGAAAAATTCAGACATATGTGAATCATATGTGAATTGTTCTGTTCTTAATTAATGGTCTTAAGACTGACCAGGGATGGGGGGGGGAGAGAGAGGAGGATCTTGGGAAAAGTACATGCCTGACTTTGAATTGCCAGATAAATTATTCTAAGCATTATTTGTCCATTATTCCCTTCTTCCAAAGAACTCAGCTTCCATCATATTATCCTCACCACAACTCTGTGAGATAGGTTAGTCCAAAAAATGATGAAGATGGTGACCAGACCAGTATCATAGAATGAGTTCCATGGTGATATACGGATTTGAATCTGGATCTCCTAGTCTTAAACTAGCATTTTAGCCACCATTGCAACAGATTCCTTTGCAAGAGCAAAAAAATTTGATAAGGGTAAACAAATTTATCTTCAAATCTGAGCTATATTAGTGAAGCTGAGTAGTAGTTAATAACAATATTATCATATATGAACCACAGTTCCAATGACTTTACTGGCTTGCAGAGATTTCACACCACACAGTTATAGCACTTTGATTCAACTCTAATTGTCATAGCTACATCTCAAATAGTCCTGGGATTTTTTGTTAGCTAAGGCACTAGAGCTCTCTGGCAGAGAATGCCTCAGAAACTATATATCCTAGGATTCCTTAGGATGAAGCCATGGCAGTTAAAGTGATATCAAAGTGCTACAACTGTTTAGTGTGAAAGATACCTTGATCTACTATAGTTTCTGAATTTCATTACTTGGCTGGCAAAAAAAAAAGAGATAACAGGAAAGATAAAGCAACATCTCTGTGCCTGAAGCTTCTTTTAATCCTATTTTGGTTCATTTTGTTGAACAGCCAGATATTAGCACTGAAGACTCTGACCCCCTCCCCTAAAATATACGGGAAATTTCCAAAGCTTTCTTCTCTTTTAAATGGTCTCTGATAATCAGCAGTGTCCAGTAAGTCACTCCCAGCTACTTAGTAATATATATAAATACAAAATTATATTAAAACTTAAGTGACAAGCAATTTCATCATATGGAAGTGATACTATGTGTGATACCCTAGACAAGTGATAGCTCAATACTATTACAATATATCTTAATACTATTACTGTAGCCCCAGAAGCAGATAGAGGAGCCTCCCTCAATTCCAACTGCCACCACCCTGGCCTTGGAAGGAGAGAAGAATCAATATCTTCTGGACTTGATCCCCTTCCCCATTGCCATTCCCTCCTCCTTTTGTGTCATATCTTTTTAGATTGTAAGCCTGAAGGCAGAGAACTGTCAAATTAACAACCTATAAGCCACTCTGAGAGTCTTTGTGGCTAAAGAGTGGGGTATAAATACTATAAATAAATAAGTACTGTTACAATAATGTTACACAAATGTTTAACTTTCTCCTATTTAAAGGAATATATACATTGATAAAATACATTGTTACCAATGTTTATATTCCTTTAAATGGAAGCAAGTTATACATTTGTGCAATATTATTGTAATAGAATTGAGAGCTCATATTGCAATAGTATTGAGCTATCACATTTCTAGGGTATCATACATAGTATCACTTCAATAGGAAGAAATTGTCATATAAGTTTTAGTATAACTTTGTATTTACATATACTGCTTCTGTTGTTTTTGTTTGGGTTTGTGCTGGTAGGTGCTGGACATAATTGGATAGCTACTGAGTGATAGCATGGTGTGGTGGAATTCCCATCCTCACCTTTAAGTATCAGGATATGGTGGAAGAGGGATGCCATGGCTGCTGATTGCATAGTTGCCTCTGCAGAAGTACAGGCTACTACCCTCAGTGGAACTGACTAACCACCCAACAAGTTGTGTTAACTACAGCACTCTCCACTGCTACTATTCTACTTTCACAAGAAGACACCCAAAGATATTTTGTTGACTAGGCCAGTGAACAAAATTGTGTATGTGTATGTGTATGCACACAACACTTCCACTTACAAAAGCAGAACAATTTTGCAGTTCATTCTTCAACACCAGTAACAGGACAATGTCTACCACCACACTTGAGGGCAGCAAGCTATATTAGGAGGTCTGTTGGCAAACTTGATTCCAACATTTTCTGACCACTGACCCTACTGTCATCTCTTGAGCCTGAGGCAGCTTCAAACCAAAATGGCACCAGCTACCCCCTCATGCCATCACACAGTAGCAGTAGCTTTGCCTAGTGAACCGCCTCAGCAGCAGCAACTGCTAAGGATGTTTTTAATTGCTGAGCCAGTTTGAAACTGAGCTGCAGCATTGGGAACACACCATTCTGTGGGCCAGTGGGATGTAATGATATTCACAGATTTTCTTCGCCTGCACTAGGAAGGGTTTCAACACTCCAGTGAAAAAATGTCAACTGCCACATGATTTTTCACTGCATCTTTGACTTAAAAGACAACTTCCCCTCTCCCATCATTAGGATCAAATTATAAAGCCAATAAAAACAAAACAGGTTTTGGCACAGGAGTATTGCATTTTGTGTGAAATGAGAGTGTTTTGCACAAAATTGTAACCCAAAATGCAAGGGTCCCAAGTAGGTACCCACAATTAATATATAAATAGGAGAATTTTGTTAACTCAAATGACAGCAACTAAAGGTTTTAGCTAAAGCTGGAATCAAGTCTGTGTATATCAATTCTGAGAAAAAGAACTCCAGAGTTCAGATTCAACTATAATTTTATTTGTAATCAAAGGAAATCACTATTCATGCAAGACACTCACTCATGGACACATTCAAGAACTAACAATATAAAAGGTGGTAGAAAATAACAAAGGGGCTTACAGAGGGCAATACTGTACTGATCCCAGATGTGTAAGTCTCATTGGTGAGACACTGTGAGGTGGAAAACGGCTCAGCAGCTGCCCTAGGATCATGGTGTAGCCACTTATGCTGAGGAGTCAGGTGAGATCCAGACAGAGTGCCTGCCTGACTTCAAGGGAGACCAAATCAGGGGTGCCTGAACAGGCATATTTATAGAGTAAAACATATCTTAGGGCAATCTTTGAAACATGAATGGATTTGCAGGAGGGAAGAATGAGCAAGGAAGTTGAGAATAGCTGGGCAATCAGTGCAAATGTCATTGAGCAAAAGGGGTATCACTCCCAGAGAGGAATGTACTTAGATTTCTATACACATGAAAACACAAGATCTATCACCCACCACCACTCCTATCAGAGCAGGGATTACGCAGAGTCTGATCTTGATCAATCTATTCTGGCTACATCCTCTTGAATTCCCTCATGCTGAGGCTACTAGATCTCCTTATAAGGCAAGGCAATTTCCCACATTGGGCTGTCCCCATGGCTATGTGCTCTAAACATCACTTCTTGACATCAGTTTGATATTGGCACAGAGGAAGGGTGCAGAGGGCTAGGCCTTGGGGTAAAAAAAAATATTGTGAGGTTTTTTTATTTTTTATTTGCAAAAATAATCCCAAAATGGGGATAAGGAATAATCAAAATATATAATCTCAACAGGGGCTGGGGAAACTTTGATTTTTTTTTTTTTTTTTTTATGTGAGAATGAAAAAATGCAGATTTACATACCTAAGGCATGGCCATATAGCTCCTGTACACAATAACCCTGGGCAATTGCCTTCCTTGAGAGTTAGGTTCTCTCCTAGCATTGGTAAACAAAACAATTCAGTTTTTTTTCTTATTATGGAAATTTAAAGGCTACAGGCTCTTGGCTGCTCTACAAGTAAAACATCATTTGCCATCTGTTGCAGTCCCCTTCAGTTCTGCATTATGAATGAAGATATTTAGTTACTAAGTCAATAGAAACCCGATCAACTGTTATAAGTGATGTTGTGGCTTGCATTATATTCTATTTGTGTAATTCTATTCAGAGTGCTTTTTAAAAAAATAATATTTCATATTGGCTATCCAAAATTGTCAATATTTGCTCTGTGTTTTTTTTCTTTTTTAGAAAGACATATAAATGTTATGGTTTAGATCCTTCCATTCATAAAAAGTTAGGTCTAATCAAGGGAACTCTGCTAAAAAAAAGTCAAAAGGCAAGGAAGACAGCAGCTTAATAAAAAAGGAATAGGGATAAAGTTAAAGTAAAGGTCTTAAGAGGAGAAGAGTGCCAGCTGATTTACATCTGTTTACTACTAGCTTGGCTTCTGTGGGAGTTGTACACACCCAAGGTGGGTATGAAAGTATGTGTGACCTGGAATGGATGATTGTCCAAGAAACCTACAGCTATTGTGCCTTGCTTCTCCTAATCCTAGAGAAGATAAGCATGTGGTAAAAACAATGCACAGAACTGG
>CM034706.1:81945884-81958100 GCA_020142125.1 Phrynosoma platyrhinos | reverse complement strand
GGGAAGCAGAGTGGCGGCTCTGGGCCACCGTGGGAAGGAGTGCTGCAGGACCAAGGCATCCCCATGCCTCGATCCTGCGGTGCTCCTTCTCCATCCCTGAAAGGAGCTCTAAAATAGCTCTCCTTTCACAAGTCAGTGAAAGTGCGCCTCATAAGCGTGAGGCGCACTTTTGCTGACTTATCCGCCACAGCATGTGCGGATGCTGCGGCGGGAGGTTGGTCCCGGAGCGCCGGCTGTGTGGAGGGCCGGTGGCTCCAAGGGCAACCTCGGGAGGAGGAAGCGGCACCGAGCGTGCAGCTGCCCCTCCTCTTCCCTGCCTCGAGGACGGCTTAATAAGCCGTCTGCCGAGGCCCTTAGACTGTTTTACTTTGAACACATCATGAGACAGCATGAATCATTGGAAAAGACAATGATGTTACGAGAGGTGGAGAGAAGTAGAAAGAGAGGAAGGCCACATGCCAGATGGATAGACTTTATTAAAGAGGTCATGAATAAGAGTTTGCAGGAGCTGAGCTGAACAGTAGAGAACAGGGGGGGGGGGGCTGGAGATATCTCATCCATAGGGTTGTCATGGGTCGAGACCAACACGGAGGCAGTTAACAACAAAAGGCAAAACTATCACAGGGTTTTCTTGGCAAGTTTCTTCAGAGGAGATTTGACATTGCCTCTCTTAGGCTGAGACCTTGCCTATAGTCACCCAGTGGGTTTCCATGGCCAAGCTGGGATTCGACCTGTTCTTCAGAGTCATCCAGCATGTACAATACCCTTATTTCTCATTTTAGCTCTCTGCTCCATGTTCTTTTCAGGTCTGAAACCACTCTTTTCATCTTTCTAAAGTGGCAGCAGAGGCAGTGACTGGAGGAAGTGAGGTGTTTCTAACTATTAAGGGAGATTCCTAGATACCATGTTTGAGTCCCAACTGCTAAACCACAGTTCTGTGCAAGATGGATAGCTCAGAAAACACAGCAGAATGTGTCACACCCTCTTCTGGTCTATCATAGCCAAGAAAAGAAGTTCAGAAAATTCTTTATGTCATCCAGACCAACATGTAATAATATTATATACAACAAGTTTCAAACAACCTAACATCAACCCAAAATCTTTCTGAAATTAACCACAGGTGAGAATCACTACAGTTCCAGGACTAGATGACATGGCAAACTCTTGCTAATCAAAAGCAAAAGGAGACAAGGACTAGATAAAGAGAAGGCATATGACCCCCACGGATTAGGAACATATGCTGAGTCAACATATTGGTCTGCCTGGCCCACTGAAGATGACTGAACCTGGGACTTTCTGTGTACAAAATATATTGTCTACCATTAAGTCTAAATCTCTTTTCAAATTGCCGTGGCTTGTAGGATTTTGTGTAAACTCAGCTATTCTCACCATCTGCTTTCCTTTTTATATTATTTTTAGTTTCCATTCAGCTGAGATCCTAATTTTTTTTTCATTCGGTTGCACTGTTTTTACTTTTCCTGAGTGTTATTCATAAACATTGTTGACAACTGCTGGTGGAGGCAAATTTTAACTTTTATTTAAAGGCAGTTGTTTTACAACCCTGAAAATAAGGTGTCATAAAATTACTCTGGAATATTATCTTGTCCCAAGCAAATTCCCCATCATTAGCATTCAGATGTAATTTAAAATATGCATATTCAAAATAGGTGTGGGTGATAAATTTTCAGTATACACTTTCTTTGCCTCAGATAAGTTCACATTTTTCATTTGTATGTGAATAAATATGGTAATAAAAAGCATTATAAAAATAAATGATGATCATGCGATTATCCTTGGTGAATACAGATTTACAAAACTAGCTGAAAGGCATGAAAGATGCGTATAAAAACTATTAAGCATGATCACGTAATGCCTATTCATGTCTTATCTCTCTGATATAGAAATATTATGTGTATGCTACCCCCTTGACAGAGTTCACATAGCTGCATACTTCAGCATAAATGGATCTCCTAAAAACAGTAGTTTGAGCTATCAGTCTAAACATATTTCTAAACATTGTTAAGAAAAGTAACCTGACAAAGGCTATGCAGCATTCATAAGGTAAGTACCAGAAACCTTTTATCATCTGAAGTGGACCTGTGACAAAGCTAAAAAGTTTTGGACTCAAATTCACACAATGATGGAAGATATCTTGAGAATTAAATTTCAGTTGAAACTAGTATTAATTGTTTTAGGAATATTTGATGATCAACTAGATTAAAAAATATAGAAGAGTTATGCAATACCGGTATGTCCATAAGCTCTTGATGAACATCTGTCCATTTTGGTTTCCCATTAGAATTTACTAGAGGGACTTTCTCAGTACAGAAAACAAGTGTTTTCTAGAAAACAACTGTGGAAAATGCCATCTTAATTTAATCTGTAAGTAGGTCATACCATTTTTTTTTTTTTTTGCCCAGGCACATATTCATTTTTCATCATTCAAGTAGTTCAATATTATTACAGAAGAAGATTCTGTTTGCAGCATATTCTAATCTAACATGAAGCATTTCCCTTAAATTACCAAAATGAGCTTTTCCTCTATAAAATTGTAAATATCTATTGGCAAGGTCATGATCCATTGCTCCCCTCTGAGAATCTAAGTCAAACAGGTAATTTTGTTTCAATAATTGCTGTGTTCAGTAGTTCAAACAAGAGAGGAAATAACTGACTACAAAGCATCAGACAATATTTCACATTCCTGCCTGGAGATGCCAGGTATTGGATCTTTGACATTTTTCCTGTAAATGAAGCTGCCCAACTCACTTGGTCAGCTTGGTTGTTGCTGTGGGGAGAGAACCACTGGCTAGAGGTGTGTACCAGCCCATTAGAGCCACAGCAGGCTTTGCGCCAGGCTGGCTGGGCTGGGATTGGCTGGAAGGAAGGAAGGGGATGGTACTCCCTGCCCTGGCACCAGGACTATATATCCAAGTGGGCTCCAGGGGTGGAAGTGCTGCCTAATTGGCTGGGAACAAGGGAAAATGGCAGCCATGATTGGGGGAGGGGCTGGAGGGGGAGGAACATCTGTCCTTCCAGCCCCCCCCCCCATCAAGGACCAAGGGCCTATTTGAGACCACGTGGCACTCAGGGTAAACAGGACCTTAATTTGTCGGAGGGATTCCTCAGGGATTGGCGTCTCCCTTTGGCAGCGACCATGGGACTTAGGTCACAGCCTTCAGCTTCATTCTGATGCTGCTGGGATTTTGGGCTTTGGGGTCTTCTTTCAGGGACACTGGTGCATCCAATGCTTGCCTGCCCACTGGATTCCTCACTTTTCTTGAGCTGCTTCCCATTGTGGTGGTGGTTCACATTTGGGGTGGGGACTTTGCAAACAAGGCTATGTGCTTTTGGTAGTCAAGATCCTTAACTGTCAAAGCTCCAGGTCTGAGACAGTCATGCTTCTGCTCTGCTGTCTCCACAATAACATCACATTCAAGGCCCATTTCATGCTGAGCCTCCAAAGTAACATTACAGACTCTCTTTCTCATTTCCAGGAGGCCAGGTTTCGCCAGCTGGTGCCCGGAGCAGACCACTTGTCCATGCCTTTCCTGGAGGAACTGTGGGAGGTTGGTTATCTGCTGTGATGCAGGGCATCCTGTCTTCACTGACTCCAACCACTCTAAAAGCCTACAAAAGAGCCACCTCCAAGCTGTTTGTCTTTTTGAGGCGTCCAACATCAGGTCCCACTGGCCACTTCAATCAAACATCATACTTCAATTGCTGGTTTGATTGAGGGAGGCTGGGATTGCACCCTGGACTATGGGAGTCCACTTGGCCAGGATCTCCTTCTTCTCTAAGGTTGGGGGGTTCCAGGATCCTTGTCCATCCTTCCTTGTCACAAGAACATTGGAGGGCTGGAGGCAGTGGGGTTGACAGGAGACCCATTAGTCTCAAGTTACTCTCCAGGCTCTCTGAACAGTTTGCTCAGGTTTGCGTTTCCAAGGCCAAGGCCAGACTGTTCAGAGCTGCCATCATAACTGCTTTTTGGGGGGCATTGAGGGTGGGCGAGCTTGTCCCATCTTCCAAGTCGGATGGCTCCAGGCGGGCATTACAGAGGGAGGATCTGTCTTTTGCTGGAAACACTGTTTAGTTTTTTACAGGTCCAAGTGTGAACAGTATATCAGGGGATCTTCCATTGTGCTATGAAGGCTCCATGGCTCCCACCTGTGCACAGTGTGGACCTTACACAAATACGTGGCATCCCGCCCCCAGAACGAAAGCCCTCTTTTCACCCACAGCAATGGTTCACTGCTAACATCGTTCCAGGTGGTGTCAGTGTTTCACTTGGCCTTACAGCATGTGGGGCTGCCACCCGAGGACTTTGGGGGGGGGGTCACTCATTCTGCATTGGGACCGCCACCAGGGCTGCAGGATGTGACTTTCTGCTGGACTCTATAAATAAAGACTGGTGGAAATCTGGGGCTTATGCAGGCTACATCTACCCTGGAATGGACTCTTGTTCAAGTGTCTCTTGAGGGTGGGTTCACAGCTGCATAGGGTTGGCAGAAGGCATCCCCCTGGGGGAAGAGCCTTCACTGACAATAGCATAGGTCTTGGATCTGGTGGGTGTGGTTTCCAGAACTGTGTAGCACTGGCTTGGGAGACCAATGGGGTCCGGCAGTTGCAGGATTGCCATTGTGAGGGCAACACCAATTCAGTGTCCCCCAGTGACAAGGGATATAGATGTGGTCATGTGATCAACCGGTTACCTGAGATGAGAATGGGCAATTAACTGGTCACCCCTTTGTCATCCCGAAGCTTGACCATGACCAAGTAAATGGGTTCATCAATCAATCAGGGATTAGTTGATGACAGATCCAGACCTCATGCTTTGAGGGCCAAACCTACATTACAGCTATTGACAATGATGGCATTTTCCTTCCAATTATGTGTTGTGGTCATTCTTGCGGCATCCTCGTCCATAGCTGGTTGGGGTGGGATTGGCCAATGGGGAGGAAGGAGGTGGTACTTCCTGCCCGAGCACTGGGACTACATCTCTCAGTGGGTGCCAGGGGAGGAAGTGCTGCCCAATTGGCTGGGAACAAGGGAAAACAGCAGCTGTGATTGGTGGAGGGGCCAGAGGGGGAGGAACGTCTGTCCTTTCAGGCCCCTGAACAGACCAAGGGCCTATCTGAGTCCATGTGACACCCAGGGATGGCACCATTCCAGCTCAGCTCTTCCCACTCTCCCTCCCTCCCTCTACTTGGAGATATGGGCTGTGTTGTCACAACTTTCCAAGGGTGATAGCATAGATTTTTGGATCTGGTGGGTGTGGTTTCCAGGGCTGCATAGCACTGCATCGTGAGTCCAGTGGGGACCTGGGTGTGCTGGGAGCATTGTGGGGCTGCCATTGCAGGGGCAACACTGATTCAGCATCCCCCAGTGTCAAGGGGTATAGATGCAGATATGCGATCAACCGGTTAACTGAGATGGGAATGGGGAATTAACTGGTCACTCTTGTCAACCCGACTCCAACCACATGACCAAGCAAATGAGTTCATCAATTAGTCAAGGACTGGTTGATGACAGATCTAGACCTCATGCTTTGAGGGCCAACCCTACATTACAGCTGTTTTAATAAAGTTGTGGCCTTTTCCTTCCAATTATAATGTCTTGTGGTCAGTCTTGTGGCATCTCTCCCTCCATGGCAAAGGACATGCTCTTCTCTGAGCTTCAGTCCTTCTTATCTCCTCTTTAAGTCATCACTTGAAAAGATTTTCACAACTTCTTTGGAATTCTTCTTTCATTAACCCTTAAGTAATATCTACCAACATATGTTAGTCCATGTGGTAGTCTCATATATTGTTAGCACCAACATATGAGAGCCAGCATGGTGTACTGGTTTGATTGTTGGACTATGACCCTAGAAATCAGGGTTCAATTGTCCACTTGAGCATAAATAACCACAGGGCGATCTTGGGCAAGTCACACTTTTTCAGCCCCAGACAATGACAAAGGCAAGCCCCCTCTGAGGAAACTTGCCAAGAAAACCCTATGATTGGGTCACCTTACGGTCAGCATAAGTCAGAATTGACTTGGAGGCACACAACAACAACATGGTAGTCTATGACACACACACACCATCACACCTTGGAATATTTACTATGGATGTTTTACAGCTCCCAGAATCTTCATGCTGACAGTGGCCATGCTGGCTGGGGGGTTCAGGGAGTTGTAAATCAAAACTGTAACTTTTCAAACACCTGCCTCTTTTTTCCTATATTGGTTAATTCGGGAAGGTAAAATTGGAGATGCTTTTCTTGCTGCTATCATGTTTCCTGAGCAACTATTTGAAAATATTGGCCTCATACAGGAGCCCTGTATAACAACCCACAGTCTAAGGTTGCATCTATGTTGTAGAAATAATGCAGTTTGATATATCTTTAAGCGCTATAGCACTTCCATAGATTCCATCCTATGGAATCCTGGCATTTGTAATTTTACAAGGTTTTTAGCCTACTCTGCCAGCTGACAGGACACCTCTACCAGCTTCCAGGGACATAAGGCAGATGATATTCAATAAAATCAGCATAATTAGTAGTGGTCAGATTAGATGAGGTCAATTTTTTAAGGGGGGGAGGAATATACTGTTTTACTTGGTATGATGTTTTAATGTTGTTAACCGCCCTGATTGGGTTACCAAAGGGTGGTATATAAATAAATTTTATTATTTTATTATTATTATTAAAAGGTATAAAGGAGAATGAAAGAGGTCAACAGTAGCATTACTGTAAATCTAAAGAACATGCTACCATCATGATAGTCCCCATAGCCATCACCACCCAAGAAAAGTCAAAACTTGCAGAAAGAGACTGTCCTCCTAGCTGTATAATGGGTTGCTGGACACAATAACAAAACAGTATTCACATCCACCAGCAGCAAATGAGCCTTGATTACTTAAGGACCAACATACCTCCAAATATAATGCATAATTACAGGGCTAATTCTCTACATTACTGCTAGGAAAATTATTTCCCCAGTGGCATCTCTAGGGTTGGTGTCACCCAGTGTAACAACACCCCTCACCATTGGCCTCCTCCCATTTCACACCATACAGAATCCTTAGTAATGCTTTGTTTTTGTTTTTGGTTTGTTGTTGGTTTTTTTGTGCATTAATGTTACTCATAAATCATAATTCCCATATACCACTGAATGTAATGCTAATAGTTGTGACATTAAACAATTAGCAAAATTAAAATTACACCTTCAAATTACAATAGCATATGCACAGCATAAATTGTTGGAATATGGATGGGCATATCAAAGTGGAAATGTAGAGATGTGCGAAAAAATCTCTTCTGAGAAAAGTGTCTAAGCAAACAAAGAGGACTCAGCCATCAAGTGGTTTGAAACCAAAACAGTTTCACACTAAACAGAATAACAAGGACGTTGAGCTTGGGAAAACAGGATGCTGGAAGGTAAACATATGATCTCATCTGATTTACATGCGAACCAGGTCACATGGAGAGTGACACACAGCTAGGAGCTGATCTAGAGGCTGGGATAAAGCTGATCATCCTATCATTATGTAGATTGCCACCCAGGAGGTGGAGTTATGGGTTGGGCCAAGGGCTCCTTTGTTCTCTTTGTTAGAACTTGCCTTACTTTTCAACTTAACAACAACAAGTTGTGATGCTATGGGTTCTATCATCTGCAAGATACATTGTACATAGTTCTTTTCTGTTTTTACTATGCAACAATAAAGCTTTACTTTGGATTTACTACTGTGTCTTCATGGAAAACTAAAGTTGCTGGAAGAATGCAAGGAACAGCATTTCCAGGATGGCTGATGAAAGGAAGCAGTCTTCTGATCTCTGCTACATCAACATTTACATCACACCTCAACAAAGATTTGGTTAAAATGTGATGTTTTAAAAAAAAATTGAAAGAATTTAAAAATAATAATTAAAAAAATTGAACCCAGTCTGGGTCAATCCACTACACAGGGGGTCCCAGGCAGGGACAATAACCTCCTATGGGTCACCCACAAGGCCTCCTCAAGGCCCGTGGCCCCCCACGTGGGGATAAAAACTCCCCCCATGTGTTCCCAGCTACTAGAAATTCTTCTCCCTTAAAGAAGACACTCCCCCCAAGTGCTCTTGAACATGAGCCAGCACTCTCCTCCAAGCTCTGGCTCACTGCCACCAAGAACCAGGCCGAGGAAGTCCACTGGCTCTCTCTAATGGCAGCAGCCAATCCTCTCTCTTGCTGCTGACGCTCAGAATGGCTGCCTCCACATGGCAGTGGGGATTAAATAATCCTCAAATCCCACCTGTTCGGTCTCACGAGATTATACAGGCTGCTGGAGGATCTCGCAAGATCCCCCTGATTGGTTGGGAGGCAAAGGGAGGGTGGGACTCCCTTCCCTCCCAACCAACCACAGCGTCGGCCTTCTAATTTTGGCTGGTGCAACAGAGAGCCCCTCCTGATGTGTCGGGGGGGTGTCTTTCTTCTAGCTAATCTCATCCAAATGGCCACTCTCAGGAAGCACCCTGCCTCAATTTGAAAAAAAGGTATGAGCGCCCTCTGTCTGGAACCCCAATGTACTACACTGGTGGGGGTTTACACTCCATCAGTGTCCAATAGCACCTTGGCCTCCAGCTCCATTAGAACACTGATAAGGAGATGATTTAGAGAAGTCAAGACGGTGGCACAAAAACAACATCTTCCAAGCGCTTAAAGGCTAAATAGGACAGATACAAAATCAGACAATAATTCAAGGAGCAAGACAGGCCTTGGGATATTTCACTGAGATTTAACTTATTTGAATACATTAGGGAATGTGTCAAAGAATAAAATTGCTTCTGTGGTGGAGAAGAGAGATAATGGCAGGAGAAGATGATATTTAATTTCAACAAAAGCTGGAAGGATTAATGCAGAACTACTAAAAAACAAGGCATGATAATACAGAAGGCACAAAGATGGTGTAATTGGATAATGGAGTTGATATATTTTATTGCGTTTGTCCATTTAAACTAGCCCCATTGTGTTACAGGAGAAAATTTCTAAAATGGCTTTTGACACCTCTATTAGAAATTGCAGTCTTTCTGGGGGCAGCAGGAGTACAAAATCACCATACTGAATATGAGAACACAGGGTTAGGTAGGAATAATACAAGCATTTTAAACTCCAAAAAGAGCTTGTAAAATTTACTTTTTTGGACTTCCCTTCCCCAGGATGGATTCTGGTCATTTTAGAAAAGAAGGAATGTTCTAAAACTATATTTTAAATCTTGTTTGTACATGGAACTCTTTTCACCTTCCTGTCTAATGAGACATACAGTTCCACAATTTGGTATGAGCAACTATCCACCTGAGGCAGCAGACTTGTGATTTCAAGAATATGGGCAAATGGTTACTTATTTAATTTGATATTGTAGAGAGATCTTGAAGCACCTTTGAGACTAACTGAAAGAAAGAAGTTGGTGAATTGATATTGTTGTAATTGCATAGCCAGGGATAGGGAGAGATGCCTGTGGGCTGTTCTGCTACAGGTGAAAAAATAATGTGGCTATTGTGAAGTCATAGGCTTTCATGGCCGGCATCCATATTTTTTTTTTTTTTGTGGTTTTTTTTCGGGCTGTGTGGCCATGTTCTAGAAGAGTTTCTTTCTGACGTTTCGCCAGCATCTGTGGCTGGCTTCTCTGAAGATCCCAGCCACAGAAGCTGGCGAAACGTCAGAAAGAAACTCTTCTAGAACATGGCCACACAGCCCGAAAAAAACCCCACAAAAAAACCCCTAAAAATGTGGCTATTGTTGGGGAATATGTGGTTTGACTTCCAATTGAGTGGTATCTTTTACTGCCTCACTTCAGGCAACAAAATGCCTTAGGCTGGTTGTGTAGATAGGATTGCAGAAGATCCCAGAGTTCAGATGTTTAAACCATAACTATTTACTAAGGATGTAAGAATGCTTCTTACCACTTTCCTCTTTCCCACTCAGAAAGGGTATCTAAACAATTTGAGACTGACCAATGAAATCTGGGGGAAATTGTTGAATAATTTGTGAAAACGTTCATCATTTAACCCAAATTGTTTAAATTCTTCTTGCATGTAACAATGAAATACACAAGGATTTGCATCTTTACTATTTACTGAAGAATGCTTTCTAAGGACCTTTACAGACCCACCTAAAGGAGCGGCACAGAGCTGCCCCTGGGAGTGGCAGATCGGGGCCATGGCAACCAGACACGCTTTTAGGGGCAGCAAAAGGCCACCCTAAGAACTGGCGCCGCAGCTCTTCTGCACCCTTTTGGAGCAGCGTATGTACACACTGTGCCAGGAAAGTTTCCTGACACCACACACCATGTGGACAGGTGCATGGCATCAGGACGGCATCGGGGTTGAGTTGAGGCAGCCAGCGTGCAGCTTCCCCACCCCAACTCCATCCCCAGGCCACCCTTTTAGGCTGATCTGCATGGTCCCTAAGATAGGTTTAGTGTCCTCTGCTTATTCTATCAATTCTTAACAGACGAGCTGGTGTAATTGCTACTTACCTGCCTCCATAAGAAATTCTGATACCTCAATGTAGCAGAAAGCAAAGGGAATTTGTTCACCTGTCATCACTCCAAATGTAAAGTAGGTCAATGATTGTACTAGAGTTATACAGGAGTCAGGGATAGGTAAGCTGAAGCAGTAAGGAAGTCATGTGGTCACTCATGATGACATCTGACATTATAAGAAGTACTTTTATTGTGAAATATGAGGTATATATACTTGTCCTTGATTAAATACAGGTAAGTGCAGCCTTGAATGTTTATGGTCACATATGATGCCACACAGAACCTGGCCCAGGATATTATAGATTAAGGAAGAATAGGAAGAGCAATTGCTTCCTGGCTCTCTGCATTCGTAGGAAGTTTGAAACAGATCACCCTATAGCAAATGGCATTTGTGCATTTCTTGCATTGTGATATATGGGAGCAACAAGATTACTTCAGGCATGATGACGATGATGCAGCTGAACAAGAAATACAAAGCACATCCAAAGCCAGTACATTGGCGTAGTGTTCAAAACTGTTCTCAATGATTACAGTTGAAAGAGGATAATCTGGCACAGCCATTTTGCCAAATTTAGACAGTGCTATTTTTGCACAGCAATAAACATCTTTGCTACTCAATTGTGATTATGAACATTGTTCTTGGTTTGTTCCATATTTAAGTGGCTTCATTTAAACTCATCTGACTGTGGAGGGAAGAAAGTGTCAGGCAGGCAGACAAGCACTTCTATTTTTATAAAGCAAGTCCTGGCCATGGAGAGCCCACCCTTTCTTGCAGTGCAGAGTGCAAGGTGGCATTTCACTGTACTTGCAACTCTGGTCCTACCTTGCATTCAGTTTGTAAATCCATAGTGCCCCAACAAAAGAACAGGAGAAATAGAAACAAAAAAGGCATGAGCTAGGTTTGACTGGGGCTGTGAAATTCTCTTACTCCTGTATTTGATTTGGTTCCATTTTTCCAAAGTGATCACACACTGGGGACGTGTTCATACTATAGTACTTCCCAGATTTCCTATGGGTTTTTACTCAAAGCTGAACCTTAACTGCTGTTCTTCTCTTTCTAAAGCTGCTCATTGTACACCTTCTCTTTGTGTGGGACAGACAGATGATATTTCAATCTCCAAAACACCTCTGCCTTCCTCAGAAAAGCCTGCCTTAGAGCCCTTGTCTTGCATTTTTCTAGGCAGATTAAACACATCTGACTGGCTTGGTTTGTAGACTTCTTACTATCAGGGTTAGAGCATGACAGAGAGATGATGACAAAATGGTTGCAATGCACACACAAACACATATGCCAGGCTGGCTAGACACCACAGCTCCATTCAATGTTTTGTAAAGATACAACACTGTATAACTTTTTAACATTCAGTATGGATTATATGGTTTAATTTGGCAAAAAGCATTATGTTTATCAAAGAGAAGATGTAAAGCCTATGTAACCTTCAAAATGCATTTGTAAAGCACTTACGAAAACAGTATAATAAAGCTTCATATTTAGCTACTACCTTAAATGCTAGTGATGCTATAGAGGACAATATTTGGTCTACATCCCAGTGTGAGGATTACTGTTGTGGGTAAACAGAAACAGAGACCATGAAATTTCAGGAAAAATAGAGTTTTATTGTTGACAGGCTACCAGACAGATCTGTCCTGTGATTGGGAGCCCCTGACCTGCTAATCAACATCCTTATATACCATCTTACACAGCTAGTTTATAA
>CM034706.1:81926281-81938941 GCA_020142125.1 Phrynosoma platyrhinos | reverse complement strand
ATAGTATGTGTTAACTTAATCCAGCCAAAATTAATCACTATGAATGATTGCTAATTTTATTTCTGTCCCATCTTTTCCCAAAAACTGGGACTCAAGGAAGTTCATATTAAACTTCTTTGTCCTTCTTCTTTCAGGCAGAAAAATGCATCTGTGAAAGCCTCCTAATGAAATCAATAAGCATTATTAATACTCAGCATTGGTGGGATTGCACCCAACATTATATTATGAAATATAAACTATAAACAAATATAAAATGTAACCAAATGTAAGATTCTAGAATTTAAATGTCATGGTCCAGTGAGGCTTAAGTGTCCTTGGCATTCAAAATACAGCTGAAAAGGTTACTGTTTATAAAGTTCCTCATGTTAAGAAAATCCATACACATTTTCTCAAGTGAGGGTTTCAGACTGGAGAAATGATTTACAATGCATTGAAATGTAATTATCTCTTCTCTTTAGCATACAAATGCCATGATAAATGCCATCTTACCAATCCAAGACAATAAGATTCCTTCTACATGTCTAAATGGACTGTGTGAAAGTCCTGTCATTGTATTTACAATATTAAATTAATACCAAACTGACATCCAGCTTTTTGTTTTTAAATTAATTAGCCAGTATTTGAATTGCAAGGATGATTAATATCCTTCGGTGCAGCAAGTGTTCTAATGCAAAGAAAGCTCCCATATCACAGTTGGTGGTATCTGGAATTCCTTATAGCTGATTCTGTACTGGGGACCTCACACTGAAGACATTTCTGCATCCCTCAGACTATTGAGTTTCTCTAGGCTGAGAAGCAGGCATTCTTCTTAAGGCTTTCAAAATTGAAGCAATTGATTCATCTGTTTTTGATTCAGTTTGTATTGTTTGATTTGTTTTATTAGGGAATTGTAAGTCATGATTTTAAGTTGTGATTTTAAGTGTCTTGATAGAGTTTAGCCAACCTGGGATCTTGTAAAGAAACACTGTACTAAAAATCGAACAAATCAATGAATCAATTAGTTAGTCCAATCTGAATGAAAAGTAGGATTTGGGATTTTAATGTACCAGATTTTATTTCCTTTCCAAATCCTGGGCTACTCATTTACCAAAGTAGAAAAAAATAGCAGCACAAATCGGCTGAAGTAGCCCCATTGGCCTATTAGGTTCAAGAGGTGTTATATGTAATTTATCTTAAGATTTCCGTCCCCCACATTAGTTGACATAAAGAATCCCTCAGACGCGTCAGGAGGGGCTCTCTGTTGTGCCAGCCAATTAAAGATTCTGGCGCTATGATTGGCTGGGCGGGCAGGAAGTCCTGCCTTTCCTGCATCACCCAGCCAATCAGAGGGGATCGTGTGAGATCCCCAGCATGTTGGTAATCTCGCAAGACCAAGGACCTCGCGAGATTCCCAACGAGATTTGGAGGGCTATATAGCCTCGGCTGCCATGTGGCAGCAGCCATTTTGCCAGAGCAGTCAAGTGAGGTGCTTGACTTGTCTGTGTTGTTTGGGCATGGCGCGGCCTATCCTTTAGGCATGTGGCCCTGTCATAGGCCGGTTTGGCCTCTACAGGACACGGAGGAATGCGACGGGTCATCACAAGTGTCCGTCGGCGGTCAGGTTTGGGTGGCCTGGTTTTTTCTTTGGCCTGATCTCCACCGGAGGGTCCTGGAAGGAGGCCGTGGAGGCCTGGTCACCTCAACGGGAGACAATTGTCAAGTTGCGACCTTGCCTGGCAGGGTCACCTGACTGGGGAGGCCTGAGCATGTTTAGAGGGACCTTGGGGGAGGCCGAGGCAATCCCTCAGGACAGCATTTTCCCGTGGCCTGGACCTGCAATGGAAGGGAGAGGCCTGGGCGGAGTGGATTGGGGTGAAACAGCCCCATTGAGGCCTGATCTCCCAAGGGGGAGAAGGCCTGCTGCAGCCTGGTCTGGTGATGCTGCGGCCAGTAACTATTAACACTGAGGTCTGTCCCTGCTAGGGTCCCTCAGGTTTTGGTCACTGTCCCTGCTGGGACTTGATAAGGCCATTGGAACTGGGTGCTAGCCCCTGCTTGGGACTGGATAAGGCCATTGGGGCCTGGTGTTAGTCCCTGCTTGGGACAAGATAAGGCTATTGAGGCCTGGTTGTGGTCCCTGCTTGGGACTGGTATAGGAACCCATGCTTTGAATGCTGTATAGTCCCTGCTTGTGACAATTTTCCCTGGGTTTGCTGGGCTGTTTCTTAGATTCTCATTGTTGACCGAAGGGTGTAGCCTTTAAAGGAACACTATACCCAAAACAGCCTTGTTACATTGACTTGTCTTTAACCAAGTCATCATGCCTCGCAGCAAGGTGCAGTCTCAATGGCGTGCGGCATCTGCTGGGCCCAGTGCTGGCCGGTCAGCATCTAAGTGGGCATCTGAATCCCAGGGCAGAGAGGATGAAATTGTGGCTCACTTAGCACAGTTGGGCCAGGCCATGCAGGCCTGTGTTGTGGTCTGTGAGCAATTGGCCCAGAGGGGGGTGCAGGGTTCTGGTTTGGGATCCCAGGCCGACACATCTCCAAATGGGGACCAAATTGTGGGATTGCAGGATACTCAGGTGCAATTGGCTTCTTCACCCGATATGTCATTGGATGGCACAGCGCATGGTCCCTTGACTACCTCAGCTATGGAGGTTGGGCAACCAACCATGGCTGGCATAATGGAACTGTTGAAAATGGTTCCTGGCGTGGCACAACAGGGAGCGGCTGCCCCTGTGTCAGCGCAGGCAACTCTGGCAGATTTGTATAATTTTGTCCAGAGGGCTGTCGTTTCAGGGCAAGGAAGTGGATTGGCCCCTGAATCATTGGAGGCATCAAACAGGGATGCAGGAAGTGCTTCTTCCACCCTTCCACAGAGCACCCGAGCTACAGTCGTTGCACACTCAGGGGGAGCTTCGCAAGCATCATGGGATGCTTCACAGCAATTGTCAAGTCCAGGTTTGCCTCATTCTCTTAATTCATTGGCTTCTTGGCCCACCCCGGTATGGGCTCTAGGTGGACAGGTTGGTCAGAGTGGTAGTCAAGGTCTCTTTAAACCTATCAAATTATTCCTGATGCAAAAACAAGGAGGCTTCTTGAGAGATCCATTGTTCTCTGCCTGCAAAGATGCCTGTTGCCTCACAGGAATGGAGATGGATTGGATTGCAAGAGAGGGTCCTTGTTGAGATGCACATGGATTTTAACTTTCCTGGACTTTGAGAATCTCCCAGTTTGCACAGAATATCCCAATTTCCAGAAACAGGAGGAGCCAGCCTGCAAGAGATGCTCTCCTCATACCATCTCAACCAAAAAGAGAAACAGCAAAATGCAGGCCTATGACTAATCTCTTCAATTTGTTTCTCTTGTTTGGTTTGTAACATCTTGCTTGAGAAAGAAGCCAGTTGAGCTTTGAAAGCTTGCAACAAACATATTGTGTATTTCAGTTGGCCAATAAAGGTATCACTGTTTGGTGGATTTTTGTTTGACAATACATACAACTTTTTTTAAAATGCTGTGTATTGAGTCCACCCTCCATTTTACCTCCCTTCTGGAGCTATCTGAAGAGCTGAAGGGCTAGGCAGCTGAATTTCCCAGTGTCCATTTCTATGGCCATTTTTGGGCTTATTGATCCTCCCAGAAATTGTCTGAATGACTTGGTTATCTAAAGTCTATTTATTGGTCAATCTGAATTTCTTGCACTGAAGAAAAAGGGCAGACACCATACTATGGGTTGTAAAATTGCTAAATCAGCCAGAAAAAGATGTCAAGGGAGAAAGCCCAGGAGTGTCTTTCACCTGAAAACTGCTTCACTGAGGACCCCAGTACCTTTAGTTACCTAATTACTTGCTTGTTCTTTGTATTTTAGAAGCAACCATTTACAAACTTCTCTGTCCTTGGCTGTTTAATAAATATGTTGACTTGTATATTGGAGTTGATTGTATAGCCTGAAGTCTGGCTTCCTTCACATGCTGGCTGTGTTAACCTGGTTGATAAAGCCAAAATGAGTTTTTAGGAATCTATCTTATTCAGTAATAAGTAGATTAATTAATTAACAACAACTTTTATCGAAACATGGATGATGGTGATGCTATCGTCAAGGAACAGAGAGACTATGGGCCTTTGCAGATTGGCAGGCTTGTCACCTGTAGATAACCTGTTTAGCAAAGTGAGATGAGTTAATACTGCAGGTTTGCCTCTACATATGGTTGTTATAGGACAATGGCTCATGGATAAGAGAAGGAGACAGGAATGCCATTAAGGGCCATACTGTAGTGCACAGGGGAAATATGGATGCAACATATTAAGATAAAATTCAGTGATCAAAGCTATTCTCACAAGATGGGAAAAAGTGAATGGCAAATTATTCTTTACTGTTTCCTGCATTGTACTATTATATATATTTTTAAAAAATAATAAATCAAATTCAAAACTGAGGAACTTCCAAATGGAGGAGAGGAAATGGACTCAGCAGAATAACTGAGTTTCAGTTTGATAGGTGAATTATGTGAAATGAAGTTATTTGTTTTCCATATGGAAATGAAAGCTTCTGCCATTTAAATTTTTTCAGATTAGACACTTAAAGCAAATGATAGAATGAATAGGGAATGAGTAGATCTGAGAAAAAATTAATAGAACTAAGAAAACTGAGGGTTTGTTCTATGCTTGTGAT
Source organism: Phrynosoma platyrhinos (assembly GCA_020142125.1). NCBI lineage: Eukaryota > Metazoa > Chordata > Lepidosauria > Squamata > Phrynosomatidae > Phrynosoma > Phrynosoma platyrhinos. The sequence continues at coordinate 81,934,288 of CM034706.1, read as the reverse complement.
ATTTACTTTGAAAGGACATGCTAGACATGAAAAGACAAACTTGAGGTCACATTTATGTTCTAGTCTTACAGCTGAGGATATCTAAAAATTGATATGCAATATGTTGCACCGGCACAAAAGATTCCAGATGCCTTTTCTTGGGTAATAAACTGGCCACACTTTTTTTATCTGTGCAGGGTCTTAAAACAACTTTCAATTACAATATCTCAATTAACCATATTTTTGTTCTTGACACATGTGTCCATGCACTTAACTGGAGGATCTAGTGAGGAAAACCACGGCCAGCACAATATGTGTCAAGAACGTCCTGTTCAAATTAGTTAAACAATTTCAACAAATCATTCCCCCCACACACACACCGGAAATGACATCATAATCAAACCGATGACGTAAGTAAATTATGATATCATCAACATGGTTCATGATGTCATAGAGAATTTAGTTAACCCAATAATGTATACGCTTCATCCACATTAATTAATTCAATTTGGTAAATTCAATTAACCAAGTTATCCTCAGGGGGAGGGGTCCCTACCCGCCAGAACTTACAAGAGACATTTATGAAAATTAACCAATCAAGACCCAGATCCACAAGTTGGAACAATAAGCAATAATTTGTAACACCACTTGAGTAAATCACTACATCAATGACAAAATGAACTATGTTATTATGCAAACCCCACTATTATTATAATTAACTATTATTAATTATTGTTAATCTCAGAGATGGTGAAAAACCAGGTTACAATAACTCTGGGAAAAATTCCCTCCCAGCCCCTGAAGGCGACCAGCCAAATCTTGAGAGTAAATAACCAACAGCTGTTAATTAAGGGTAGGTGGATTGGGTCTCTTGACTGCTCTGGCAAAATGGCTGCCGCCACATGGCAGCCGAGGGTTATATAGCCCTCCAAATCTCGTTGGTAATCTCGCAAGTTCCTTGGTCTCATGAGATTATCAACATGCTGGGGATCTCACTCGATCCCCTCTGCTGGGTGATGCAGGAAGGGTGGGAATTCCTGCCCACCCAGCCAATCACAGCACCGGAATCTTTAATTGGCCGACAAAACAGAGAGCCCCTCCCGACATGTTAGGGGGGGTTTCTTTGCACCAGCACAAAAGATTCCAGACGCCTTTTCTTGGGTAATAAACTGGCCACAACTTTATTTATCTGTACAGGGTCTTAAAACAGATTTCAATTACAATATTTCAATTAACCATATTTTCATTCTTGACACATGTGTCCATGCACTTAACTTGAGGATCTAGCAAGGAAAACCATGCCCAGCACAACATGTGTCAAGAACGTCCTTTTCAAATTAGTTAAACAATTTCAACAAATCATCCCCCCACACACACCGTAAATGATGTCATAATTCAACATATGATGTAAGCAAGTTATGATGTAATCAACATGGTTTATGACATCACAGGGAATTTAGTTAACCCAATGATGTTTACCAGGGGTTGGCAATGTTAATGTACCTGGGGCCGGTCGTTGGTCCCCAGGTCTTCCACTGGGCTGGGGGGGGAATGGCAGCACATGCACGCAGCCCCTGCCACCACCAGCCACTGCCTCCTGCATGCGCTGCCACCGCCGCACCACTGCGAATGTTGTGGCCGCCATTTTGTTTGCCAAAATGGCAGCCACAACTCATTTGCGCATACACAGGAGTACTGCCCATGCACAAATGAGTCGTCACTGCCATTTTGGCAAACAAAATGGGGGTGCAGTGGCAATGGCAGCAGTCATCATCATCATCATCATTGGAGGCCGATCGGACGGGATCCGTGGGCCGAGTGCAGCCCACTGGCTGTATGTTGCCAAACCCTGATGTAAACCCTTCATCCACATTAATTAATTCAATTTGGTAAGTTCAATTAAACAAATTATCCTCTGGGGGGTCCCTACCCACCACAGGAGGAGGCCAGCCTAGCTTGGCATCCCCCCCCAGAAGAGCTCGTTCAATGTAACAAGCAATAGAATCCAAGTACACGTCACATCCCTCAGGCAATAGATGAACCCCATTGTCCCTGTACAGATGTGGCAACCAAACCTGAATTTGCTCATGCTCAACAACCAAAATCCCCAATTCCGCCAACTTCTTGACCACCCCACTCGAGTCACCTAACTTAGGGACTGAGGGCTGCTCAGCCTGCACCCTTAATTGAGGTACCTGAGATGTCCCAGGTGTTATTGAAGATGCACCAAGGGATAGAGGCTACTTCAGCCAATTTGTGCTGCTGTTGTTTTCTACTTTGGTAAATGAGTAGCCCAGGATTTGGAAAGGAAATAAAATCTGGTACATTAAAATCCCAAATCCTACTTTTAATTCAGATTGGACTGACTGACTGATTCATTGATTTGTTAGATTCTTTTCCCCTGTTTGATTTGTAACATGTTGCCTGATGAAGAAGCCAGTGGCGCTTCGAAAGCTTGCAACAAATATATTGTGCATTTTGGTTGGCCAATAAAGGTACTACTGTTTGGTGGATTTTTGTTTGAATTTGCTAAATGGCCAACACAGCTACCCCTGCATGTTGTTGTTGTTGTTGTTGTTTTGTATGTATTGTGTAAATATTTTAAGCCATTTTATTCCTCCTCAATCAATCTGGGCCAAGCACACTGAGGCAATGTTCTCTCTTCCATATCACTCTTTTTCATGATGATAGCGATTGATGAATCTTTCCCAGCTCTCTTTCTTTTGAGGGGCACTTTCAGAAAGTTTGTGTTTTTGTTTTAGATGCCACACCACCTAGTAGAATAGATATATAAATTTAATTTTTCATTTATTTATAGATACAATATGTAAAGCTTTTGTTTCTCAGTCTTTGTTTGAAAGAAGTGACTTATTTTTGTGTTCCAAATATTTTTAAATCTGGCTACTTTTCCTGTATAGTTTTGTTTAATCATCAGATGTCCTTAACAGATTTATATGTTTTGTTGCACAGCATTGGGTAGCTTAGCATAATCTGGAAGATAATTTGTACATTTTCAATCAAACAGGAAAATGATGGCATGTTTACACAAAATACAAAGGATACTGGCATTTTAATGATGGTGTGTTTGTATTTTATAATGATTTGGAACATAAATTTGACACAAAATTTGGATCTAACTCAATAAAGCTGATGGATGCAGAACAAACAAACATAAGCTCACAGTGTGAATTACAGTAGGGGGTAGTGTTTCAGACTGATATTGCCAACAATCCTTTTTCTCCTGAAAACATAAGGGCTAATGGTTACAGATGAGTGGTGGGTAACCTGAAACCTTAGTACTGTGGCCTAAATTCCAAACTTTTCATGAAGGATGAGGTCAGAATGTTGCAAAATTGATCCTTTCTCTTCCCCAGCAGCAGCATCAACAAGATAACATGGGAAAATTGGAAGTATTAGGCACAAGTGCACAATTGGTTTTCAAACTGCTTAAAATCCGAATAGAAAGTGACATGAATCAGGAAATAGTCATTTTCGGAAAAATACTGTGTTTTCATTTCCATTTCATTCACGAATTTGCTTTCTTTGCGCAATTGCTGTAGTGTGAAAGCTATTGTGGGATTCTCCCTGTTTTTGTGCTCGTTGCCAGATTTCCCATGGTTCCTTGATGCTGTGCTGTGTTGTGCAGAGAGAGATGAGATGGACTCTTAAAGAATAAACAGGCACACACACACACACACACAGAGAGAGAGAGAAACAGCTTGCTTCTCACCCTCATGCACCTCTCTCCTCCTCCAGCCTTCCCCATTAGCTGGGGCTCTGAAAGGATCAGCTGGTGAGGAAGGCAGGGATGCAGCAAGAGTGAGAGAAAAGTTTTATCTTTCCTTTCCTACTTCTTTGGGTAATGTTCTGTTCTTTTTACTCAGGTTGGGTACCATTTCTTGGAAAGTAAGGGCAACACAGTATATTTTTTATAAAGAAAATTGTGTAAATAAAATTGTTTATTTCTTTGGGTGATTTCTGGTGATGCATCACACATGTGCATATTTCCAAACCATCAATGGAATTTGTCCCCATCTGTGTGAAAACCAAATATGCTTTCTACCCACTTTCTAGCATTAGTAATGTGCTTTTAATGCATTGTTGTGCTCTGCGTGTGAAAATCATTCACACATTTGCATGCTTTTCTGGGATGTGTACACTTTAACCATTTTCAGGATGGAAACACATAGGTCCCCATGTGATAAATTCCAAAAAAGAAGATGGGTGAAAGAGATGGAAAGAGAAAATGTGAAAGCAAAGAGAAGAGAGGAAGGGAAGCAGAGGTATAACTGCAGCATGGCAAAAGGAGGGCATTGCCTCCCCAATAAAAATTCTGCCTTACCCCAATTAAATTTTCCTTTAGTCCCCAAATTTAAAAATAGTTCATACTTAGAATTCTTAATTTTGTAGTGTTTACATTCCTTTGGTAACTGTACCTGCTCCTTTTCTTTGCATGCCTAAATTGTATTTCCAAATGTTCAACTGAAGTTTCAAGTTTCCACAATGCTAGAAATGTGGAGACCAAAAAAAAATTCATTTGGGGGGATAGAATTCTTATTGAGGACAATGCCCCCGTTTTACCCTCTTTTAGCTACACCACTCTAGGACAAGGTTGTCTGTTTTTGTTTTGGACCCATCTATCATTAGCATCAGCCTCAACCTGCATTCACATGCAGGTGCTCCATTCCTGGCAGATTAACCTTAGGAAAAATACAGGTACCCTTTCAGTCTGATTATATTCCTTGCTGGTTAAGAGCTTCTCCATATGTTGGATCAAGAAGATATTTTCCACACACACTAATTCTCTCAGGAGATATCAGAAAGAAAGACAGAGCAACTCTTCAAAATGATCCCTACCCCTTTTTTAAAAAACCTAATATCATTCATATTACTTTGGGACAGTGTAGCATCATGTTTATTACAATGCATCATCAAGAACAATTGCTTGAACTATTTGATCTTGTCTTGATTTCAGGCACAGCTAAGAGGCTGCCTTTTGATTGCTGTGTGCATTTACAGACATAGGGCCTCTACAGACAAGTCATTTAAGCCATCCTAGAGGCACGGCTGGGGAGAGGCAGCCACACACCAGCTGGCTCAACCCCTCCCCGAAGACATCCTGATGCCATGCACCATTATGCATGGTGCGCAGCATCAGGACGTCCTTCCGGTGCAGCCTTTTGATGTGCTGCACCAGAAGGGGCACTAAAGAGCCATGCTCCAGTTCTTAGGGTGCCCTTTTTGCCAGCTCTGAAAGGAATGGCATTTTGCCACTCCTTTCCAAGGCAGCCAAAGGGAGGATCAGGGCAGAGGCATCCAGCAGCCTTGGCCTCAATCCTCCGCTTCCTGAGGTGGCCAAGGTCTGCCCATCTGCATCACCCCATAAATCATTTAGAAGATTGGCACTCTCTTTGTATTAAGATAAGCAATTTGAAGTTAAAGAGGATAATTAATAACCTGACAATAACCTGTTGAAGTTGCATTCCTCGAGTAGTGTCACCAATGGCACTATCTTTTTGTGGTCGTGGAATTGTGTGCTCCCATGAGACAAAAGGCTATGCTGATTGCAGCAGTGTTTCTAGTAGAGCATCCCAGGTCAGACAGGCTTCTGCTGAGGAGCTAGACTAAATGTGCCAAACAGCTACCAATCATCAGCAGTAGTGGAGAGTGACACTAGCAGAGGATTTCTCAGAGGCAACAGCAGTGGCACTGTAGCTAACACTTGTTAGTACTGCACAGAAGATCTTTGAAGATCTTTTACCATGTAAATCTTATGATGAGTCAATCCAAACTGAAATATGGAATAATGACAGAAAATGAGATTCCTGGGTTGGATGTCACTCAACAAACTACAGGGATAGAACACAGGACAACTATGAGTAACACTGTGACTAATGGTGTAACTGGTTTCAAGCCAAAAGAACATTCAGCTGTTGACATGCTCAGAGCTGAAAGGAAAATCCAAAGTTGCACAACACATATTCTAGGAATATGGAATATGAGAAGCATGAATCAGGGAAAGCTAGACATAGTAAAACAAGATATGGAACGTATGAACATTGCAATACTTGTGAGTGAGTTAAAGTGGACATGAATGTGACATTCAGAGTCAGATTATTACACAGTATTTTACTTAAGAAATGAAAATCTAATAAGAAATGGAGTGGTGTTTACAGTGAAGGGAGATGTAGCAACAGCAGTAAAAGGACATAATGCAAAGTCTGGTTGAATCATGTCAATAGGTTCTCAAGGACAAAACATAAAACTGGAAAGCACATATTCACAGTGGAAGAATGAACTGAGGGCAGGCTTACAAAATCTTAGAACACTGTGTTGGGGGTAAATATGCCCATAGGACATTACCCATTTGATCAGTCTGTATATTGTAAATATACAATCAAAATGAAGGTTTTTTGTAGACCAAAATTGTAGACCAAAAATGGTATATTCTTCCAACTTTTGTAATTTATGCAATCCAATATAAATGTAACAAATTTTATGTGGGAAGAACATCAAGACCTATTAAACAAAGAAAAGGGGAGCATCTGTCCAATTTGAAAAATAAAAGAATAAGGGCACCTCTGGCTGGTCATTTTGAACAAATGAAATATTTACCAGCAGATATATGCTTTTGGGTACTGGAGAAGATAAGTAATAAAAATGAGAATTGTTTAAAGAGGAAATAGGTAGAATGTATTTTGAAACTTAAAATCTTGGTACCAAGGGATGCCAAATATTCCATGGAAAATATTCCAAAAAATAAAGATTTTTGGACAGCAAAACTGCTGGACTGTCTCCTTTCATTCTTCCAATAAGACTTCAGGGAAGACCCATCAACATAAGCTTAATCCATGTTTATGTTCCAACTAAAGAAGCAACAGAAAAAAAATTGAAAAATACTATGCTGGAGTCCAGGAGGAAATTGATTACACAACAAAACAGGATTTCTTATTAATAATTGGCAATTGGAATGAAAAACATGAACCAGAGCAGAATCAAAGACTGTGGGGAAATTTGGCCGAGGATCAAAAATTAAACAGAAGAGTGACTGATTGAATTTTGTGAGGTCAACAGTTTATTCATCACAAACACATTCTTCAAGCATCTGAAGAAATGACTGTATACATGGACATCACTATAGAAATAAAACAGACTACATAGTTAGAAGCAGAAGATGGAGAAGCTCCATTCTATATGCAAGAAACAAGAGCAGGAGATGATTGTAGCACAGGCCATGAACTGCTAATATCAAAAATTATGAGCCCTGGTGGCACAGTGGTTAAATGCCAGTACTGCAGCCACTCAGTCACAAACTACAAGGTTGTGAGTTCAATCCCAGCAAGGGGCTCTGGATCGACTCAGCCTAGCATCCTTCCAAGGTCACTAAAATGAGTACCCAACTTGTTGGGGGCAATTAGCTTACAGTTGTAAACCGCTTAGAAACTGCTTAATGTGGTATGAAGTAGTATATAAATGAAGCTGCTATTGCTATTGCCAAAAATTAGAATAAAGCCAAAGAATAATACTAAACCAAGTATCATAGAATCATAGAGTTGGAAGAGACCACAGGGGCCATCCAGTCCAACCCCCTGCCATGCAGGAACTCCCAATCAAAGCATCCCCGACAGATGGCCATCCAGCCTCTGCTTAAAAACCTCCAAGGAAGGAGACTCCACTACTCTCCAAGGGAGTGTGTTCCACTGTCGAACCGCCCTTACTGTCAGGAAGTTCCTCCTAATGTTGAGGTGGAATCTCTTTTCTTGCAGCTTGGATCCATTGTTTCGGGTCCTAGTCTCTGGAGCAGCAGAAAACAAGCTTGTTCCCTCCTCGATATGACATCCCTTCAAATATTTAAACACGGCTATCATATCACCTCTCAGCCTTCTCTTCTCCAGGCTAAACATCCCCAGCTCCCTAAGTCATTCCTCATAGGGCTTGGTTTCCAGACTTCACCATTTGAGTTGCCCTCCTTTGGACACCCTCCAGTTTCTACACATCCTTTTTGAATTGTGGTGCCCAGAACTGGAC
>CM034706.1:81895439-81926181 GCA_020142125.1 Phrynosoma platyrhinos | reverse complement strand
CCTTCTCCTGTCCTGGCCGAAACTGACCTCAAACTGATCATTCTAAAATACAACATGAAGAACATTCCTGTAAAATTTAAAGATAATTTGAAAAATTGATTTTCACTTTTAAGCCTAATTGACTCTGGACATTGTCAGGGAAGAAAGCAAAAAGACACTATCTCTAGACGAAAGAAAAGTGAAGCCTCAATTGATGACAGATTAAATTCTTCAAGCAGTTAAGGACAAATGAGAAGCAAAAGTAAACAATGACAGAAATAAAGTCAGAATCCTGAATGCAGTTTTTCAATGAGTTGTGCACAGGTACAAGAATTTCTATAATAATCACTGATGAGAACTAGAAGATGACAACAACAAAAAAAAGAAGAACGAGAGATCTCTTCCACAAGATTTGAGAAATTAAAGGAAAATTTAAACCAAGGATGAGGATGCTTTACGCCAGCAGGCAAACACATTACATGACCAAGAAGAAATAAAAAGACAGTAGAGATAATATACTAAAAAGCTACATAGAAAAAATATTATTATTATTATTATTATTATTATTATTATTATTATTATTATTATTGAAAGGATAAATGAAAGGATGACAGATTCATTCAAGTAATAGCCATATGAATACCAGCCTGTAGAAGTAAAGTAGACAGTAAAGTAGAAGCGGCACTCAGAGCACATGGGAGAAATAAATAGATGGGAACAGATGACATACCAATAGAACTGTTTCAAGCTACCAAGATAGAATCTACTTTAGTTCTAACTAAAATCTGTCAACAAATATGGAAAACAAAACAATAACCCACAGGTTGGAAATATACATTTCCATCTCCAAGAAAGAAGACACTAGGAATTGCAGTAACCACAAGACCATTACATTAAATTCCCATGCAAGCAAAATGATGTTCAAAATTTTACAACAAAGAGTTTGACCATATATGGAGTGAGAAATGCCAGATGTTCAAACTGGGTTCAGGAAAGGAAGAGGAACTAGGGAGCACATTGCATATGCTGGATAATGGAGCATATGAAAGAATTTCAGAAAAAAATCAGCCTGTGCTTTAAAGATTATAGCAAAGCCTGTGCTTTAAAGATTATAGCAAAGCCTTTGGCTGTGTAGAGATAAATAAAAATTGGAGATCTCTCTTAAAGAAATGGGTGTGCCACAACATTTGATTGTCCTGATGTGTAACTTATACTCAGGACAAGAAGAATACAGAAAAATAGAATGCTTTCCAATTAGCTAAGGGGGTCATGCAAGGCTTGTATGCGAACATATATGTAAAGCAGGATTTGATTAACTTGTATGCGAACATATATGTAAAGCAGGATTAGACCTAGAAGGAGAGTAAAATTGGAACATCAAAAATTTAAGATATACAAATGACACCATACTACAAGCAAAAAATATCAAAGACTTGGGACAATTACTGAAGAAAGTCAAGGAAGAACATGCAAAGTGAGGTTTAGAACTGAATATTCAGAAAACTGGACTGCTAAAAAGACAAATAAATGGCTCCTAGAGCAAATCAATCTTGAATTTTTCCTAGAAGCAAAGATGACTAAACTGAGCAGTGTACATTGAAAACTGAATTCAATTCTAATTCAGGCTATATCCGTGTATTATCAGATGCATTTTGTTGTCAACAGCACCGGCTAGGTGCAGCCCAGGTAACTACTGGGTACAATCCAGGCTCTGCTGGCCTCTTTTAAAAACCAGGAAGCTCCCAGCTTTGCAAATTTGCCAAGCCTGGATTCTACCCAGACATTACCCAGGCTGCACCTGGCCAGTGGCGTCAGCAGCAAAATGCATCTGATAATACCCAGATGCACCCCAAATTAGAATTGAATTCAGCAGTGGTAAATCACTTTTTTTAAACTGGGAGCTAAACACCATAGTTAGAAATAGAAGAAAGCATTACTTTTAATGTATAGTATAAGTTTTTCTGGTAGGAGATGAAGAAAGAGTTGTGAAGGGTCTACATTCCCTGATGCTGCTAATCCTCAGCATTGATCCTCAAGATGTGGACTAATAGAGCTTGGAAGAGATCCTAAAATACATATAAAATAATGAATTGAAGGAGGAAGGGCAGGGTGAAATGACAGAGGTATAGCATACATGATCACCCATATGTGGCTGAGAACTTTACATGCCAGTTACTATCAGCAAAATAATATTTTGAAATCCTGTGGAATATGGATACTGTTGTTCCTTCAGTGGTCTCCTAGTGATATCAGAGAGCAAACATAAGCTTAATGTTCTTATTAATAATTTTGCCATATGCTAACAGCCAAGCAAATGTTAGCTGATTTAGGAGTTGTTTGCTGCATCTTCTAATCTGGATCTATATTCTATCATTATTCTATTGTACTGAAAAGGTCAAAACTCAGTACTCTTCCAAATATAATGATGATTATTTTGATTATACATGATTGTGTTACCTTCTGTGTTGACTGATAAGAAATCCAGTTGCCTGGTAACTAATTTGTACTACTGATATTTAATACAAGAGAGAAAATGGCATATATGTATCATTCTCAGTCAAACACTAGTTACTCATTTAGGTAGGCATCATATTGTGCAGTGGTAAAAACATTTTTTTTAAAAAAAAATATCTCTGAACTGACTCTCAGATTGCCATTAAGAAAAGTTTATTTCTTCAAGTCTAAAATCTTTTAAAATAGTTATATGCACAGCTTTCCTTTTGTTCGAGATTAGAAATCATGTCTTTTTGCACTTACCCGTCATCTTGGAGGCACAGTGTTTTATTGTCTTAATAGATCTGTTGAGTGATTTGTGCTGGTGAATAAAGCCATGTAATTTAGTGGCATTAATTTCATTGGAAAAACTGTGGAGACAACACTTCATTTACCATTAAACACAAGCCTTGAATGTTCAGTAGCTGCCCCAGGAACTTCCCCTCATACATTTCATATAATTACTTGTGCACTTCAGGTAGCTTATGTCCCATAAATGCAATTCTAATTCTAACAGACCCTTCAGAATAATATGGCTTATTCCAAGCACCTCTAGAAGACTGAGAAGAACAGGATGGACAACAATTGATTGGACATGGTGGCTTTGTGTCTTGCTTAGGCTCATGCTCACATGATTTATCTCCACCCAAAGAGCCAGTGTGGCATAGTGGTTTGAGTGTTGGACTACAACTCTGGTGACCAGAGTTGTATTCCCAGCTCGGCCATGAAATCCACTGGGTGACCTTGGGCAAATCACATGCTCTTAGCCTCAGGGGATGGCAATGGCAAACCTCTTCTAAACCAATTTTGCCAAAAAATTTTTAAAAAAAACAAACCACCAGTGCCTCCAACTGTTGCTGCTTCACAACTAGCCTCAATAGAAAAGTTGAGTTGGCATGCAGGTTGATTGCTAAAAGCAGTGTTGGATTTCATAGCTTCCATTAATTTCCTCATCCCTCGTGTGAATTGTGCCATCCTAAGCTATACATGGCAATTTCTATAGTAAGCAGGTTCCACAGCCTGTAAAACATTGAGTTAGCACTCAGATCTAGCTAAACAGGTCACACATGCACATGTTCCTCCCTTATTGTGACTTTTTTGTTAAACATTTTGCTGTTTTATTATTCTTTTTGGAGGATGCTGCTCAATTTATTTAATTAATATATAGTGACTGGAAATGTGTTTGGTGACCTGTATAAAGACAGGTTTAATTAATTAATTACACCCAAACAGACTATAACCACATAGCAGAATACACAAGAAGTAGGTTTTGTCTCATATCCAGGGAGACAGTAAAAATACTTCCCCTAAAATGTGATGTTAATAGTTGAGCTACATACAATGATAATATAGTTGTTAAACAAAGCCAATATTTGGTATCAATTTTTCATAATTTCAGTAAATGTCCTCCCACTAATATCAGGTTCATTCTTCACCCAAAGTGATAAAGGATCTATTTTGAATCATCTAGTCATATTATGCCTTAATTCATTTTTGCTATTTCCTTCAGAGGCAAAAAACAACTGCAAGAAAAGCCATTTATGGCTCAGTTAAGCAAACACTTTCCTTAGTAACATGCCTACAGGCTGATCTAATGGGTAACAGTTATCCAGTCTATTACACTGGCAAAAACAAAGAGCATTCAATGCCCTTGGCATTTACTGAAAAAACACAGGAAACCTTCATTATCTTGTTTCCATAATATATCACAACAACTGTTCAAATTACTGATCAGGAGGAACCTGTCTTATATAAAGCATTTACAAGCATAGATGAACTTTATTGCTGCATTGTTTCCAGAAGATCATTAATTCAATTTTAACACTTCTCATAAGAAAGCAAACAGGCTATATAGGCAAATTCATTCATAATGATTACCACTGCTCTCCTTTCAATATGGCACTTGGCATTGTTCCAGATATCCAAGCCAAATTCCATCTGTCGCCTGAGCTTTCCACCACCTCCCACAAATGGTGTTATCACTGTAAGCTGATTGTAAATACTTGTTCTATGAAGGGTAAACATCATTCACTAGGTTGGGTTTCTTCCAGATTTTCAGTTGTCTCATTCAGATATCAAGATCCTTGCTCTGCATATTGGGTTAAGATGATGTCGTGCCCCACAAGTCTAAAGTTAAGATGTGTGGATAGCAAACAGATGCCTTTGGAGAAGGATGGGATGGGATGACTGCTGTTTTGATTACACAGGCCTGTGATGAAAAAAAGTTTTTGATATTGCACCAGGTTTTAAATTATTTTGGGGTACTGATTTTGAAAAACAACACAGTTCTTTCTCAAATTTGTTTTCTTTTTAATCAATTTAGTTGCTACTCAGCTTTGATTAAGTGTGGATGCTGATACTCCAATGCAATTTCTTTTAGTGATTTTGAATGGATGTTTGTGTTTTACATCAGTGAATCGTTGAATTAGAGTGTTTTGACAGTCTATTAGAAGACCTTACACCTTTTCTTATACTTTGCAGGATAATTTTTTTGAAGGATGAGTTCATTAAGTCATACACTACACAGAGAAATGTCATAGCAAGTTGTGAAAAAACTATGTGATGGACCAAATCTGAGGTCATTTTTGGATTTAGAGCCCCCAAATCCCTGTAAAAAAATCATACATTTTTAAAAAAGTTTTTATGACCCCCAGTTTTGCAGGCTTGTTATTTATGGCTTGACTCCTGTTCTTCAAACTGAATATTCTGCATCCACAGATATTGTTACTATCCATACAAATTTGTGAAGGGGTAGAATTAACATGGGATAAAATTGTAGGGATGTGAGAACTTCCAAAGAGGCTGGGTTAACAGCCAATTTATCTTGATCCACCTTCAATGCATGTACTTTCAGAAAAATGCCTCAGAGTTCTTTCCCAGCTCTCCTTGGCTTTGTCCCCACTCTGCCAGATGGGCTTCTCCTTGGGTGTCCATCTTTCAGCCACATTTGCCCACACTCAAACAATGAGGATAGCAGACTGTTTGTCTCAGGGCTGGCTCTCAAGAGGCATGCTCTCAGCATCAAGAAAGGGCAGAATATTTTAATTTTTTTATTAGAAAATTTTATTGGTAATCTAAACAATCAACATATAAACAACATGCAACTATACATTCATCTATCAAATTGACTTATGACATGCATTCAAACATACATACATACTAACATAGGTGGGTTGCAGTCTGCCAGAAATAGTGCAAATTGAGTCCACTTTTAGGATTAGGGTTAGTGCTAGGGAATCATGGGAATTGTTTTGTTTTTCCTGAGGCATTGAGCCTTCTCTGTCAGAGAGCTCTAATGCCACAATAAAGTACAGTTCCCATGATTCCCTAACCCTAACCCTAACCCTAAACGTGGACTCAATTTGCACTATTTCTAGCAGTCTGCAACCCCCAATAGACATGTTTAAAACATCTAATCTAAAATACTATCTAAAAGTATTTCTTTTCCTGAACCTATGCAGATGAATTAATTGCTCTAGATCACAACCTATCCTTCCTTATACTATCCTTTCTTTGTTTCTTTCATTTTATACTCCTCCTTTCTTCTTTTCTTCCATCCAGTTCCTTTATTCTCCCTTACAGTCCAATTCCTTCTTTCTCTCTTTTCTCCCTTCTTAATTCTTTCTATCATACCTTCTCCTACATTCTAATCACTTACTCTTACCTTCTAACAACTTACTATATCTTTATTTCATCTTCTCTTTCCATTTTAGTGCAAATATCCTCATTTCTTAATGGAACATTAACTTTTAAACCACTATATATAATAACCTTCAGAAAAAGATAAATCTATAATTTTGTGTGTGACACTTCCTTTATCTAGAGTTCTGGTTCTCATTGTACATCTATCATTATTCCTCTCATTTTATAACAAGCGTATTTTTGTGTGCTACATCAATTTATGTTAAGTAATTATTTTATATCCTCTAAATTATATGCACATTTAATCCAAAATGTTAAATTATGTGACCATATCTTAAATACAATCTATTATCATCAATTAATCTCCAAATTCTTCTGTTGCCATTGAGCCCCATTTATCTGACAAGTATGAAAACAAACAATTTCATTATTTTTTTATAATTCCCCAAATTCCCATCAGTCATTAATCTTATCAATCTGTCCATTTCAGCAATATCATAGATTTTTCACATCCAGTCTTCTGTTGTTGGAATATTGTCTATTTTCCATAGTTAAGTGAAAAATCATTCTTGCCACTATAATTAAATGAAATAATATCCTTCCACATAATTTATCTGTATTTGGAGTTGATAGTATTCAATAAAAACAATTCTGGTTTAAATTCTATATTAATTTGTAAAATCTCTTCCAAAATTTTATGTATTTTTGCCAGTATTTTTTAGCTTCTTTACAACTCCACCAATTGTGAAAGAGAGTTCCCTTTCTTTTTTCACATTTGCAACAAGTATTGTCAATTCCACACATTTTAGTCTGTCAGGTGTAAGGTACCACCTAAAAATATTTTGTAATAATTTTCTCTAATGTTTTGGCTCTTTATATATTTCAATCTTTTAGTCTATGTAGTTTCCCGTTGTTCTAAATTTATTTGATGTCCTATATTTTGAACCTAACTAATCATATTATTTTTTGTTATTTCTTTTTCAATTTGTAACAAGAATTTATATAATTTAGACATCATCCCTTTATTTTCTAATATCTTCTCTAATTCAGTTTTTTAATTCCAATCCTTTTTGTGAAGATGCTAGCCACAGATGCTGGCGAAACGTCAGAAAGAAACTCTTCTAGAACATGGCCACACAGCCCGAAAAACCCACAAAAACTACCAATCCTTTTTCTTTATAATCTTGTTTAAATCTTTCCATCAGTTGTCTTAATAGACACCAGTGTATATCTATTCCTTCTTTTAAAAGTTCTGCAGAGACTGGGAAAGGCACTTGGGGGAAGAAGCCATAGGCATTTAAACAACAGAACTCTGGAGGCTACCAAAGGCCGGGAAAGGCACTTGGAGAGAAGAAGATATAGGTGTGTGCACCTGTGAAAGCCCCACCCCTGGTGCCAGAAAAACTTTTAGTTGGGGCACGCAGCCCCAAAAAGGTTTGCCATCACTGGTATAGCCCATTGCAGAGGTCCAGCCCTGAGGTTATCAGAATATGTGTCCCAGGGCACATTAGTCCCATTGTGTGCTGGTCACATTCACTGGCTCCTCTAGGTAGCAATGTCATGGTAGCCTTTTGCTGGATATGGACATTGAGAAAGTGCCAAATTTTATTTCCTACAGACTTAAGTTCCCTTTATTATTTCATTCTTTCTCTCTCTCTTTCTGTATTAGTGTAGTAATCTGATGAGCAAAACCACCCCAGCAAACTTGTCGTAAGATATCTTTTGAAAAAACACATTGTCTCTGAGTTGTATAACTACTCTTTTTGTGATGCAACCACACATGATATATGAGGTGAAAAAACAAAATCCTAGACATTCTCGTAATGGAAACTGGTGCAGCCAATACAGGCATTGAGAAAATGGATTATACATCATATATTTCCTTGTCATATAATGTTTTTATTAACATTTCTTTTAATATATACACCATTTTATTTGGTACAGAAACATTCTCATTAACATTGCTTGGAGCTCCCATGAACTTCTAGCACGTCTATTTTAATAAGACAAAATAACACTGATGAGAATAAAATGTTCCCAGGTTGTTTGCACATGGTTACTTCATTACATAACCCAGCACTGAGGTTTCAGTCAGTCACAGTCTTCAAAGTTTATGAAAGTATATATTACATACGCCTTAGTTTTGCACAATGCACATGAGAAATAATCACACATTTAAGATTCAAGCTGCCTTGAATCCTATATTTGGAAGAAAGGCAGGTAATAATTAAATAAAATAAGAAGGTTAAAAGCTGAATAATACAAGTGAATGGGGTCACAAAGAAGATGGACAATATAATATATTGTTCTTTGGTGATGGATCATTTGTGCATTAAGTTTTCCCCAAGGGACCAGATCACATTCCAAACCCAAGTTTACTCTGATTACAACTTATCTCCTGCTTCTTCTAATTCTTTTTTGTTCATATGTAACAATGTAGCCCTATGTATTTGGTAGAATATGGATGGGTTATACAGTCAAAGGTGGAAATGTAGAGATGTGTGTGTGGAATTTTCCTCATGAGGACAACATCTAGGCAAACAAGGACGGCTCGGTCCAGATGGCCAAAGAGTCATATCATGAGCAGTTTTAGCTGGGAACACAGATAGTGAAATTCAAAACAATATGAGATCATGGGAAAGGAGTAACATGGATGGATGATGGACAGCAAGGGGCTGGGTTAGAATACATCATACAGTCAACATCCAGTCAGCATAAGGTTAACACTCAGAAGGTGTAGTAAGGGCAAGGCCGAGAAATCCCTTTGTCTAGAATTGTTTATATTTCTTGCACTCTTCTTGTGAGTGTATGATTGCAATGGATTTAACCATGAAGTTAATTTCTGGACTATAATATGCTTATATTGATTTTACAATGTAACTTCTGGATCTGGAAACATGGATCTATAACTCTTCTGTTCCACACATCAGCAAGATGTGATCCTATGATGGACTGTATATTTTTCTTTGCTTATTTTTATCTTATGGAACAATAAAGCTCTATTTTGGACCTACATGATTTGTCTGCATGCTTTTAGCATGATGGAGGAAGAAGTTTTCCCTAGCTCTGCTGCATTTCAAGCACACCAATAAATCAACAGTATTTTATTCAGGTATCTGCTTCATTCACATATAAAGTCATTCACAGGACATGAGTGAAGCTGCATCCATACTGCAGAAATAATGCAGTTTGACACCACTTTAACTGCCATGCTCAATGCTATGGAATTCTGGGGATTGTAGTTTTGTGAGACATTTAGTCCTCTCTCAGAAAGCACAGATGCAACAATAAACTACTGTTCCCAGGATTCTACAGCATTGAGCCATGGCAGTTAAAGTGGTGTCAAATGAATTATTTCTGCAGTGGGGATGCAGCCTACATCTTATGTCAAGGGCTTACCAAGTTAAATATTTTCCCTTCCTTTGTTCCCTTCCTTTCCCCCCCCCCATTATTTTTTTGCTATTTTGTTGGCAATCATAGTTTTTAAATCTATTTTTTAAAAAAAAGTAAACTCCAAGAACCTTCAGGAAGAATTCAGACTTTTTCTTTAGCATGTCATTTTGGATAGTATTCAATTGGTTCATGCACTGATAGACAAAGTAGGAGATGTTTTCTCCATTCACAGGGCTGTGCAGCAATAAGGAAAACATTCTTCTCTATTCTCTACTCTTCCTTCCCTCTGGACCACCTGAAACATTCTGAAGTTTAGGCTTTCCATATACTTACAATAGATAACAAAGCCCCCTGGGGGCTTGAGGGGGCATTTGCCCTTTCCTGGATCCACTGATGGACCTTCTTTTGTCATCAGATATACCCAGTCCTATCCTGGCCACAGTTTGAAGCTGACAGTAATGTAACAAGGCACACCTACCAATCACAACTTTTGTTTCTCTGAGAATGAAAACAGTTTGATTGCTTTGGTAGAAATTGGATGATTAGTTCCCCCTATTACTTTGTAAGCACTATTGCTCATTTGTGGGTGCAGTGTGAATAACAGGCTACAGTCACTTGCTGGCATTTCCAATCCAGTCAAAGGGAATGCCATACAAAATGTGCCATACAAAAAGAACTTGATTCAGTTCTTTGTTGAAGCCTGATGAAAGTGATCCTCCCTCCAAGCCAAGTAGGGAGATTCTAATGTGAATTTTAGTTTTTTCTTTCTTTCTTTTTCTTGTGGCAGAGGACAGCTCTAATATTTCATAGATAGAAACAGCTGTTGACATAAGGAATCAGAAATAGGGAAGGAGGGAATGGAAGGTTTATGAAAAGTTCTGGTCGAGAAGAATATGTTTTTGTTTTTGTTGTTCTTATTAGCTGCTGTCAATTGAACTTTGATTTATGGTCACTCTCTTAATTAGTGACCTCCAGGAGCCTGGGCCACCAGTTGACTTGCTCAAGTCCTACAAAGTCAAGGCTGTAGCTCGCTTAACTGAATCAATCCTCCTGTAGCACAGTACCCCCTTTTCCCTACTGCTTTCCACTTTACTGGGCATTATGAATGTGTACAGTGCAAAAGAAACAAAAAAGAAAACCAATAAAGAAATATAGAAAACAGAAGAGGGCTGAAAATGAAGATAAGATAACTTACAATGCATGATGCATCATAAGAAATGGGGTACAAATTGAGTCTCCTTTATCCAAAATATTTAAAAAACCAAAACTTTTTTATGGGTGGCTGAGAAAGTGAGACATTTGTTTTCTCATGATTCAGTGTACACAAATTTTGTTTCATTCAAAAAATATTTTAAAATATTGTATTAAGTTACCTTCAAGCTATCACCCTTATCACACAAGTAAACAAAACAGAAATGGAGCTATAGCACTTCAGTTCTCTTACTGCAGGAGGCATAATCAAAGTGAGTCATTTTTTCTAACTGGAAAAATCAATTTGACAAAAGACTTGCTTTGATGACTGTCTCCTATGGGAAGAGAACTGATGCACCATGAGATTGTGCAGCATGGCATGGAAAAAGCCATTATTCTTTGGCTCAATTTTGGCTTTGTTTGCTCATGCAATAAGGCTCCATGTGCATAAGGTATATATTAAACATAAATGAATTTTGTATTGAGACTTGGGTCCCATCTCCAAGATTTGGAATACAGGTATTCCAAAATCTCAAACACCTTCGGTCTGAAGTATTTTGGATAAGGGAGACTCAGCTGGTATTTGTCTAATATAGAATGGAAAGGTAATTGGGGGAAAAAGAAGAGAAAAATCTGGATAAAATTAGAGAAAGCAAACTAATGGGGGGAAATGAGTGAAGATATGTGCAGATCTAAAAGGTTTGTATGAAGAAGATAAAAATAGACCAATTTTAAGTATAAACTACATCCAACAACTATAAAAGTGCTTCTCAAATATCTTTTTAAACCTTTGGCTATTGCATTAGTTTGATTAATTGTAACAACAGTTGGGCTCTTACTGGGTACTGTTTCCTCTTTTGGCTTACAGGAGCAGGAAGCTCTAAACAACAAAGCTCCCTCTTTTTTTATTCTACTTAAGGAATTCAATGGAAAAGGGAATTTCCATTTGTAAGCTAAAATAGTGTCCACTATCTTCATCCAGAAATCTCCTGTGTTTATAGTCCTTATAGCAGCTATGGGCAAAGGATGAGTATGCAGATATTTTTGGACTGCAACTGTCATTAACACTAGCCAGCATAGCCAATGAGGAACATTGGGAGCTGCAATCCAACTATTTTGGAGGGCTGCATTTTCCCCACCCCTTCTGTAACAGCATAAGTGGTATGCACTCTTGAATACAATCACACCTCAACACTGTGCTTTCATGGAAATAAAAAAAAAATCCACACAGGAGGTTAGGGTTTCCAGAGTCTTGTGAAGCCTAGAATTACATATTTCAGTGTTTTACAATACCAATATGAATAAGGATGACAAGGGATCAAATTAATATTTGATACTATTCCATTCCCTGTAGGAAAAAAAAATGAGTTTCCTGATGCTTGGGGGGAAAACTGATGATGGGGGGAGAGATAACAGAGCAATGGCAAAGTATCTTCACAACTTGTATGGAATTCTTTCAAGGAATTATTGTACACAAAAATACATGTGGCTTTTCGGGGGGGATTTTTGCCTAAAATTTTGTGTTTTGCACAGAACAAGTGCTTCTTACACACAATATTTGTGTGTGTGTGTGTGTGTGTGTGTGTGTGTGTGCAGAAAAAACACATCTAATTCTGTTCAAAATATTTCCACAAAAGACTTCTCGAAATGTGATACCACACAGCGATCTCTGTATTCTCTCACAGTTGGCATAATAGTATAGAGACTAGTGGTACTTGCACTCAAGAATGAACAATGCAAAGATTTGCATCCATAGTTATTTGGCCAGTCTGCAAATAAGTTTGCCCCAAGTGATGGTTACTGATACAGATACAGACTGGCCTGTTGTAAGTGTTGGACTATTGGCTTTAATTCATTGTAATAGTTATTCATCTGTTTTGTATAGTAAATACATATATCAAGCCAGTTTGAAGCACTAAAATGACTAAAGGAGGCTTCATTATGATGGAAATTACTTGGCTGATTGCCTGATACCAGAGTTTTAAATATTGCTTCCCATTAATTTAAGGAGATTTAGAATGCAGGGGAAAATGTTTCTGGCATTCTAAATATAATGTTGAGACATATATGCTGTATCAAGTAGCTTTTATATTTTATGTTGCAGAATTATAGACAGAACCACATATTATAATGGTGTTACATTCAAATTTGATAATTGGAGAGAGATACAAAAACTATGCCTTTGAAATTTTAAGTTATCCAACATAGTCGATGTGTTTGACTTTCTACTATCCCTTGTACTATCCTATCAACTTCATTTAATGAAAATATGTTTTTACTTTTAAATATCATCTGAAAATAACAGAGTCTTGAGCAGCTAGTAACTATAAGGTCATAAAATAAATGTGTCATAATGTTGCATTTGTCGACTTATTGTCTTCTTGCATTCACTGCCTTTTATGGATTTTGAAACAATGGTTCTTCACTGTAACACTTTAAAAGGCAGTGCACTCCCTGGAGATAGTAACACTCATTTGAAAGAGGATGAAAATAAGTTATCAGATAACATCATCAACAGAGCATGTAAAACAAAGACAGTCATGATCTGTGGCACTCTAAGAACACAGTTTGCATACAGAATCCAGGCAAGATATGCAATGGCTAATCTACAAATGGCAAAGGAGTACAAGCCTAGTGGGAAGGCAATTGCCAAGAATATTGCTGGGCATTCAACTGTGCAGATGGGAAACTACAAATTATTTTTTTCCACAGGTAAACTAACAGCTACTAGAGGGAAATATTCAAATGCATGCCACATGAAATTTCATACATCAAACACAAAGATACAGTTTATTTTCTCATACAGGGTTTGATATAAGCAAATTTTTGGAACATGTGAAGCAGCCCTGAATTTTCACCTTAACAGCATTCCTTCCCATGCATTTGATTGTTCTTTTCTTACCTGAAATATTTCAGGTTATGAAATACAGAAGTGTGAAAAATAGAATGATATTCATTAAGCAACCAGTTTCTTTGATTTTGATTGTTTGAATAGCTCACAACAGCAAACAATGCATTTATGAATATAGCATGATTTTCATGACTTTTTAAAAGTCACTAAGCTTTAAGACATATCTGCTTTTAGGGCAGCTGTTAGCCATCACAAGTCAATATCAGCTGTCTATTTTACAGATCTGTATACAAAAATATTAATGTGCTGTCGCATGCAACTTGGTGCTGTTTGTAACCATTTGTGGATTGGTATTAATCAAACAGAAATAAAACAGAAAAAAAGTACAGGCCTGGCTCGAAATTTGAAAGAGCTTTGGGTGATGTGTCTTCTGGAATAGACCCTTCTTCCACCAGTAGTCAGCTGTTGCTTTTTTGGGGCATCTTCAAATTAATTCAAGCTTATGTTGACCTTATCATAGGGTTTTCTTGGCTTGATTTATTCAGAGGAGGTTTTCATTGCCTTTGTCTGAGGCTGTATGACTTGTCTCAAGGCCACCTAGTGGGTTTCCATAGCTGAGCAAGGATTCAAACTAGAGTCCTGTTCCAATACTCAAATTACTAATGGAAGGCAAAAGTACTCTGAGTAGCACTGGGAAGCTGGTGGTAGGGGAACTGTGAGAAATTAAAATAACTGATTACAAAGAACCTGATCAGACAATTCCAGATTTTGTAGGTCCTCAGCCTTAGGAGCTGTCCATTGATGTTGGGCAATAAGACTGACTCTTTTAGGGCATCTTACTCCAACTTGAAAATCAAACACAATAAACACTGTTGCTACTAAATGACAGCTTTCATTGAGTTTTCACAGCTTTCATTGATAGTTAGATCAATGAGGCAGTAGTAATACAATCACCAACTCACTAGTTGTGCATCAGTGAGGATTCCCAACCAATCATTCACTCTGCATAAGTCATAGCTGGTGTAGGAAGGAAGGTTTCAGCTGTTATCTGACCTAATTTTCCCTAGAATCTGCATCAATTAATATGAATCTGTGCCACAAGATTTGGGGTCATTGCACTTGGTGCAATATTTTAGTATTTTCAATGGTAAATTTGCTTCTTGGTTCAAATAAATTTAAAGTGCAAACTTAATACACATCCAATCAAAAGCACTGAGGTCAATAGCTCATGCTCCAAGGGAAGTGGGTATAGGATTAGTGATATTGCTCAACTTCAGAATTTCAGTGTGAGTTACAAATGTAAATATATCAAAATGATGATGCAAGTGCTGCAATAAATAGCAGCAACAACAAATCTTCTGCTAAGTATGTCATTGGAAAAACAACTTTCTCTAAGATTTCATTAATCAGTTCCAATTGAACTGGCTAGTCAAGGCCTGAAGCTCATAGATGATTTGTTTCTGTGTTTTCGTAAACTATTTTTGTGATGGCATCCATTAGAAAATATTGTTCCCATGTGATTAGTTGCCTAGCAATGCCATGAACAGCAGATAGAAGTCTACTCTAAAATAAGCCAGTGTGTCAGCTGCATATTACTTCTTTACAACTGTTGTCCTCTTACACATTTGCTAAGGTAAAGTATATTACCTTTGCTGAGGTCTGTGCAATCCTATACGCATTTACTTGAAAGTAAAATTTACAGAGTCAGTGTGATGTAGTGGTTTGAGCATCAGACTATGACTCTGAAGACCAGGGTTCAAACTCCTGCTCAACCATAAAAACACACTGAGTGACCTTTGGCAAGTCACACATTCTTAGCCTCCAAAGACAAAGGCAAACCCCCTCTGAATAAATCTTGCTAAGAAAACTTTGTAATTAGGTTGCCATAAGTCAGAAAGAAGTTGAAGGCATATAACAGCAACAGGACTCACTGTATTCAATAGCGCTGACTCCTTCTTGTGTTCCAGACTACAGCCTTAAACTGTAATTCTGTGCACTTTCATCTAAGGCTAAACTGCATTTAAATCAGTGAGACTTAATTTTAAGTCAACATAATATTTTTCAGCATAGTATTTTTCAATAGAGCCCTCTTGTAGCATTTCTAAAGCATTTTGACTCAACATACAAGGAGAGAAGCATGCCAGTGCCTCCCCTTCCATACATTCTGTACAGGTAGAATTCAGAGACACAGCCATGTTAGTCTGGAATATTAGTATGCTAAGGCAAGTTGTAGCACCTTTGAGACTGTGGCCTGACATTCAGGGCCAAATAAGGCATTTTCTGGCCACTTTGGGGGTGTGGTGTTCAAATGACACATGCCCCCAAAGTGGCCAGAAGCCACTCCAGCACAGCGATCCTGTCCTTTGAACCAGATCAAAAAGGAGTGAATTAAATCTGACTCCTGGTGGTGCCAGCTTGAGCCCACAGCAGCTGCCCGCTTTGGCAGTGGGCTGTACAGGTGCCATGGTCCCAGCCTGATCACAGCCAGATGAGCTTCTTCTGGACTGTGTGCTTTGGCCCTGTGCAAAAGAAGTTGTAGCATAATCTTTCATAGACCTGGTCTACTTCCTCAAATGTATGGAACCATGCTTCTGGGGAAGAAGATTCAGGTCCTGTCTGCATTGACCAGGATACTCCAGGAGCAGCCTCCATTCTGACACCTGGTGATTGTTCATACTTGTTGTCCTGCTGAGCTGTGTGATGCATTGCTGCGTGCCTTGTTCTAACCTCAGAGCAAAAGACTGACAGTGGCAGCAGTGGGAATAATATGGAAAACCTCCATACATAGCAGAGTTCTCCTCACCAGATTCATCTCTATTCATGTGAGAATAATGGGACTAATGAGGGATGAGAGGGTCTAATGCACAAGCCCTTGCCCATGTTATGGGCCAACCTACTCTAAATAGTGCCTGAATGAGGTTTAGATATTTTAGCTTGACATGGTTTAAGGCCAATGTTTGTTTCGAACACCTTTCTCTCAAGATGGGAATCAATATCATTTTTCCAAAAGCACAAGTGCATCCTTCACAACTACATAATTATGTGTTGCTGTTGCTTTTTAATGTGGAAGGGGTTTTAAATCTCTTTGCATAAAGGCAGCTCTGAAAATCCATGTTACATTATTGTGATACCATCATAACATAAGAACTAAACACTGGCCTTGTTAGATCTTTAAACCATGTCAAGCTACAGCATCTAAACCTCATTCAGGCACACTGATATATATTACTCCACCTTTCTCTCAAGATGGGATTCAAGTTCATTTTTCCAAAGTGATATATGTAAAAACTCCAGAGATAAGTTTCTGAAGAGAACTTTTGAACTGATAGCTAACCAAAAAGACCTGGGGAAAAAATCACTTACTTGTTAGTTAATATAGCTAAGGGGGGGTTGCAGACTGCCAGAAATAGTGCAAATACTTTTAGGGTTAGGGTTAGGGAATCATGGGAACTGTAGTTTATTGTGGCACCAGAGCTCTCTGACAGAGAAGGCTCAATGCCTCAGAAAAAAAAACAATTCCCATGATTTCCTAGCACTAACCCTAACCCTAAAAGTGGACTCAATTTGCACTATTTCTGGCAGTCTGTAACCCCCCCTAAGTTTGTTATGTTCAACACTGTCAGATTCACTGTGAAAGCAGTTACTCAGATTAGATTTTTAGGATAAAGGCCTGCATGGAAATATGCAATAAATAGATTATACTAATTTGAATGGATTGCATAATATTATGATATATTTAGTATGAATTTTTGTAATTTTAGTGCAAACATTTTGCTTTATATATTATAGAGCCAACTGTGACTGTAAAAGTTTTAAAAGGTTTTAATCATTTTTGTAATTTGATGGCTATAATCTGTATATGGTTGTCATGAATAAACCATGTATATATACGCATCAAGAGTAAGCATTTATTTACTGATTTATTGAGTGCTTTATTTCATTCCTTAAAAGCAACACTTCACTAACAGTTAAACAACAAAATCAAAAGCTTTTGAATTAGGCCACAGAACAACCTAGTGATTTTTCTCAAGAATAATATGTTTATGTCTTTAAAAGGTTAAATGAGGCTACTAGTGTTTCTTTGGTAAATCAAGATATTACGCATACAGAAGGAATGAAGTTGGATTTCTGTATCAATTATATTATCCCAGCTCCAGAAAATGGAACTCCATCTTCTTGTACAAATTAGAAAATCTATCTGCCTGTACAAGTCCTATTCAGTTCTACTTGTACCTCCTCTCAGATATTCACTTCAATTAAGCTTCCACATATGTCTGACCTTTGTGTGTGTGTGTGTGTGTGATTGTGCAGGGATTAATTCATAAATGGTTGGCACTTATATGACAACCATGCTGTGTCATTCAATGCCCAAACTAAATACACCCTACTGTGGATTTATGAAATTTCATTTGGACAATTAATTTGCTACCTAGGCTAACACCATAAACTTATTTCACCTAAATGCATCAGTGGTAACAATGAAAAAGCATTTCATACACAAGAAGAGGAGGAGGAGGAGGAGGAGGAGGAGGCAGCATTCTGCATCCCAAGAAACTAAGGGCCTTTACAGACTGCCAGAAATAGTGCAACTTGAAGCCACTTTAACTGTCCTGGCTCAGGGCTAAGGAATCATTGGAACTGTAGTTTATTGTGGCACCAGAGCTCTCTGACAGAGAAGGCTCAATGACCCAGAAAAAATATAATTCCCATGATTCCCTAGCACTGAGCCAGGACAGTTAAAGTGGCCTCAAGCTTCACTATTTCTGCAGTCTGTAAAGGCCCTAAGACAATTTCTTGGGGCTTGTGTATAAGTAAAGTGCATGGGATTAATGTGCAAATATTAGTGCTGCAGTTACAATCAGGAGTATGTTTTCCCTCTAGGACTGGCTCCAGATGACCAGCCCTTGATGCAACTGTATTTGCAGCCTTTGAATCTGCCATTCTGTCACCACTGGAATATTTGGAATATTTTGTGTGCTGGAACCAAAATAGTTATGGCAGAACAACAGATAGAATGAGGAAACAGTATCTAGCAACACAGGTCAATAGCCAGCAAGCTCACACATTCAACTTTGCTAAGTCACAAAATTGACTAGAATCTCTACATTATTGTACAGCCAAAAAATACAGATTTTTCTTTTAAAAAATCTTTTCCATAGGATTTGATAGATTCATGTTTCCTTAGAAACATCCATGTGACAACTGTTACTCCCTGATCATCAGCCCATTATGAAATTGGAAACTGGCCATTATATCAGTGCAGTGCTGGCTGGGCCCAAAATGTAGCAAGAATAGGATTTATTAAAAGTTTATGGTTTCAAAATTCTATAATCAATAGTAACATTCATTGTTAAAGCTTTTCTGATTCATTTTTGGCTTCTCTAATCCACCCCTTTACATTAGAACGATCCATTGTCTTAATATTATCATAAATCTTTATATAAATTTGCAAATAGACATTGGAAGGCCAGGACCATGAACTGCTCCTTTTTTTTTTTTTACTGAAATAATCCCTTCCCATGAATGTTACCCTGCAAACTGAGACAGGTCTAAAACAGACTGGGATATAATTTGTCTTTCATTAGGTGTTCAAAAAAGCTTAAAAAGTTTTAAAATCTAGGAAATATTATAGGTAGGGCTGCTGTCTAATCTAGTGCTTGAATTACAAAGGAGCTTCTTCTATTAGTGATGATGATAGTGGCCATAGCTATTTTTCAAACAGTATATAGGAGAACAATGATTGAGATAAAATGAGATAGAGGAGATAGCACATGTAAGCTGTAGACATCCTTAGGGGTTTATTCTTCCCCACCATCATAATTCAAGAAGTAGTTAAATTTCTTGCAGTGCAGCTGTAGTCTGGGGAAGGCGTTCTCAAGTTAAAATTTCTTCTAAGCTTAACTTTTAAAAATAAACTATGTATAATATTATAAATGTTTGTGCTTGACATCTGAATATAAGCTTATCAGTATAACTACATAGGGACTATAGTCTGAATGAGGTATTGCAACATAGGAATGTTACTGGAACAAACAGTAATCAAAAAATGGAATTTTTTGCTTTGGTTATATTCTCCACTTCAGAATGTATTTTTCCCCCCATGGTAATCCCACCCCACCCCCACCCCCAAATATTAATTCTAGGCAGAGAGTGAGCAAACATGAGACAGGGATGTATTGCAACAACAGGATCTGACTAATACATATTGATTCCACCCAGAATGCTTTAGCTTTCCATCTCAAAAGACAGAATGTTTTGAAGCTTCCATCTTTATGAGGAGTCACGCAATTTTATGCTTCTTTCTGAGAGGTCACAGCATTTAAATAATTAGTCAGGGCCAAGTTAGAGATTATATTCATCTTCTAATTACCCTTTTCCCATCACCCCAAAAAGTGTTAAATAATGGAAGAAGACATTAACAACGAATAAGGGCACAGGGAAGTCTTGCCCTGGCACCATCTGGCAGGCTCCAGTTGTGCTGAGCCTCTTGCAGGCTGGCCAGTGGGATGTTATGCTTGGACAAGATTTTACAAGGGCATCACCATTGTGGGACGTTGAGATCTGGTGCAATGAAGTCTTGCAGGACTGCTGGGTGAGTTACTGGCATATAAGTGAGTTACTGGCCTATAACTACCAGACCACAGAACAGTTTTTCACCTACTGTCAGAAATGGAAGGGAAACTTTCACTGCCACCAGCCTTCCCTCACTGCAAACTGCAGACACAGGGCAGGAGAGGAATGTTCCAGTTCTATCCTTCATGTCTCATGTGCCTCTGATCTGACTGATATCCTATTTCCTTGCAAAATGAAGGACATATTTTGAGAACTAATGTCTCAGTTCTTTCTTTTTTCACTTAATTTCTTTGTACTGAAAAATGACACAAAGGTTAGAAAGAAATAATTACCTTTCCTTCTAAATGTGTACCAAGGGAGTTAATATATAAGAAATTAATTTTCTGGAATAATTTTCAAACATCTAAATTCTTTTTCTTTTTAAATAAAATCTTATTAGAGTGGCTTTCATCTGAACTCAGATTTTCTTATGCAAATGTTTCTCATTTTCACCAGCTATTATTATAAACAGAAGTTCTATAAAGTTAACATTTTTTGTCAACTGAAATCTTGAAGTACATGTTAGGTTGTGCTCTCCCCCCCCCCCCCCCCCACATATTCCATTCATGTGAAAAAAGCATTACAGAAAAAGGCCTTTATTGTTGTTCTTCAAACATGTGTTGAATTAGTAGACGGTGGGGTATCAATATTACTCTTATTCTCTTTAACTTCATTTAGTGGTGAGCTGTTACCAATCTTGCATTTGAACACTTGCTTATAAGCCTTTCTAAAATTCTCTGACAGAAATGCATAAATAATAGGATTCACAGAAGAATTGCTGTAAGCCAGGCAATGTGCTGTCACTCTGAAGAGAAATGAGGCTTGAGTCAGGGGGAAGTCTCCAAATTCTGCCCAGAGATGTACAATGTGATGTGGCAGCCAGGATATCCCAAAAACCACAACGACAACCAAGACTGTTTGTGCTGTCTGAGAAAGAAAATATGAAAAGTAGATTATTTATTAACAAGTGAACACACAGCCCCCACAATGCAGACTTCAACATCATTAAAAATCCATTGAGAAAATAATGAAGAGATAAAAAGTATGCCTCCTACAGTGTATTTTCATACATGCTAACCAAGTATAACGAGGACAATATTAACCAAGAAAACAAATCTCAGGTATTATATTGTGATAAGAATCTGTTAACCTCAACAATTACAAGGATGTAATCCTAAATTTATTCACTAAGGAGAAACAGGGATTGAAAGAATATTTTAAAATATTGGGGAAATAGTTGAAATACAGTAGTCCACCCTTATCTGCAGTTTCAGTTACCTATGCTCAGCCACAATCCAAAAATATTATGTAGTACTGCCTTATCCACAGTTTTGCTCTTCAGTGTTTCAGTTAGCTGCAATCAATTGCAGTCCAAAAGCATTACTTTAATAGGGTTTAGTACTATCTATGATTTCAAGCATCCACTGGGGGATCTAGAATGTATCCCTGCATATAAGGGGACACAACTGCACATGTTTTTTGAGTGTTGAGAAACACAGGAAACAGCAGAAAAGGATGATTTCTGCACAGAAAAAATGCAGTACTTAGAGACTTTGTGCAAAATTTACATGTAGTTGACTTGCATAAAAACAGCACTTTCTGTGCATGAAAATGCATGATAAATTCTGAATTGTGAAGAAGCTTTCAAAACAATTATGTGGAGAGATCTTGTAGCACCTTTGAGACTAACTGAAAGAAAGAAGTTGGCAGCATGAGCTTTCGTAGACTTCAGATGCTTTTTGAGGAAGTATACTGAAGTCTATGTAAGTTCATGCTGCCAACTTCTTTCAGTTAGTCTCAAAGGTGCTCCAACATCCCTCTACTGATTCTGCAGATAAAGGGGCTATGCAGACAGGTAGCTCTGGGCCGCCCCTGATAGCCGCGGATTGGGGCCGTGGCAACCTCATGCTGCAGCCCCGATCCTCCCTTTTGCCACCCCTAAAAGAGCGGCAAAATGCTGCTCCTTTCAGAGGTGGCAAAAGGCTGCCCTAAGAGCTGGCGCTGCAGCTCTTCTGTGTCTTTTTGGCGCAGTGTGTCTACACACTGTGCCGGGAGGGTGTCCTGACACTGCGCGCCATGCATATGGCTGTGCAGCATCGGCTGGGGTTGGGCTGGCCAGCATGTGCTGACCCGCCCCAACTCCACCCCCAGGCCGGCCCTTTAGGCCAGTCTGCAACGCCCCTAATATGGCTATATCTTTGAATTATTTCAAAACAATGTAATTTTTGAAGACTTTCTTATAGTGAGGAGAAATTACTATAAGTACTTGTTGCTTCCTTCAAGAAGCCATTTATTGAGAATTACATCCCTTGGGGGTAAATACCAATGAATTCACAGTAAACATAATGGATGCTCTACATAGTTCTATCAGTTTCCTACCACTTTAATTGTCATGACTCTATCCTAAGGAATGGTATGAAACTGATTTAATTATGCAATGCAGATACATCTATACTTAGGATTTTGTTTTGTGTATTCTTGCACAGCAGGGAGTTGAACGAGATGACCTTGTGGTCTCTTCCAACTCTATGATTCTATGAAATAAATAAATCTATATTCAATAACATATATTTTCAATAAGGGGTGGTAAATCAGCCTTTTATTACATCATCTTCTGATAAGAACAGTTTTTCTATGCTTATTAATCCAACTGAGACAAGTATAGTCAGCCCTCCTTAATATTCCTAAAAAGTATAAATTCCAAAAAGCAAATCTTGATGTTGCCATTAAATATGTGCCTTTATATTTAATGGGACTTGAACATCCATGGATTTTGTTACCCATTTTGATGTCCCTTTATATTTAATGGGACTTGAACATCCATGGATTTTGTTACCCATGGGGGATTCTGGAATCAAACCCCAGTAGGTAATAAGGATCCACTGTATTTCTTTCATATATAATTATAAAGAATGATAATTCTAATTCTGTTACATTTGGTCTCACTTATTAAACATTATGGGGCTGTGGATGTAATTGATAACACAGTTTGATTCCCTGGCTCTTAAAATTTATCATACTTGAGACAGATTGTTCCTTCAGCAAGAATAATTTCTACATAATTATCTCAAAATCTATTGCAACATCTTCTAGTATAGCTCAGAACTCTTTATAATATTAGTGGTGTAATTTGTGTATAGTGGTATAATTTGTGTATAGGTGCATCCTTGTTTATTTTGTATAACCACCCAATAATTATTTTTGGGAAAATACAAGTATATGAAATATAATATCAGCAAACATGAAATACATAAACATCAAAAGTAACACATTGGAAATTCATGGTAAAATAAATTATTTCCTTCCAATCTGCCTCTTGCCAGACTATAACATTTAGGGGCTATACAGACTGGCCAAAAGGGCCGGCCTGGGGTTGGAGTCGGGGCATGGTGATCGCACGCTGACTGCCCCGACTGCCCCGATGTTGCCATCATGCTGTGCATCCCACCACATGGATTGCAGTGCCAGGGCACTCCCTTGGTGCAGTATACAGACACACTGTGCCAAGGAAGCATGGAAAAGCCAATGCTGCAGTGGCAAGAGTGGCTTTTCACCACTTCAAAAAGGAGCGGCATTTGCCAGCTCTTTTTGGAGCAGCAAAGTGCTGGATTGGGGCCACAGCATGCAGTTGCTGTGGCCCTGATCCAACAAGGAAAGGGGCGGCAGGACACCACCCTTAAGGGCCACCTGTATAGTCCCTTACTCATAGATACACATTGTACTCCTGAGTAAATGTCACTATCATGAGTAGGCCTGCCAGACTGTCTCATGGAACAGTATGTTTGGGTAGTTACTTATGAGTATTATTTTTTCATTAATAATGAGGTTTCTCAACTTGCTTCAGAATGAGCGTCCTAACCTTTAGTAGCCTGAAATGTGTCTATATACAAAAACAAACTCCCCAACCAGGTATTACAAGTGGCAGCTGCAGAACCTATCAAGACACCTTGTAGCATCTTTGAGACTAACTGGAAGAAAGAAGTTGGCAGTATGAGTAAATTTGTTGCTGTTAACTGCCCTCGAGTCGACTCCAACTCATGGTGACCCTGTGGATGAGACAGCTGCAAAAAACCCTATCCTCCACTGCTCTCCTTAGGTCCTGCAAAATAAGGCCCATGTCATCTCTCACTGACTCTATTCATCTGGTGTTCATCCTCTCTTTCTGCTACCTTTTACCTTTCCTAGCTTTATTGTCTTTTATTGTCTAATGAGTCATGCCTTCTCATGTTGTGGTCAAAGTATGACAGCCTCAGTTCCATCATCCTGGCTTCCAGGAAGAGTTCAGGCTTGATGTGTTCCAGGATCCATTTGTTTATCTTCTTGATCATCTGTGGTACCCCCAGCACTCTTTTCCAGCACCACATTTCAAATTAGTTGATTTTCTACCTATTTGCTTTCTTCACTGTTCAGCTGTCACATCCATACATGGTGATGGGGAATACAAAGATTTGGATGATTTGAACTTTAGTACTCAATTGTAATCCTTACACTTTCGGATCTTATCTAGTTCTTTCACAGCTGCTCTTTCCATTGCTAGTCTTCTGATTTCTTTCTTTTTTTTCCATTATTTTTATTATAGTTTTAATGAATTTATACATACTATTACAAGCTAAATAAGAGGGTTACATAAATATCATTTCTTACATGTATAAATACTAAACTTTATTTCCTGTATTAAGTGTCCAATATAGCTTTAAATTCATATATTTAACTTTCCCCTATACTTAATACCAACTAAATCAATCTAGCTTAACTAATTCCCATTTACTTTCATATTGTTGGAATGTTTTTCCTGCTATATACATAGACAATTTATCCATACATATCAGTTCATTCAATTTCTTTTTCCATTCCTGTACTGTAGGTGTTATATCAGATTTCCAATGTTTTGCCAACACCAATCTCGCAGCTGTTACCATGTATAATAAAACACTCTTTTCCTCTTGCTTCAGTTATTCTTCCAACAGATCAGTTATATTTAAGAGAAACAGTTCGTGTTTAAATGGGATTTTCTTTTGTGTTACTTTACACATTATTTTGTGAACTTCCTCCCAAAATTCTTTGCTTTTATTACATTTCCACCACATGTGGTACATAGTTCCAATCCCTTCTTTACATTTCCAACATTTGTTTTCATTGTGCTTATTTATCTTAGCTAGTCTGACCAGAGTCATGTACCACCTATGAAATATTTTGTGAAAATTTTCTTATAATATATTACATCTAGTAAATTTATTACTATTTGTCCATGCATTTTCCCAGCTTTCTAGGGATATTGTATTACCAATATCCTGCATCCATAATATCATATATTTTTTTTCACCACTTCTTCACCCATTTTTAGCTCTAACAGCCATTTGTATGTTTTTTTATCCATTGTTTCTCACCGTCTTTCAAGATTTTATCAAATATTTTTATTTCCTCTTCAATTCCATATTTCTCAATATCCTTTCTAAAATCTTTTATTTGTATATATCTTAACCAATTTATATCTATCCTTTATTGCTGGCACTCTTCTCTAGTTTTTAATCTAAACCCAGTTGAAGATTTAATCAACAGATTTTCATAGGTAACCCAGTTTCCTTTTGTATGATATTCCTTACTATGGTACGCTTCCTGTAGTGATGTCCAAAGTGGTAGTTTATTATATATATATATATATTATATTTTTGCCAAATCTTATAAAGCCCTTTCCTTATATAATCTAGTCTTCTGATTTCTTGACTTCAGTCTCTGTTTTGATCAATAAATAAAAGTGCTAATTTTGTATTTTTACATTCTTGGCCCTTCGTTATTTATGTATTATCTTTATGCATTTATTCAGTAAATATACAAAGAACAATACAAGATCATAAACAGGCAAAGGAGAATCAAAAGTCACTGAGGAAACAAAATGACAGGGCACACCCTGAGGAACTGAGAGGCAACAGTGTTCATGGTGCTTCTTCCATATCTCCAGATAAAGCACAAAAGATAAAAAGGCTACTTTGGCCTTTATGTAAGGAAAGAAATAGTTCATTAGTGTCTTGAATGTATTTGACTGTACAATTATTGATATGCACAGTAATATTTAGAATAAGTTGCTGTTTTAAATAATTTCAACCCCTTCTTTACATTTCTGTGTAAATAGGAGATCTAAAGGGGCCTGATTGGTCTTTTTTTATATATATAATTCTTAATTCTTACCAGCCTATTTTTAAAATGCCAACATTTATTAGTAAAGAGATTTCATAGTTCCTGAAACATGCTGGTATGTATCATAAATTATGATATTTGTTTTGACTATAGCATGTACTAATATGCCTTGGTAAATGCCACATTTTATTGGTAGAGAATGGAAATGCATAACATTAGGTCATTAGCAGCCTTCAAATTTACCTTCTTATGTATTTAACTGATGACAATTCTAGACTGTATCACCTAATAAATCTTCAGGGATGCACAAAAACAAAAAAAAATGTTTTACTAAGAACCTAATTAGGACTCTGAACAGCACAGTCTTATGAATGTTTTTTCAAGAAATCGTGCTAAGTTCAGTTACCACCAGAATTGACTACATTTGTATATACATGAGGGGCTACATCCACACTGCAGAAATAATCTGGTTTGGCTCAACACTATGGAATTCTGGGAACTGCAGTTTGTTGTGGCACCAGAGCAATGGCAGTTAAAGTGGTGTCAAACCGGATTATTTCTGCAGTGTGGATGCAGCCTAAAACTCACTTAACTCAATAGGTCACTCAGTGAGACTGAATCTTCAGTAGCTTTTCTTAGATCTGAACTATAATGGATTAGTTTGCGAATCCAGATCTTGATTTTCAGTGAGATGGATTCAGGTATACACAAATACAGTAGCAACAATAATTTTATAATTTCTGGTGTGTGAGAGATATCACATCATTACATTGCAAATCATTTTAACTAATTCACCACTTAAAATTACCTCCAGCCTTTTAATATAAAACCTCTATTATTTTTCCATAGTTGTTTTCCAGAATGTCTGATTAGTGCAGGGGTCAGCAATCTACAGCCTGGGGGCCTGAATTCGGCCCCTCGAGGCCTTTGGACCGGCCCCAGGCCGGTCCTGCCACCACTGCCGCTGACCCCCACCACTGCCGTCGCTGTGCGCGCCGCCACCACATGTGTCACAGCCACCATTTTGTTTTCCAAATGGCAGCCACGACTCGTTTGCGCATGGGCAGTACTCCGGTGTATGCGCGAATGAGTCGCGGCTGCCATTTTGGAAAATAAAATGGCAGTCGCAACTCACTCGTGCATGCACAGTACACATTCCCCCCCCCCCCACCTCAGCCCGTGGAAGACCTGGAGACCAGCTGACCAGCCCCAGGTAAGAAGAAGTTGCTGGATTTGTGCTTGAATACAGAAGGGCTGCTTTTAAGAAGGGAATCAAACTTGGTTCATTTCTTCTACATGACCATCTCAGATCAGTCGCATCCCCAGGGCTGGTGTCACCCTCTATGGGAACTCATGGTTTTATGCCCCCCATTGACCTCCTCCCATTTCACACCATACAGAATCCTTAGTAATGCTTTTTTGCACTAATGTTATTCATAAATAGTAATTCCCATATACCACTGAATGTAATCTAATAGTTGTGACATAAACAACTAGCAAAAACTAAAATTATACCTTCAAATTACAATATCCTAAGCACAACCTAAATGTATTTACATATACATAGTGAATATTTGATTAAATGTGATGTTTTTAAAGAAAATGTAAAAAGAATAATTTTTAAAATTCATTTTTTTAAAAACAATAAAATTTTGAAATTTGAAATTTTAATTTTAAAATTTTGGGAGGCCTCTCCTTTCTCCTCCCACTGAGCTTCACCCTACTCACAACATCTGTTAAAGCATTTTAAAGGGAAGCAGATGAATGCCACAGCCCATTTGTGCCCAAAGGAAGGTGTTTGAGAAGCAGTGGTGTCATGCCCCCAGTGCTGTCCGCATCCCCTGCAACTCCAAGTGACGCTACTGTCTCAGATACAACTTGCAATCATAATAGTGCCTTGTACACCCTAATCTGAATGCATGCTACCTCCTCCCACATTCATGTTAAGACACTTACATTATTTTAGATGAGCATTTCAGCATCAGGTATTTCCTTCTCCTTTGGGGATTTAGTTTACCATCTTGCCTGATTAAGAGTTCTGAGTAACTCCAAAACTTACACACTACTTTTCACTGGGCATAATAGAAGTATCGACTAAAATAGATACTCAGAAAATAAAAATAGTTTACCTTTTTCTTGGATGCTTCTGATTTTTTTGAAATATTCCTTAGCTTCTTATGAAGATGATTAAGGACCTAAAGAGAGAAATCTGGTTTTACAAACCAAACAATCCAGTAAAAGCTGTAAACTCTTGACAAAAAAATATGCACACAGATGTTGGAAGCAACATCTATTGAAATTAATACCTTTTTTCTTCCAAATAACAGTGTATTATATCAGAGATATCATAATGTTCCAGGCAAATCAATCATAGGCTTTAGGTTAGTTTTCATTACAATGGGCCCGCCGTATTGGTGGGCTAGCTATCTGTGGATTCAAACACCCGCACCTCACCATACCCCATATTATTCCATGACATAAAGATATTACAAAATGATGTTGTGTATCTTCAAGTCATTTCCAACTTATCGTAACCTAAAGTAAAGCTGTCACAGGGGTTCCTGGCAAGATTTATTCAGAGGGAGTTTGCCTTTGCCTTCCTCTGAAACTGAGGGAGTATGAAGCCCAGTGGGTTTCCATGGCTGAACAAGAATTCAAACCCTGCTCTCTAGACTCATAATCCAAAACTCAAACCACTACACCATGCTGTCTCATCAGAAACTCTGTGTGTGTGTGTGTGTGTGTGTGTGCGCGCGCGCGTGTACATGTGCACGTGCATGCACATACATGCCTTCAAATCAGCTGTCAACTTATGGCAGCCCCATGAATTTCATAAGCTTTGCTTAGGCAAGAAATACTCAGAGGTGGTTTTGCCAGGTCCTTCCTCTGAATTTGCATCTAATTGTACTACAGCACTGCAGCTGATACTAATGAACATTTCTTCTAAATAAATTAGGCTTCTCCCAGGATTAGAGTTTGAGAACACTACAGGCCAAAAGAAGTTTAAATCAATTTTAAATCACAGATATATGGCATATTTTAAAGTCTTTGGTTTTAAAATCATTTAATAGTGTTGTATGAAAGGATGCCATTTCATCAGATTGGCACTATTACTTACCACAGACAGCTGTCTCACGAAATGGATTTTGGATGCAATGAAGGGCAGGAAATAGTTCTTTTTGTCATTGTAATTTTAATCTCAGGTAGTAAAAAATCACATGTGGGATTTTTTTGCCTCTTGCCTCTTGTATGAGTATTATTATTTTAACATGCAATTTGTTTTAATATTGTAGTAATTTAATTCTGTTTTAATGTACTATTTTTGTATGTTTTAATTCTACTGTTTTTTTAATATTGTAAGCTGCAGTGAGTTCCAATTTTGGGAGAAAGGCAGGATAATAATAACAATAATAATAAGAAGAAGAAGAAGAAGAAGAAGCACTTTGACTTAGGTGTATGGAAAATGCCATTTGCTGCTTTGCTTCATGCAGCAAAATGCATTGGGCTAGACTTGCACGCACATAGCCACCTACATTTCCCACTCTCATACACATAATGCTGCCGATCTGATTAGCAGTAGGGGGAACAGTGGTCTTTTGAACCAGCCCTCTTTGCTCATCCATTATAAATTTCATCAAACATTCATCATTATATACGTGATCCACTTCCTCAGCTTCAGAGCAGAGGCCAATGAAGAAGAGTGGAAATCCTTTTACAAGAGGTAGGAAATGAAGGATAAAATACGTTAATACAAATATATTTCATGATATTTGGAGGCTCAGCCTCGGAGTTTATGAAATAGCAGATTTCACTAGTACTTTTGCTCATGGAGGGAGGGATTGTGCATATAACACTGTAGTTAACTGCCATCAAGTCAACTTTGACTTGTAGTGGCCCTATGAATGAGAGATCTCCAAGTCACCCTATCATCTGAAGGCCATGGCTTCCTTGACTGAGGGCCTTTGAAGACTGCTACAAATAGTGCAAATTGAGTCCACTTTAACTGCC
Source organism: Phrynosoma platyrhinos (assembly GCA_020142125.1). NCBI lineage: Eukaryota > Metazoa > Chordata > Lepidosauria > Squamata > Phrynosomatidae > Phrynosoma > Phrynosoma platyrhinos. Next base: position 81,895,877 of record CM034706.1, on the reverse strand, counting down.
CTGACTCAGTGCTAGGGAATCATGGGAACTGTAGTTTATTGTAGCACCAGAGCTCTCTGACAGAGAAGGCTCAGTGTCTCAGAAAAAAATACAATTCCCATGATTCCCTAGCGTATATCCATCTGGAATGCAGTCTTCCTCTTTTCTTACTGCCTTACCAAGCATTACTGTCTTTTCTAGGGAGTCATGTCTTCTCATATGTCCAAAGTACAATATTCTCTGTTTAGTCGTCCAACAAAATCTAACAAGTCAGGCACAATCCAACACATTCAAGTTCTTATTCTACAGGCCCCCTTTACCTGCTTCCACTCTGCTATAAGGTCACAGCCACAGCTAGGAAACTAATTTTTATTGTGAAGAGAGAAGGTAGGCAAACCTGGATAGAGCCAGTCAATCACAGTCAGGGAATGCTGTGAATGAGAATTGGGGGGGGGGGGG
>CM034706.1:81883460-81895396 GCA_020142125.1 Phrynosoma platyrhinos | reverse complement strand
AAAAAAAAAAAAAAAAAAGTCAAGAGTTAGGGCAGTCAGAGACAGGGTACTGATCTGAATAGGTTTTAGGGAGCTGTGAATGAGGAAAGAATTCAAGAATTTCTTGTTTAACTTATATGATTTATAATAAATTATTTATTTATTTAGTTGATATTTTATTTTCTATAACTATGTCTGACTGTTCTGTTTAAGAACTGATAAGCAGACTGGTCACTATGACCACAGTGAAACCACTGAACAACACACTCACTTGTCCAGAATAGACCTGAGTACCAAATTCAGGAGGGATTTTAGGATTAAAAAAGGCATGGTGAGTGACAGGAGCCCGAGAGTTTGGAACTGCGAGACCAACCTGGAGAGGGAGTTCATCACACTTATTAATACTAACTTGGAAAGGGATTCATCAGATTTAATTGCTTTACTGAGAAATTACACCTCTGTTTTGCTGATAGTCAATGATGAAATAATTTTCATTTTTTAAAGATCAATTGGAATGATTTAAATGACAAATGTTCAAATACCCCTAAATTACCGCTCTAAAGCAACAAATTAAAATAAAGTGAAACCCAGGACTGTCACTGATGTTTAATGATTAAAATAACTTTAAAATAACCCTCAACATTTTTACTAAATTAGGGGTAACAAACTAGTCAAGGGTCTACATCACTGTCTATGTTTTGTAATTCTACAAATTTGTCACTACATTGCTGAAATGCAACAAAACCTTGTTAGTAAATTGTGAAGATGTGGATCTGGGCAGTTGTGATGTGCATCAGGCACTTCTGATGGGCACTGGGAAATTCTCATCCACACTGGGAAGTTCTAATGCATATCTAATCCAGTTTTGCACTGGCAATCTCTAGTCAGTGCCCTGATATGCATTAGGAGTACTGCAATGCATATCAATGGCCATTATACATCAGAGTTGTGGAGGATCAGTCATGGTTATCATTGCACAATGGATGTCCCTATATTGTAATATCATGGCAGCTCCTTAGTGAATATGGACATGATAAAAATACTGAATTCTATTTCCCAAACATGTAAGTCCACTTACAAAGATGTATATGCCATGCTGAATTTCAGCCTTAATTTTTAGGTATTTATTTCCATGTTCTGGTCCCAAAAGGGATGTATGGAAATTGATATTTTTCCTGAACCAATATTCTGTGATTTGAAAGGAGAGACCATGGCCCCAACCTGTCTGGAAGTTGTATCTCCTGGCCTGGAAACGTGGCTTAGACTCACAAATGTGTAACACCTGGCTGATGGTGTGGAAAAGGCACTATTTTATTCTCCGTCTTATCAAAGAATAAATCCTAATATCCTAGTATGTGTATCCTGTCAAATCTTAAGCAAAGTCATACTTATATGAAATCGGCTAAATCAGAACAAAATAGGATCAGATGAGAAACTGACAATTGACTTCATTTGGTACTACTACTTCTCTTGGTTATTAATTGTCTAAGAGCGTATCCATACTGCAGATTGACTACGCTTTAAGTGTAATGACTCAATGATATGGAATTCTGGGATTTGTAGGGTTTTTTTTAGATATTTAGCTTTCCCTGCTAGAGAGTGCTGGTGCCCCACAAAACTACAAATCCCAGAATTCCATAGTATTGAGACATTGAAGTTAAAGTGGTATCAAACTGCTTTATTTCTACAGTATGGCAGCACCCTAAAGAAATTGTCACTAATGTGTTCAGGAGTTTAATGATGCAATCCAAGTAAACTCACTTGGCATTAAGTCCTACAGGAAATCCATGATTGCTGGAAGCATGCATATCCATTAGGTAGTGATTTTACTCTGGGTCTTAGCTATCCATTTAGAAATATCCAACTATTTTAAAATACTTTCAGCAAGCTGAATAGCACCTTTACAGTCTGGACTAAATTGCTTCGCTGACATGGAACTTATCAGCTGCCTCGGCAGAATCCAGGAGGACTTAGATCTAGATAAATGAGACTGTGCTCTTGAGAGAAGTAAAGAATTTGAATTTCTTTTTGTATGGCATGAAGGATGCATTCATCAAACTGTCTCACTAAGATTATAATAATGATGCACTGAATGATGGGCAATCAAGAAAATTAAGGAACACCACTTTAAAACAGCCTCTAGAGATTTAACAGAATTACTAAAATGATTTTCTACACCTCATGTCTCACCATCATCCATTTGCTCTTTGTTCACAAGCTACATTTTAATATTTTAAAAGCCTTCCTTTCTAGCTCGGGGGGGGGGGGATTAGTACATAAAAGCATCACTGATCCTATTTTTTATGTGCTCTTTATATACAAATACTTTTATCCTTTCCCAAGAGGAGAAATAAATGGATGGTCCTCATTGACCATGGGTTTCACAAGCTTTTAAAATGGCCAGAACTGGAAGAAACTTAGAGAAAAGAAATTGAGTAGATTGAAAGATGAGAAATAAATACTTTACATAAAGGAATAAATAGATAAATAAACCACAATTACAGTACCACAACCTGATACAACAAAAAGTTGAAATTCTTATTTGTATTAACATTACTATTGCATCTTTTAATTTCAATTTGCATATTGGAGGGGAGGAGAAATGAATAAGAGACAATTGTAGGGAGCACTTGTTGCTTCTGGTAGTCCCCTTTCCTTTAAGTCTTTTCATACATGGGATGGATACTGAGCAACTTCCTCTAGCAGAAGCAGAAGGAATAATTCCAGATCTCACAGGCCTTTGCAGACTGCCAGAAATAGTGCACATTAAATTGAGGCACTGCCCTGGCTCAGTGCTAGGGAATCATGGGAACTGTATTTTTTTCTGAGACATTGAGCCTTCTCTGTCAGAGAGCTCTGGTGCCACAATAAATTACAGTTCCCATGATTCGCTAGCACTGAGCCAGGGCAGTGCCTCAATTTAATGTGCACTATTTCTGGCAGTCTGCTTAATTCAACTTGTAAAACCTGTGTAAGAACTACACTGACCAAAAGGTTCATGGACTATATGTGAAACCAGGAGAGAGAGAAAGTGTATTTTTCAAGAAACTGTAGGCTGCTAATTGCTAATATTATTGTATCCTGAAAGTTATGTACTCTATCCCCAGAAAAATGCATAAAAAGATATGCATACAAAATTTGGTTATAATTCATACTACAGCATTCGAACTCTTGAAAGAGTAAGTTTTTATCTTACAATCCACAATGATGGGCTTGGGGGGAAATCAGTGTAATATAAAGGAAATTTTTTTAAAGAAAAATAATTTTTTTACCCAAAACATGAACCCCTACTTTAGATTATTCATTTTACTTGTGGCAAGGGTGTTAGAAAGCCAAAGAATATATATATATATATATATATATATATATATATATATATATATAGGATGGTGGTCAGGAGAGTACCTGGTGGTGTGGTGGTTAAATGCCAGTACTGCGGCCATTCACAGCCACAAAGTTGTGAGTTTGATTCCAGGCAGGGTTTCAGGGGTCCACTCAGCCTTGCATCCTTCTGTAGGTTGCTAAAATGAGAACTCAACTTGGTGGGGGCAATTAGTTCACACATCGTAAACCACTTAGGAAGTGCTTAAGTACACTGATAAGCGATATAGAAATGTACTTGCTATTGCTACATGACATTTTTAAATTAATTCTTTACCTAGAATCTATTTTGGAGCCACGTAACAATGTCTCTCTCTCTCTGCCTCTAATAACCAACAAAACTGTCTATATATGAATGTACCTGTGTGACTGTTTAGACTCAAAAGAAGAAGGAGTGAAGACAGAAGGAAGAAATATCATCAATCTAAGATATGCAGATGACACCATAATACTAGCAGAAAACATTGCATACATCAAAGAACTACAGTTGTCCCTTGACATTTGCGGCTTGACATACACTCCTCCTTCCTTCTTTTGAAGGAAAAAAACCCAGAAGGGAGGAAGCAGACAGGAAGGGTGTGCATGCCAACCCTGCCCCTTTCCAGGACTTTCTCCAGACAGGATAACCCAGGCATCTATTCATCCTGGATTGACACACACACACACACACACACACACACACACACACACACCCCTTTCCAAGATGCATAGCTGTCTTTCCTCAGGCAGAATAACCCGGACATCTATCCATCCTGTAAAGGGGGAAGAGGATTGACCCCCTCCACACACACACACACTCCCCTTTCCAGGACAGACAGCTGCCTTTCCCCAGGCAGGATAACCCAGGCATCTATCCATCCTGGAAAGAGGATTGACGCGCCTTTCCAGGATAGATAGCTGCCTTAAACCAAGCAGCTACCTGTTCTGGAAAGGGGCAAGGAGTCAGTTAAAGGGATGGGATGATGGGGGGAAATAGTGTGCACTCCTGCTCCTCTTCCCTAGACCACCCCTCCTTTGAATTGGCTTCTAAGGGAGGTGGGAATTATTCACAGTTTTTTCACATTCACAGGAGTTTTGCACCCCTAACACCTGCAAATGTGGAGGGCCAACTGTACTAAGAAAGTTTAAAGAAGGAAGTGCAGATGAAGGATTACTCTTCAATATAAAAAACACAAAGATAATGACTATGGAGGATCTACATAAATTCAATCTAGACAATGAGGAAATTGAAACAGTTAAAGATTTCCTGTAGCTTGGATCAAACATTGATCAGAATGGAGAATGCAGTCAAGAAATCAGAAGACTAGAAATGGGTAGGGTAGCCATGGAAGAACTAGACAAGATCCTAAAGTGTAAAGATATAAAACTGAATACTAAAGTGAGAATTGTCCAAACCATTGTATTCCCTAACACCATGTATGGATGCAAGAGATGATGAAAAAGAAAGCAGATAAGAAGAGGATCAACTCATCTGAGATGTGATGTTGGAAAAGAGTGCTGAGAATACCATGACAGCCAAAAAGACAACTAAATGGGTCCTTGAACAGATAGAGCCTGAGCTCTCCTTGGAAGCCAGGATGACCAAATTGAGGCTGGAGTACTTTGGCCACATTATGAAGAGGAATGAATCACAAGAAAAACAATAATGCTAGGAAAGGTAGAAGGTAGTAGAAAAAGACTACATATCAGATAGATTCAATTAAGGAAGACCACATGCCAGATGGATAGACTCAAATAAGAAGGTCATGGGCCTCAATTTACAGGACCTAAGCAGAGCAGTGGAGAACAGAGGGTCTTGGAGATGTCTCATCCACAGGGTCCCCATGAGTCAGGGGCTACATGAGGGGAGTTAACAACAACAACATGAATGTGTGCATCTGCTCAGTCCATAGACACATGTAATTATATATATTCTTAAATAATTTTACTAAATTTTTGAGAAAATAAGTAAAGATTGAAAAATACAGAATCACTATTCAGAATTCTAGACCTTGTATACAATTCTAAGCATAACTATCATTTGATGTTATGTGTATGGGAAAACGTAATCCTGTATAGTAATGAAAAACTGTCAGTGGTTAGTTGCAAGCAACTTTGTGCTCTTAGGATAAGAGCAGCTTCCTATGTTTATTTTCTGAATATGAACATTGTAAATATGTCTATAATGTTGCTTTTTATCATTTTTGTTTTTTGAAACAAAGATTATTTTTTAAAAAAACATTAAACAGAATATTTTTTACATTACAAATGTTTTCCCCTCTGCATCTATAAGTCATTAATAACACATGAGATATAATTATCTTTATAGATCCTTCGATTTGTTTTAGTAATTACATTTGAGTATGGGGAAATCTGCTTTTAAATTAATTTATGGATTCAGTTTATTCACAGCATAACATACTCTCGATATGCAGTTGAGGCAAACATATAAACCTGTAACATTTTGAACTTCAGTTATTTATTCATATCAGAGTTCCCTTAAATCTCTGCCATAGGGTCTCAGTCTAATTCAGATATGGGAATTGTGCAGCCTTTCATATGTTGTTCAGCTGCAACTCCCAGCATTCATCATCACTGGCTATGATGGCTAATGCTGCTGGGAGCAGCTGTTCAAGAACATCTGCAGGGCTGAACAAATTTTACCCCAATGTAATTGCTAGCTCCAGTTTGTACAGGTCCATCAAGTCAATAGGAACTTGCTAAGTCAAAACTTGCTAAATCAACTTGCATTTCCATTGATTCAATGAATATTCTGTAGCTGGGACTAGCGTTGGATCTAGGCCAAGTTATCCATGAGAAGACATACCTCACTAGCAAAGACAAAATTGCTTAATAAAGAAGAAGACAGTAGGAAAAGTTGAAGACTGCATTCCAGAGAGATAGAACCTCAGAGCCAAGAAAAGAAAGTGGAAATGGCACTGGAGAGTAGTGGCTTTCTTCCTACTTCATGACATTATAGCACCTCAGTTCTCTTCCCATGGGAGACAGTTGTAAAAGTGTGTCTTTTGCCCAGCTGAAAAAATCTGCTTGACCAAAAAATGTTTTTATGGTCATCTCTTATGGGAAGAGAAGTGACATGCTACAATGTCATGTGGTTAGGCATGGAGAAAAGTGCTACTCTTCTGCTCCATTTCTTCTTTCTTTTTCCATGCAATGAGGCTCTCAATCAAGAAAGCCATGGCCCAGAATCTGCAAGACATGAGCAGCACCATTGATAATAGTGTGACCTGAAAGGTTCTCATTTATATAGTCACCATAAATCAAAGGAGATTATCGTATGCAGCTTTTAAACCGTGATTCCCAAGGGAAGGAAGTAGCATCAGTGATGCTGATTACACAATACTACTTCCATCCCTCAGCTACCCCATCCTTGTCCTGTCCCTTTTCATTCATGGAGGGAAACACATGAATTAACTGCAAATCATGCAATGCCGCAGGTGTGAAAAGCCATTCCAGGGGTATTCGTATAATTGGAAGTCATGTGGTGTCACTGCCCCCTCCTTTCCCCTTTCCCCTTTCCCTCCTCATCCTTGCTTTTTAAAATTATTATTATTATCATTTTTTTGCACAATTTCAGTGCTCTGAAGCCTCAAAATTTTGAAAAAAAAATCATTTAAAAAGGCTTAAATTAGGGCTGCAGACCTCTGTCATTCTGCAAAAACAGTTTGTTTGTTTTTACAAACCCCAAAGGCATGAAGAGTAAGACATGGAAGGAGGGAAGGGTTAATGGAGAAGACAGGAAGGGAGCACGACGTGAGCAGCAGCCCTGGTCACACAAATGAAAGAAGTGTGGTAATGGCTGCTCCAACCCTGGTATTTTGCCATTTATTTTGGCTTGCACAATTACAATGCCAAAGGCACTGGTGTGGTAATGTCCAAAGTCTACTTGATGGCAATTAACAACTCATGGCAGTTAATATCTCGTGGCAGTTAACAACAATCCATCAAGAGTAACAGAATCTGAATTTCATTCTACTTAACATTCCACTCATGGCTATTACAGACTACAGCATTGTGGAAACAGAGCTCATTCCAGGGAAGAGAGTGTTCAGATTGCACCCATACCACCTCCATAAAAAGCTAATGCAAAGGCTCAGGAGGACTCAGCCTGAGGGGAAAAAACTGGCCACTCCTTCACAGGCTAGTGGTATTTAATTCTGTACATGGCAGATGGGGGGGGGGGAACAGATCTTTTGGAAAATTATATGCCACAAGAGCAGAACTGTATTTAAAAGCTGATTTTCCAGAAAAGCACATCCTAGGTTATTAGTCAACATTTACAGAATCTGTGATAGTCTAGCACTTTGTACATAAGGGGGAAATCCTACTATGATATTTTGAAATAAAAGTAGATATCAATTACTAACATTTTTATCATACTTGAACATTATGAAAATAAACAGCAATGAAATTTCCTCCTTAATATTCATTCATATAAATAATTGTAAATGTCTTGATTACTATTAGAATCCACAGGAAAAAAGACACATCTCCAAGTGCCCAATGGATAGCTGTTTTATTCTGGAAAAGGCTTTTCTGTCCAGCAAATGGAATGAGATTTTCTGCTTCAGAAACTCCTGCAATTAGTTTTCATATCGCCCCTGAAGAGGAACATTGAAATATCTATAGGCTGAAATGTGTTGTGCTTTTCCCAAAATAAAACAGCCATCCATTGGAGATTAATTAGTCTCTTTTTTCCTGTTATTTCTATTGGGTATTCTCCAATTTTTGTCACTTATGTTACTGTTAGAACCATTTGTCTAATTGTCCAAGCAATGTACCTAGACACTACAACTCTTTCCTTAAGAAGGTTAAATTGGTGTCTTGCTGTCCTTCTATCAGCAGGTAAAGGCTTTTTTAAAATTCAAATAGACTTTTAGACTAAAGGCTGTCAAGGAAAGGGTTATAAGAGGATGCTGTATTGTTTTAAATTATACTTTTAAACTTTTTATCTTTTTAAACTGTATTTATCAATTACATTGATATGGCTAAGTTTAATTCTATTTCAATGTCACATTTTTGTATGTTCTTAATTATACTGTGATCATTTTAATTTGTAAGACATCAAGGAGTCCCAACTCTTTGGGGAAAAGGCAAGATATTGAGGCAGAAGAGTTTTGATAATCAAATTTTTAGCCAACTGTGTTAGAAATGTAGAAATAGATGTCCATTTGGTTACATGCAGAGAAGATTCTGGGAGATGGGCCTCTAAGAAGAAATATATGTTGGGAGATTTTAGTAATAGGCTTGTGTAAAATGTTTAGAAGCAGATGACCTTTGAAATGACCCTGAACGCATTAAGAACCAACAGAGAGGCATGGAAAAGCCAAAATAATTTACAACAACAACAACAACAACTAATAATAATAATAATAATAATAATAATAATAATAATAATATTTATTTATACCCCACCCCTCTGCAGAGCAAGCGGGGGGGGGGGCTTACAACATAAAATACAAACAATAAAAATCAATCCCAACCCAACTTTCCGACCCCTTAAAAAGTTATTAAACAATCCTCAGTTAAAACAGAATTTAAAATTTACGCCAAGGCCAGCAATTTACAACAATAGATCAATAGCAGATCGACAGAGACGGCTGTTAAGGTTGTTAAATGGGGGTGGAAAAAATACAGTTGGTTAAGCTCTTATGACCGGGAAGACTACTCGGGAAAGGCCTGCCGGAAGAGATCCGTCTTGACAGCCCTTTTAAAGCTGTCTAAGGTCATCAGATGATGGATCTCATTCAGCAGGCCGTTCCATAATCTGGGAGCGGTCATCAAAAAGGTCCTCTGGGAGGTTGCTGACAGTCTAGATTTTTTCACCTGTAGCAAGTTCATTCCAGAGGACCAAAGCACTCGGGGAGGATTATACGGGAGGAGGCGGTCTCGGAGATATATTGGACCCAAGCCATTTAGGGGTTTATAGGTGATTACCAACACTGGGTTCAGAAACTAATAGGCAACCAGTGAAGAGACTTCAGTACAAGTGTTATATGGTCTTTTTTAGATGTACCTGATCAAGACGGGAGGTTACCAGAGGTCACCATTTTCGAGATCCTTTACTTCCAGGAAAGAACACAGCTGGCGTATCAGCTGAAGCTGATAACAGGCACTCATGGCTATCACATTCACCTGATTAGTCATCTGAAGCGACAAGTCCAGGAGCACCCCCAGCCTGCGAACACAGTCCTTCACAGTGAGTGTGACACCATCCAGGACTGGAGGTTGTATCCCAATACCTGGTTTCGGGGCCACAACTATGAGTCCCTCTGTTTTATCTGGATTTAGTCTCAATCTGTTTTTCCTCATCCAGTCCATTACTGCCTTAAGACAGTCATTGAGAGAAGAGATGCCATTGGGAGCTGAAGCTGATGACCGGGACATAGAGAAATAGATCTAGGTGTCATCAGCATACTGATAACACCCAGCCCCATATCTCCGAATAAGCTCTCCCAGCGGCTTCATATAGATGTTAAATAACAACAGGGACAGAATGGCACCTTGTGGGACACTGCACTCGAGCTCCTTACTAGTGGAGCTGCTGTCCCCGAGCAACACCCTTTGGGTTCTACTCAAGAGGAAGGAATGGAACCACCACAGTGCAGTGCCTCCAATTCCCAGCCCCTTCAGGTGATCCAAGAGGATGTTGTGATCTAGTTCTCTGTACAAGGGTCTCCTGGTACACACCAATTCTTTTACTGATAAGGATGATACAGGATGACACTGGAATGTAGCCAGATGATATCTTAAGTAGATTTTAATGTATTCTGAAATCTGTATTCTCATTACATAAAAAATTATATGTTTAGGGTTTGAAATGCCCAATGAGGTAACAGAATTGGGTTTCTTTGTTTGATGGTTTATAAAATGAGGCAATTTTGATCTGTTTCTTTGCCCAAAATTCTGGAATGCAAATTCCTTTTGGACTGCTGGCATAATAAAGCTGTGTTCACAATTCATCAAAGTCTCCTCTCTTAACTCTGCTCTGCAAGAAACCTGAAAAGCTGTGAGTGAATAACTCATAGCCTGTTATTTCTGCAACAATATAAATAAAATTAATAATAATGGTGAAGATTAGAATATTTCCAAAGTTGATAATTAAATATATATATGACTTTACCTCACTTGTAATTGAGCTTTGTGCTCTAGAAGATAATATTTTAGTCCCATAGATTAAATGTAGGCATGATCACTGCACATTGTTAACAATTTCTATAGGTTCCAACTATTTGCCATTTTAAGTATTATTTTTATAAACACACACACACAAAATGACAAATATTATCCCCTCAAAATTACAATTTTTTGACATTAGGTTTCTTATCTGTCCTAGCCTATGCAATGCACTGGGGTGGGGGAAATGTCTCTTGACTGTTTTTCAGCAAAACATGATGCAGAGATTCAGAAGTACTGTACCCTTGTTTGTAGTGGACTCATCCCAATGGAATATCGAAATCAGGAAAAACAAGAAGTGCATTTATTATATATTTATTTACTTATTAAATTTGTACCCTAAATTTTGTCCATATCTACGATGCTAGGCAATTTTCAAAATACAATGTGAAGCCAAAGATTTTCACAGCCAGCATCCATAGGTTTTTGTGGGTTTTCGCGCTGTGAGGCCATGTTCTAGAAGAATGTATTCCTGATGTTTCACCTGCATCTGTGGCTGGCATCTTAGAGAATGGTGGCATGGAGGTGTGTGGGGTATATGTACTATATGACCCTTGGTTGAGAGGATTAGCATGCAAATCTGTGTATTGTTCTGTAGAGGCAAGGCCTCAGGGTGTGAGGATATGCAAGGAGGATTAGTGTCTATATAATTAATGGTTCATTGTCTGCTGGGAATGAGCATGTAAATTAGTATGTAAATCTGTGTATTGTTTTGTTGAAGTAAGGCCTCAGGGTGGGAGGATATATGAATAGGATTAGTGTCTATTTATTTAATGGTCCATTGTCTGCTGGGAAACCCTCAACCCTGGGTGAAGTTCGTTTGCATTTACCGAGTCCTGATTTTGGTGTTTTTGAGGATTGGTAGCCAGACTTTGTTTACTTTCAAGGTTTCTTCTTTCCTGTTGAAATTGTCCAGATGTTTGTGGATTTCAATGGCTTCCCTGTGCATTCTGACCCAATAGTTGGTGGCATGGTCCAGAATTTAGTGTTTTCAAATAGCATTTTGTACCCAGGTTGGTTTATAATGTGTTCTGTTACTCCTGATTTTTCAGGCTGGCCCAGTCTGCCGTGTCTCTCATGTTTTTTGTCTTGTTTTAACACTGCATTTTATGGTCTTTATGTAGACTTGTCCACAGCTGCACAGTATGCGGTAAACTCTTGTGGCCTGAGAGGGTCTCTCCTATTCTTCGCTGAGCACAGCATTTCATGGATTTTCTTGGTTGGTCTGTAGATCATTTGGAGGTTGTGTTTCCTCATAGGTTCCCTATTCTGTCTGTGACTCCTTTGATGTGTGGTAAAAATACCTTCCCTTTAAGTGGCTGTTTTTCTTGATTCCTGTACCTTTTTCTGGGTCTGGCCACTCTTCTGACATCTGAGCTGGAGTAACCATTAGCCTGTAG
>CM034706.1:81856820-81873520 GCA_020142125.1 Phrynosoma platyrhinos | reverse complement strand
GGGGGAGGGGGTTCCCCAATGTCCTCCCTTTGGAGCGGGAACCGAGACCCCTTGGACGGAGTGTTTCGAGGTTTTCTGTGGCCCAGCCAAGATGACCAAACTGAGACTGTCGCACTTCGGACATATATCACGAGAAGAGGGGACTCTGGAAAAAAACAACAACAATAAAGCTGGGAAAGGTGGAGGGAAGGCCACATGCCAAATGGATGGACTCTGTTAAGGGGTTGCAGGATTTAAACAGAGCAGGGGAGGACAGAGGGTCTTGGAAATGGCTCATCCATAAGGCCACCATGGGTCAAGATTGACTCGAGGGCAGGTAACAACAGCAGCAAAAATTTCCTCATTATCCAGGTTAAGTTTATGTAAATCCTCCATAATAATTTTTTTAAATTTCTTTATGTTTAACATTTGGCTGGCTTTTGCACTTTCTTCCTTGACTTTCTTTTGTGGTTGTTGCAAGTCTGCGATGCTCCCCACTAGTAGTATGGTGTCATCTGCATATCTTAAATGTTTGATGTTCCTCCTTCCTATTTTCACTGCTCCTTCTTCCATGGCTATACCTGTCCTATGTATGATATTTTCCGCATATAAGTTGAACATATAGGGCCTTCTCATAGTGTGGTCAAAGTATGACAGCCTCAGTTTCATCATCTTGGCTTCCAGGAGTATTTCTCATTTGATCTGACCAAGGACTCATCTGTTTGTCGTCTTGGCCATCCATGGTATCCTCAGCACTCTTTTCCAGCATGGTATCTCAGATGAGTTGGTTTTCTTTCTGTCTGCTTTCTTCACTGTCCAGCTCTCACATCCATCCATACATGGTGAAGGGAAATAGGATGATTTGGATGATTCTAACTTTTGTGCTCAATTATATGTCTTTACTCTTTAGGATCAAACTGAGGCTGTCATACTTTGGCCACATCATGAGATGGCATTATGTCATTAGAAAAGACAGTAATGCTAGGGAAGGTGGAGGGCAGCAGAAAGAGAGGAGGACCACACACCTGATAGATAGACACAGTCAGAGATGTTATGGGCATGGGTTTGCAAGAACTAAGCAGAAATCTCATCCACAGGGTTGCCATAAGTTAGGGTCTACTCCAGGATAGTTAACACCAACAGCAACTGGCTGCAGCTCCAATGGTCTTCGCGGATCTGGAGAGTAAAGAGCGAATGTGTTAAAATAGGAATAAATAGAATAAAATTTTATTTTATTCCTGTGAAAAGGGAATATTCTGGGAGAAGAATGTCTTCTCTTCTTTTCCTCACTAGGTGTAGCAGCGAGGGCCCTTCAGCTAAGACAAAATTTAAACAGAATGTGTAACTTCCTCCTTACTTTACTTGCTAGATTTTTCACTGCCCTTCCTCCAAAGAGCTGAGATAAGCACACTTGTTTTCCCCTTCTGTTTATTTATGTGTTACATTTGTACTACACCTTTCTTCCAAGGTATCATTTGTGGCCCTTCTCCCTATTCGTATGCTTACAACAACCCTGTGAGGTAGAGTAAGCTAAAATAGAAAATGACCAACCACCATCACCCCACAATGAGCTTCATGACCTAAGGGGGATTTGAACCATTGTCTTCCCAGCCTTCAACCAACACTGTAACCCAGGGGTAGGCAACCTTTTTGAGCTGGGGGCTGGGTTGCTGTCCCTCAGACAATGGGGGGGCCGAAGCACCAAAAATAAATAAATAAATAAATAAATAAATAAAATTAAAATTATTTTTTTAAAAAAATATATATGCATGCACACTCTCTCAGCCCCAGAAAAGCAAAACCCCTGTGGAGATTTTGCCAAGAAAACCCCAAGAACAAGTAATAACAACAATAATCAATGTCATCATGGCAGGTAGCGGCGGCAGCAGGACTGGCCTGGGGCCACTCCAAAGGCCTCAGGGGGCTGCATCCAGCCCCCAGGCCTTAGGTTGCCTACCCCTGCTGTAACCACTTGCTGCTGCTGCTGCTGCTATTGTGTGTCTTCAAGTCATTTCTGACTTATGGTGATCCTAAAGCACCCCCATCATTGGGATTTCTTGTAAGATTTGTTCAGAGGAAGTTTACCATTGCCTTCCCCTGAGGTTGAGAGAGTGTGGCCTGCCCAAGGCCACCCAGTGGGTTTCCATTGCCAAGCAGAGATTTGAACCCTGATCTCTAGGATCCTAGTCTAACACTAAACCACTACCCCATACTGGCTCTAACCACTACACAACAACATGGTTTTCACAATGACGGTGCAAGGAAGAGAGAGGGAGATTACTACAAGCATTATTCCCTCTCCTTTGCTAAAGCAGCCTGTAATATGGAGTTTGGCTATGCTCTGGAAACCAGCACTACTCCTTGGAAGCAAGTTGCTTGTTGTGGCCAGAAATGTCTGCCCATTTTCAGCTGTGTCTCTTCCCAGGAAAAGTAGTTTTCCCCAGAGTGATTCTTAATTGTTTCTTAACTGGACTGCTGCAATGTACTGTAGTGCACAGTATCTTGGAAAGGGTTCAGAAGCAAGAGCTTGTGAAAAATGCAATTCTCTCCTATCCTCTTTAGAGAGTGTTTTGCTAGTCTTGAACCAATTCTGCTCTTTTCTGAGTTCAATTTAGGGGACTGGTTTTGACTTAGAGAATTAGGGGGATTGCAGACTGCCAGAAAGTGCAAATTGTGCAAATTGAGTCCACTTTTAGGGTTAGGGTTAGTGCTAGGGAATCATGGGAATTATTTTTTTTCTCTGAGACATTGAGCCTTCTCTGTCAGAGAGCTCTGGTGCCACAATAAACTGCAGTTCCCATGATTCCCTAACCCTAACCCTAAAAGTGGACTCAATTTGCACTATTTCTGGCAGTCTGCAACCCCCCTTAGAGAAAGCCCTCAACAGTTGGGTGCCAGAATAGATAGAACAACCACCTTTTCCAGTATGAGCCTGCTTGGAATTTCAGATCTTCAACAGTGCATTCTATCACAATAAAGACTTTTCTGGTTAGTATAAAAGGCAGGTTTTCTCTATAGCTGTACCTTAGCTGTGGAACTCCCTTCTCAAGGGAAATTAAATGAAAATTCTCATTGTGTTATATTAAACTCAAATATACTTCTTAATGTCTCCTATGGAGCCACCCCATCTTCACTCTGCAGCCAGGATTTTTTAAAATGTTTTAATTGTTTTTAAAACAATGTTTTAACTATTCTTTTAACAGAATGGGTTCTGCATGTTTAGCAACGATCTGACATGAAGAAAGAAACAGAAAAATAATTTCTTGCAGCCGTAACTGCCTTCCCAGAAATGTGTCATCTATTTCATTTATGCTTGTTTAAAATGTTAGGAATACCTTCTGCTAAATTCACAAGAGCCCAGTTGGTTTTGTGTGTGTGTGTTTTAAATCCTACTTTTAATTCCAGTCAGTATTTGTACTCTGTTTTGCTTTCAGATCCTGCCCCATAAAATAACATAATCTTGTCTCTTATTACCGTTGTGGCATCTAACAATCTTTTTATTCAGAATAAATAAATAAATTCTTAGATGCTTATCTGAACTAACTCGTCACAGCAGATTTGTGCAGCCATTTAGAAACCAACCAAGTTATGAACACCAGCCTGGCTGGCCTTTTCTTTAGAAGCTGTACTCTCCTGTGGCAGTAAATTATAGCTACAGTACTGGCTTTGTTCTGCACATCACTATTACTTTGGAGTAGGTCTTTCAATCCCAAAATATATCACAGATATCCCACTACTGTGCAATCATGATCCTCTTTGAGAATAAATTAGTGAAAGTAATTGACAATCCTGTGCATCCCTTGAATCCAGGGTTCTATTCAAGCAGGTAACATGTAACTAGCTCATTTGTCCACAATTGATTTTATATTGAATTTATGTGCTTTATTGTCACCTTCTCTTATTTTCTCTCCTGCCTAAATAAGTTTTTTTTAATCTAGACATTTGGGTACACTATTGTAAAGGGATGGGGGTGACATGCTAAAATTTTACCTATGTATAGGATTGCTAGTGTCTGGGCCCTTTCACCCATTTACAATACTAAGATTCCACATTTAGAATTCTCAGCCAGAGAAGTCTAGTACTTCATCAAACTTTAAACCCAAGGATTCCATCGATGGCTGTTAAGGTGGAATCATAGCACTATTGTGTAGTATGAAAGGGGGGCAATCAGTCTTATCTCCAATCAGGATTCACAATTCACAAGGATTTTAAAGTTCTTTAATTTACAGGATTTGAGGAAGTAGATCCAAAGCCACCTTTTATTCCCCCCCCCCAAAAAAAGTGTACCAAAGATAGGAGTCGTTGGTTACAGGGCTTAGAACTCATCAAACAACTGGACATCCTAGAGCAGGGGTCTCCTTCCTACCAGCCCGCGGCCGGTCCTGCCACCGCCGCTGCTCGCGCCTATCACATGTGCACGACTCCGGGTGCCATTTTGGAAGACAAAATGGCGCCTGGCATCGCGCGCACATGCATGCTACTCAGGCGCCATTTTGTGTTCCAAAATGGCACCCAGAGCCATGCACATGCATGCGCGCCTCCAACTCCCCGGAAGACCTGGAGGCCAGCGAACTGGCCCCCAGATCAAAAAGTCCAGGGACCCCTGTCCTAGAATATTAAAGCAAGGAATAACTGTGATGACAGCAGCCTGACATTTTTCTTTGTGGGAACCCATAAGAAAAGAGGGTTCACCAATACAAGTTCCCAGTTTTCCCACTGCCTACCACATCCAAAGTATTTGGTCTTTGAAATGTTATTTTCACGTGAGGTTTAAAAAGTGCTACTTTTTCTTCCTCCTCTTTCTTCTATATAAAAGATGATCAGTTTTGCTAAACAGGAAAATTACCAATGGTGGATAATTGGAGACTCCTAAATGCTTGAGTATAGCACCATTATGAGTGCTATTGTTCATTAGCAACCCCTGCTGGTGAAATTTCCATGTCCAGGTTGAGTTTTCAGTCTCACCGGCGGATTTCTTTTCCAGCTCATTATTCCTCATGTTCTTAGAGAAATTTCCTATTAAGGATTTACTATTTGAACAGATCTAACCAGAAAAGAGTTTCTAAGTTTAGAAAAATTCAAAATTCAAAAGCACTTATGCAGTTTAATTAGGTTCTCATTTCCCTCTTTAAACTGTAATCCTTAAACATTTATTGGGACTAGTCCCATCAAGCACTTCATCAAGACTGATGTTTTGAAGAATACAGAATCTTGCTTGCTATATTTTCACATTGCAGATGGTCCTGGTTAAAAGATTTCCTACTATGGATTGAGCATAGTAGAATTTAGTTTTGAGTAAATACACATGACAAATAGAGTAATTATCACAATATTATAAAGCAGTCTTGTTTCACACAGTACTCATGCAAATTGTGTAGTGCTACAGCTGCTTTTATAGTAGACTTTGCAAAGAAAGATGTTTCATTCAAAGAATCACTACAGTTTGGAATATGATGAGCATTATATACTTCTGTAAGGTTTTACATGAAGAGATGTACAAGCTGAGAAAAGAATTCATTTTGAAGAGTGAAAATGTACAGTATGTTAATAAAATAGGAGAAGTTTATGAAAAATGTTCTAGGGGAAGAACCATAATTTTCAGAATAAGATGTTCAGAGCTATTTTGTGTAGTTTCAGGTGCAGGACAGAACAGTGAGAAGACACTGCTCTCTGAGAGAGCAGGATTGTTGAGTTTAACCAAGTTATAAATATAAATGTGTGTCTGTCTGTTGTTGTGTAGTTATAGACCTATCTCACTTTTTGTTGTTAACTGCCCTTGAGTTGATTTCAACCCATGGCGTCCTGTGGATGGGACATCTCCAAGGCCCCTTCTCCTCCACTACTCCGCTTAGTTCCTGCAAACTCATACCCATGACCTCCCTAATAGAGTCTATCCATCTCTCATGTGACCTTCCTCTCTTTCTATTTCCCTCCACCTTTCCTAGCATTATTGTTTTTTTTTCCAATGAATTATGCCTTCTCATGATGTGTCTGAAGCTCAGTTTTGTCATCTTGGCTTCCAGGAAGATTTCTAGTCACTAACAGTTTCTATTCGGAGAGAAATGCAGTTATGTCTCCATATCCACAGGTTAACAGATTCAGCCATTCATGACTTGAAAATATTTAAGAAATATATAAATTCCAAAAAGCAAACCTTGATCTTGTCATTTTATATAAGGGCATCATATTTCTGTGCCACTGTATTTAATGGAACTTGAACATCCACAGATTTTGTTATCCACGAGGATCCTAGAACCAAATCCCAGTGGCTATCAAGAGTCCACTGTAATACAAATAATCCATCCTCATGAAACATATGTGTGGGTAAGAGAGAACAAGCAAATTGGCATTTGATCATTACAAAATAAAATTCAGCTACTGGAGACAGGATCACACATAGAAGATTATTGCATAATGATATAAACTGGTTTACCTGATCTGTCTTAAAATTAGAAGCGGGCAGCATCCTGATAGTATCAGATGCATCGAGCTGCCAGAATTGCTGCCTGGGTCCATTACTACTCAGAGGGGCACTCCAGTGGCCATTTTTTCAAGCTGGAAAACTCCCAGCTTCGAAAAGAGGCGCAAGTAGCGCCCCTTCAAGTGGCAATGGAGCCGGGCTGCACCTAGGCAGCGATTTTGAAGGCTAGATGCATCTGATAATATCAGGATGCCACCCGCTTCTAATTTTAAGCTGGCTAAGTAAGATGGTTTATATCATTATGTGATAATCTCCATAGTTCAGATAAATACAAACAAATACTTCATAAGATTGAGGTGCGGGCTGCTGATGTCCCATTGAGAATGCATATCTCTGATACAATAATAAGTAACTATGCAGAAATAATCCAGTTTGAGACTGCTTAACTGCACGGGCTCAAGGCTAGGGAATCCTGTGAACTGTAGTTGTGAGACATTTAGCCTTCTCTTTCAGAGAGCTCTGGTGCCACAATAAACTACAATTCCCAGGATTCCCTGGTACCAAGGCAGGGCAGTTATAATGGTCTAAACCAGGGACAGGCAACCTTTTTGATACCTGGGCCGGTCTCCCGTAGCCCAGGTCTTGGTTGGGCCAAGGGGGGGGAATGGCTACCGCAGCCGCCGCCGTAGCGTGCCACAGCCGCCATGGCGCATGTCGCAGCTGCCATTTTGGTAGTCCAAATCGCAGCCGCGACGTGTTTGCACATGCGCAAGAGTACTGTGCATGTGCAAACGCATCGCGGCTGCCATTTTGACTTCCAAAATGGCGGCCGCAGCGAGAGCGGCTGAAAACGCGCCCCGGCGGCGGCGGCGACAACCTTCGGCCTGGGCCGGTAAGTCCGGGGCCCGGGGTCTTAACCGGCCCCCAGGCCGTAGGTTGCCGGTCCCTGGTCTAAACACTGGATTGTTTCTGCTGTGTTTTGGACCTATGTGCCATTTCACTCATCATCATTCACACTGTAGGCAATAGGAAATAAGGTTTTGTGATACTCTAGGGAATCCTGGGAATTGTAGTTTATTGTGGCACCTGAGCCCTGTGAAAGAGAAGACTACATGTCTCACAAAACTATAGTTCTCAGAATTCCCTAGCATTGAGCCAAGGCAGTTAAATAGGTCCCAAGGTTGTTTTTTTCTGCAGTATGTTTTGGACCAAGGATGCAGTGCTTGGGCAAAAAAACCCTGCCTTTCTTCGGATACAATAGACAGTGCACCAAATATTGGGGACAGCCACTAATCCTCAGAACAGGAGTACAGCCTTCATGTCCTAACTTTGCTAACAGCCATTCATTTAAAGGGGAGGGTGGGTTAGGGAACTGATATATGTATTTGTGTTTTTAACTGTTGTAAGCTGCCCCAACTCTGGGTGAGTTGGTGTACCATGCTGGTATATGAGATAACATTTTTAAATATGAAATTAAAAATAAGTACAACTAAAAATCCAGTTTATAAAATAAAGATATGCATTCTATTCTCAGTTCCGCTACTGTCATAGGTACAACTGGTGAGGACACAGAAGAGACAACCTTCTTGATGACTGGTGCCAGGCTGTGGATCTCTCTACCATGGAAGACTAGACCAGCTCCAACCCTGATCTTCTTCCATCTGCAGGTAAACATATTTTTATCTGAACAAACATTTGGTGACTAAGTAGCTTTATGGAAAGATCTTTAATGATTATTTGGGTGCTATATTGTTCCTGTTATAGTTTTGAATTATTTTGTATGGTTTTAAAGTATTGATGTTGTAATGTTCTAGCTTATTTGTTTTAAACATTTTATGACTACTTTTAAAATTCATGTTTGATGTTGTAACTTCAGGTCATTTCCAACTTAAAGTGACCCTTAGGTGAACAAACCTATCATGGGGATTCTTGGAAAGATTTGTTCAGATGGGGTTTTGCCTTTGACTTTCTCTGAGGCTGAGAGACTGTGACTTCCCCAGGGTCACCAGATGGCCTTCCATGGCTGAGCAGGGATTCAAAAGCATAGTCCAACAATCAAGCCACTACACCACCATTATGTTATGAGTCTTGGGTCCCATTTAAGAGAAAGGCAAGATATAAAGTAAAGCATTAAAATATAAATAAATAAAAACTGACTTGAACCCCTATCCTTAAGGCTGATTTACAGAGAAGAAGCTACATACATATTTCATGGAAGGGCTTTCCATAATGATGGGGCCAGGAGTCAAAAGGCATTGTTTATCTCCAGTCCTTTCCAGTTTAATTCAGGTTTAGATATGAGATAAGACAAGCCTCTTCTCTTCCTGACATATGAGTCAGGGAGTGAGATGTATTTATGTACATCTTTTCTTTTTCCCCACTGCATATCATATGAATAACCCACTATATTTAATGGGACCTGTTGCCAGGACAGTGTATTTAGGATGGCAAATTACTCTCTCTTTCATTTTTTGTGTGATTTTTTTTACCATGGCTTTGCATTGTCTATCTGTATCAATAGTGAGATATAGCTGCTTATGTAGAAGTGATTTAATATCTTCCAGAATTTCACATATCAAAGCAGAAGCACTTGAGACCTTTATTATCAAAGAAATGACTAACCCCTGAGCAATCTCTCTCACTCATAGATGTACATTATAACCTGAATGCAATTGCTAGTCCCAGCTACAGTAGCCTCAAAGAAATCAATTGTTTGAAAGTGAGTCAACAATTATGTAAATCCAGTTGATAAATGGATCTGCTCTAGTTTGGACTAGCAATAGAATTCAGGCTTATATGTCTATCTGTTATACAATGTATTCATTTTACTCTCAAAAACCATGTCCTACACAGTCCTTTAAAGGAAGATCTATTATAGTAATATCAACATTTTTTAAAATTAAGCATACATGTTTGTGTATGAGTATATATGGAGTGTGTGAGAGTATATATATGTGTTTAATAGTTGTGGGGATTGAGAAATATACATTGATTACATTGAAGAGAATTTAAAAACCTGCTTTATTTGACAGGAGATCCAGTTGATTTTTCTGTAGCAAAAGGTTGCATGTATTCATGTCTCATTCTGAAAACACTAAAGAACAAAATTAAATGCAGATTTAAAAAAAAATGTCAACATGTGCCTAGCTTAAAACTATACAACAGTCTAATATATGAAGTGCCACTGATTAATTTGCATAAAGGTACTGCAGTTTACTTTGGTTGGATTATGCTCCATATTCATATTAACAATAGTGCCAATGCAGCTGGAGTTATAGGCACCTATCGCTCATGTGCAACAAGTGGTAGATTTGAATGTGCAACTTTATTGGCATCAAAAGAGATGCTCAGCCAGTTCAGTGGAGATTAGGTGGAGATATGAATCCAGATATGTGGAACAGTAACACAGAGAGAAAACTCCTTACATGCATGCTGTGCCCCCTATTGAACAATATTATATACAATAAAATTTTCTCCAAGGGTACAGCCATTATACTATGTTGGAGCAAAGAATCTTCTGTATTCTCAATTTCTGAACTTTGTTTATTAAGAGCCCCTTCATATTCATTGTCCATGCTGTATCATAATTGTTGTAATGTATTTTGCTTATACAGAGCCACAATGCTGTAGTGGCTTGAATGTTGGACTACAGCTCTGAAGACCAGGGTTTGAATATCTGTTCAGCCATGGAAATCCTGTGTGTGACCTTGAGAAAGTCACACTTTCTCAGCCTCAAAAGAAGGCAAAGGCAAATCCCTCCTGAGCAAATCCCGTCAAGAAAACCCTATGATAGGTTTGTCATAAGTAGGAAATGACTTGAAGGCACACAACAGCAAAAATTTTGCTTATATACTTCAGAGTCCACAAACATACATTCTTCATGTAACTCCTCATTTATATAATTTATATCACTCATACCTCTCATTTATAAACATAGAACCTCATTCATCCTGTGGACTACCAGATATTTCCCATATCCTTTGAAAATTTCTGGATTAATAAACCTGTATTAATCTTTAGTGAAAGCCATCAAAGAAGACTCCCTAAAAATATCTAAATGAATATGCATACAACATTAGCACTGTTTCCAGAGAGGTAGCTGTGTTATATATAATCATTGCATACTAACAGTCTATATCAGGTGTGATATAAAATAATACAATAATCTGGTTTATTGTTGGTTCACTGTGTGTAGGAGAGCTAAATATACTGTGTAGACAAGAGTACTGAAATTGTATGAAAGCTAAAAAAATTATGCCAATTTAAGACATTTGTTTACATAATAATTAATAATACTTTTTGATCTTATACAGTTCTATTTGGATATCACAATATGTCATTCCAGTCAACTGACTGATGTAAGCATACCCTGCTCACCTTATGAACCAATCTTGTGTATTGAAGCAAGGGTGCTAATCTTGCATTATATCATATCAAGCTTATCTCCACTGCACATTCAGCTTATGCTAGTACTTTGCCACCATTGTATGCAATATATAAGACAATATCAACACTAGGATGAAATTAGGTGCATATATTCTAATGTGGAGACGGGAGTTTCCTATACCAGATCATTTCCCCTCAAAAACACTATAGGACTCTCTGAAAGAATTCCATTAGTACAACTACAGTATTTCCTGATATGAATGGCCATGAGTGGATTCAGTGAAAGCAGTACAGATTTTGATGGGTCTTCTCTCGATTTCAGGATGTCCTGGTTAGACAATATTCCAGATTTTGATTAGAACCAGTTTCTGTAGCATTTGTTAGCAAACTAGCCACAACAGTTGTTTTAAACCAGGGAAGCAGCAACCAAGTTTAATGTATGATGGGGACACATCTAACTGCTTCCACAGAGCTGATGCCACTTTTCACACCATGTTTCCAAGGAATGCTGAACATTCCTGGAACTACTAGTATGTTTGAAATAGTAGGCAGCAAAAACTAAAAGGATATGGTGTTTTGTTCTTTCCAGTTACTACCCTGATGGAAGACTGATGTTTGTAGTGAGACAGTCACCACTAATGTTAGCTTGGATCTAGTTTCACCTGCTTCGTAAGCTAGTTCTACTCAATCATAGAACAAGTTTTCAGTGGTCCTTTGTCTGAAAAAGAAAAAAATTGTCTAGTTGTCTGTGAAACTATCCCCCCCCCCAAAAAAATCTTCCAACATTGTATTAGATAATGTGGGATTCAAGAAAGATACCAACTGCACTAATATGGATGCATTATCACTTTTCATAAGCATAAATACATGTAGTATTTGAGTGGCAATAATATTGTTCATTTTAATCCCATTCATATGCCAATTCTCTATTGTATTATCTGGCTAAAGCTCTTGACTCTTTTTTCTGTACTTACAGCTGTGAATTATTATAAGAGCTGTATTTTAAGAAATTTAGTCAAAACTATAAATGCAAAACCAAACACAATGTTCTTGCTGTCAGGCATACCCATGATTAAAGGCTCAAGGAACACAAACTATATTCTGATAAAACCAACATAGAAATGGTAGTTTTATTGTTGTTGTTAGGCAGAACAATGATAATTCAGCTCTCTGCTGCATGTATTATCATGATTGCAACTTTCATACCATTTTCTATATCTACCAAAAACATTTTATGGACTTCATGTTTTGATCATTTTCCATTTATATTACAGCAGAGCTCCAAAGATGGCATTGCCCCTAAAGAGTGCTTGGAAATTGAAGCTGGTGCTGGAAAATGTTGAAGCAAAATCTCTTTCCAGTGTGAATTTATAGGCTGTAAACCAGATCCCCCTCTTCTCCAGATGGCCCCTTTTCTGGCCAAAAACAAATGGTGCAGAGGCTTACATTCCTCATTTTAAATAGACTGCAGTCCCTCAACTGTTTAACATCAAGACATCAAGTGGCATGGGGTCTGTTACAGTCCAGCTCAAATGAAAATATAAGCCACTCAACTATGCACAGTGAAGAATTTGCCTATTATTTTACAAATAAAATTGGTGTAACTTTGGCCCCTGCTTGTTCAGTGTTGATGGATACTTTTCCATTCATGCAGGCTGAGGATGTGGACACATCCCAGGAGAGAAGAAGAGAGAGCCACACCACTCAACCCTTGCCGTTCCTGGCTTGCTAAACAGACAGAGGGTTGGCTGAGTGGGTCCCAACATGCCTGAAGGAGGCTGTGGTAAGACCTCTTCTGGGAAAAAAAACTTTCGGGACCCTACTATACTCCATAACTATAGGCCATTCTCAAACAAAGTGTGTGGTGGCTTTTCAATTCTAGGGGTTCCTGCATGAGGCAGATTATCTAGATCCATGTCAGTCTGGTTTCAGGCTTGGTTATCAGACAGAGACAGATTTGCTCACTTTAGTGAATGGCTTACACAAGGAACTGGACAAGGTTAGTATGTCCCTGTTGGTTCCACTGGACTTCTTGGGGATTTTTGATATCATGGTGTCGCCTATCTTGGATGGGGCTTGGAGGTACTATTCTACAGTGGCTCTGTTCTTTCCTCTTTCTCAGAGGGCGATGCAAAATCCCTCAGGGTTCTGTGTTATCCCTATGCTATTTAACATATACATGAAACTGCTGAGAGAGGCTATCCAGAGTTTTCCAATCAGGTGTCACCAGTATGCTGATAATACTCAGCTTTATTACTCATTTCCACCTAATTCCAAGAAAGCTGTTTCTGTACTAAACCTGTGTCTGGCAAGTGTATTGGACTAGATAAGAGGAAACAAATTGAAGCTTAACTGAGATAAAACAGAGATGCTCTTTCTCAGTAGAAAGACAGATCTGGAAATAGGGATTCACCGTGTTTTAGATGGGGTTACATTGTCCCTGAAAATGCAAGTTTATAGTTTGAAGGTACTTCTGGATTTAGTTCTGGGCCTAGAGGCCTACATTTCAATAGTGACCAGGAGTGCATATGCACAGTTAACCAACTGCTCCCATTCCTGGAGAAGTCAGATCTGGCCACAGCAGGACATGCCTTGGTCACATCCTTTTCAGAAGTATAGTTGGCCCTCAACTTTTTTGGGTTTAACATCCACAGATTTGAGTATTCATGAGTTTACCGTCATCCCACTGTGGCTGCTTTCCAAGAAGAAAGTGGTGCTTTGCTTGGGTTCCTTGGTCCATAGAGGTAGGAGTGTAGACTGAGTTAAGGATCCCCAAACCTTAGCTCTATCTGTGTTCCTATTTATGTGGGCTAAGAAGCATGAGAAACATGTACTTGCCTTCCAGGCTTTTCCACCGCCACTCCCCAAGGCTTGAGACTGTTGTGAACATGCAGTGGGGCCCAGCCACCAGGCATGTATTCTTCATACTCCCTACACCTGAAGGTTGAGGCTGATGTGTGAATGTGCATGCAGCAGCTTTGGGCTTCAGAGGAGTGGAGGGTGGCAGCTTCTAGGCACATATTCTTAATGCTCCTACTCCAGGGAGCCAACCAGCCACCTGCTTTGCAAAACTGAGGAGTGCACCCCTGCCAGCTGGGCTTTTTCACTTGTCCCTCCACTGCACATGTACCATGGTTTCAAGGTCCCTAACCTCCAGGAAAGGGTGCAGTTGGCGTATCAGCCGAAGCTGATAGCAGGCGCTCCTGACCACAGCATTCACCTGATTTCTCATCTGAAGCAATGGATCTAGCACTCCCAGACTGTGAGCGCAGTCCTTTGAGGAGAGTGTGACCCCATCTAGGATTGGGGATTGTATCCGAATACTTGGGTTTGGGCCCGTTACCATTAGTACCTCTGTTTCAATCTGTTTTTACTCATCCAGTCAATTATCACTTTAAGACATTCATTGAGAGGGGAGATGCTGTCTGAAGTCAAAGGTGTAGATCTAGGCATGGAGAAATATATCTGGGTGTGCATCAATAATCAGACTTCCAAATTAAGCCCATGTTTTACCTGCTCATTTCCAATACATAACAAAACAGAACATTAAATACAGTATATATAAATTAAGAAAACAGTGTATTGCAATGAATATTTCACCACTTGGGGGAGAACTAACAATGGCTTGAGCCATGGCATGTAAAGATGCCCTAGCAGAACTGGCTCCATTTTGTAATAACTCTTATTACACATACATTGGCAATATAGCATCTCAGGCCTAAGTATGACATCAGAATTTCTGTTTTCAATGAAAAGTGTTCACCTGGATTTTCTGAGACACATTACCCAGTACTTGGTTTAGCTAAGCAAATGACTCAAGCAAACACTCATTTTAAAAAGACATTATGGGAGTATTAAGTCAATCACCCATGCCACAAAGGTGTCATATCTCATCAGTTTAATTTCCTGTCTGTGATAACAGAATTTAGTAGATGTTCTGGCTACAAGATTTAACCAGGAAAGGCTTTGCTCACATAACCCTCACTCTCCTAGTCCAGAAAGTCAAAATTGGTTCAATTTTAGAGCATATATGTAAATATTCTGGCAGGGTTGTAGTACAGATATGGTTATATTAGGCTACAGTATGAAAACCAGTCTCTGACCATATGCGCATTCTGAAGTATCATGGTCTCCAGAAACATGGAGTATACATTTAATAAATAATAAAGAAGATACACATTCTCTTTCTCAGAGGCAAACAGTATCCTTCTGAAAGTATTTTTTTTTTTTGGTGGGGGGTATCAACAGAAGAACAAAAAAAATAGTTCATGTCTATTCTTACATGATTTATATATTTTTAAATAAATACTGTCCACCATCATCCAGCCTAAGGAGGAGAGAGAGGCAGGCCTGCTCAATCGGCCAAAGTAACAAGAAGCCCCCCTTCTTCCAATCCACCATCATCCAGCCTAAGGAGGAGAGAGGCAGGCCAGCTCCATCAGGTCTAGCCCAAAGTAAGATGAAGAGCTCTCCCTCCAGCCCATCCACTATCATCTGGACTCAGAGGGGGAGAGTGGCAGGCCAGCTCCATCGCCCAAAGTAAGAAGAAGGCTCTCCCTCCTGCCCACCCACCATCATCTGGCCTAAGGAGGAGAGAGAAGCAGACCAGCTCCATTTGCCAAAGTGAAAAAAAGGCCTCCCCTCCTTCCAATCCACTATCATCCAGCCTCAGAGGGGGTGATAGAGGCAGGTCAGCTCCATTGCACCTAGCTCAAAGTAAGACAAAAAGCCCTCCCTCCTGCCCAAATGCCATAACCATGGCTTTAGAGGGAGAGAAGAACCAATGAACTTGATCCTTTCCCCATCACCACTCCCTTTTCTTTTTGTGTCATGTCTTTTTACATTGCAAGCCTGAGGGCAGGGAACTGTCTAATTTTTTTAAAAAAAAATTGTTAGCCACTTTGAGAGACTTTGTGGATGAATAACAGGGTATAAATACTCCAATTAAATTAAATTAAATAGAGAAGACAGAAATTGCTGGTTAAGAGCCAGATACTTCATTTACTCAATCCTCCTTGCGCAAAATGGAGCAATGATTGTTGCCATGAAAAATGTTTAGCATTAAAATGAGGGGGAAATATTGCAATGAATTCTAACCAACTTTTAGGAGAACATCATTAGTAAATTTTGCGAGGCTAGAAAAACTGACCCTGTATGATCAGCAGGACACAAAATATATTTCTTCCCAGAGATAATCCGTTAATTAAGACCAGAGCTTACATCAATGATTAGTTAAGTGCAGACGGTCACGAAAATCAGTATTGTGGAAAGGGCTTAGCTATAGAAAACCAAACAGACCAAAACCAAAGCTGTCAGTCTTAGTAAAAAAGAAGGAAGGAAGGAAGGAAGGAAAGAGAAAACTGTTTTGTTTGTTTGTTTGTTTGTTTGTTTGTTTAAAAAAGAAAGCCACCTAAGCTGAAGAAAGTCACTAAACCTGGCAGCCTAGCAGCTATTACGAAAAATTTAGCTTACCCAGATCTCCAGATTGCCCCTGCTATAAACAGGTAGCAGGCAACAGGAAACTCAGTGATCCATTTTGTTTTATTCTATTTCTCTTTGGAATATAAGAGTTAAGGCTGTCTGGCTCTTATGGAAATCTGTGAACACAGTTGCACAACTAACAACTGGGCCTGCAAATATTATTTTTTAAGACTACAACTCACAGAATCCCCCCTCCATCATGGGCACTTTCTAAAACAAATACATTTTCTAAGTGCTGTATGACTTTGTGGACTTAATTTATATCTAATTGTTTCCCATACTATGTGTTGTGTTCCTTTAGTATGCAAGCATCAACAGTTTGCTACTTCCTGAAAGAACTTGTCATGCTGGTGTTCAACCTGCTTGGGGACAGTAGTGAACTTAATTTCCTTGTGAAAGAGCAAAGGTCCAATCCTTGTTATGCCCAGTTTTG
>CM034706.1:81759076-81769302 GCA_020142125.1 Phrynosoma platyrhinos | reverse complement strand
GCAGATATCATTGGACTGCCTTTGAGGGACTTGATGGAACACCTTGGACACTTGAGTGACAGGTAGTGAGGCATCCTGCTTGAGATTCAGTTGAACTTTTTGGTATACTTCTCTTCACAAAGTGTTTGAACTTGAAAACAAGTGCTGTGGTTGTTGCCAGGGCTGGTTTGTCACAGTTGCTGAAGGGCATAGCAATCATGCCAGCTCATTTATGAAATTGTTCTCTGCATGGAGTAGCACGGACCCACGTGGATTGTTTAATTGCTTGGCTTGGCTTTCGCTGAGGTCCTTCCTGACAGTTGCAATATGCTGATATTTTTATCCATAGCAGCATACTGTGGGATTCATTCTTTTTTCAGAGTGATTAGAAGTTAAGTGGAGCAGAACAAGGTAGAATTAAATAAATCATCATGCTTTGAAAGATATGAGTTTTCCACCTCTTGCACATGGTAGTGAGATTGAAAATGAACACAGCTGTAATTTTAGATCCCAAGACTGAATATAGTGCTACTTTACTGAGAGCATTTCAGCTGTTTAAGGGGTTTATTTTTTAAACAATTTTTTCCAGAATGTTTTTATTTTACTATGTTGCTTTTGGTAAGCTATCTGGAAAGATGCAAGTAGTTTAAAGAAACAAGTACTTATGGTAAGAGTGTGTCATATTTGGTTTGCTGTTGCCATGCGGTTTTAGAAAATATTTACAAACTAAAAGACAGTTTGGAAAACATCGTAACCTTCCAGCCATTTTGGTATCTGTTCTTCTTTTAAAATGGCAATCTTCTTCTAGCTGGAAGCCTACACTTCTGAAACTGAAAGGCCAACTTATGTCAATGGTAAAAATGAAAGTGTAAAATATTGCTTACCATTCTGCTCCAAGATGGTTAAAGCTTTATTAGGACAGTTAATTTGGGCTGCAATTCTGTGGCCATTTACCAAGGAGTTAAGTGGCCACTGAACTCAATGAGACTTCCTTCTGGGTAGACAGATTTTAGGACAAGCCTAAGCTGATTTCTGAAATTAATTACTGCTGGTCTAATAATTATTGAATATAAATGTATGTGGTTTCACCCAACGCTTTCTTCAGAATCAGATAACTTAATTGCTTTTCAAAACCACAAAGTAAGGACAGTAAAGATTATGGAATAGTGACACAATAGTTAAGCCAAAGTATATGTAAACAATATAACCAAACATTATTTGCCTACATATTCTTAAGACCACAGCTCCCACAATCTCCCAGCCACATGGTTATATAAATATGACACTAAATAATTAAATAAATAAATATTACTGCAGTTAAAGATTCAACTGTAAAAGAAATGTAGATCGGTGCTTATGAGGATATCAGTGTAAGAAACTGTCATTGTTTTCCCTCCAGTGTACCAAGATATTATTTCTTGTGTGCCTATTTCATTTCTGATTTATGGTAACTCTAATGCAAACCTATCACCCAAGATCACCCAGTGAGTTTCTATGGACTAGCAGGGATCTGATCTCCAGAGTCATAGTTCAATGCTTAAACCACACTACACCAGCCAGTCTTTCCAGTATATTATACCACTGTGATATTTGTGCCCATTGGCTACAGTTGTTTCTTTCTCCTGTACACGGTCCAGAAGCCAATGGCTCATGGACCAGCACCATTCCAGGGACCATCACTGAGTAGCACTGCTGTAGAAAAATTTAATCTTGTAGCCATTAAAGTGGATCCCACCCCACCCACCCCAGAATGATCACAGGGTTGTAGGTAACCCTTCAAGATTTAGAGTTCCTACTTTTGCTTCCAGAAAAATATAGAATTATAATCTTCATTTCATATTAACACCAAGGCATGGACATAGCACAGGTATGAAATTGATCACATGAGAGGACTGTTCTGAATGGCAGAAGCCAGCATGGTGCAGTTTGAATGTTGGACCTGGGGTCTGGGAGTTCCAATTTCCATTCAGCCATGGAAAGCCACTGGGTGATTTCAGGCAAGTCACATTCTCAGCCTTAGACAAAGCCTGTGACAACTTCTCTCTGATCAAATCTTGCTAAGAAAACCCTGTGATAGGTTTGCCTTAGAGTCGCCATATGTCAGAAACGATTTGAACACACACACCAACCACAATGTGGAGTGGCAGACTGTTCATCTGCTGTTTGGAGCCAGCCTTACCTCAGTGGCCAATCACATCTGTTGCTGTGTGCAGTAAGAGCCAGGTAAATTCTCTGTCATCCTTTCCACCCTCCCCATATAGGTGTGGGAAAGCCTCATGCCTGCATCCCTATAGTCAGCAGCTCCCTGTAACCAGTTGGTATAGTTAAACAATGCAGATTGGTTAGTGGGCTAGTAGAAAGTGGTGTGGTCTTCTCTACAGTTTGTGGTTGTAGGCAGATTGCATCTGCCTTACTGCAAGAAACAGATGCTGTGAACATTCAGTTTGAAGAAGTCTACATGCTACTAGGGTTCACTGGGAACAGGCCTCAAATGATAACATGTTCTAAACTGACCTCCTGTGGTCCAGCTACACATTTACTTTGCTGAGCACAGCTAGAGTACAAAAGGCTTCTCTATAAATGATAGTAATGAGAGAACATTTTAATGGTTTAGAAAGCCTGTCTTAAGGGTGGGTGTAGTGAGCTGTGCCTCTGCTGCCAAGCAAATGGGTTTGAGAGTCATTGTTAACATCAGGGCCAAATATTTAGCACTGGTATGAAAGAGTTAACTTGAATTATTGACCTTGTTGGATCCTTTTTGCTTTGGCTTTGCAGTTTAAGGTTGGGAAAAGGTATGAAGACTGGACGAAGGGATGAATTTGGCTCTGTTGCTTACTTCCTTGCAGAATTCTCATTGCTATTAGGATAGAGATGGACCATGCTTGCACATGTTTAATTTCTTCATTTATTTTTGCACTATATAAACTTTGGAAAGCCATGTTCCATCAGCCTCACCTGGTAGGGGTGCATGTCAGGCCAAGGACTCTTCATATGTCCAGTGATGGGGATTTGAATTTGCTCACCAGCCAAAGGATAAGTCTGGGTAACATTGGGGGAGGGTCGGTTCTATCATTGGCTATGTGGGGATGCTGGACCCGATCAGCAAAAGGGCTGGAATGCTTCTCTGCTGTATACCATTTACTGCAACATTTACCAAAAATAAAGCTTATGCTATAGCAGTAATGTCTGCCAGTGTTGGGCATCAAAAAAACCCTTGGAGATGGGTGGAACTACAGCAAGTTCTAGAGCAGGATAGTTGGCAACCTTATTGCTGCTGAAGGCCCATACCCTTGCAAGATATCTGTTTTTATTTATTTATTTATTTATTTATTTATATGCCACCATTTTCCCCGGAGGGACCCAGATAAAAAATTTAAAATCTCAATAAAATTCAAAACAATTAAAACAACTAAACCCAGTATAAAATCACATAAAATATACCAAAGTTAAATACAAACTAAAAACCCACCTGCTTCATAGAAACCACCCTGCTATGCAGTATATACAAATGTCTGCCTGCATAAAAATGTTTTTACTTGCCAGCAAAAGACCAACAGGGAGGGAGCCAGCCTAGCCTCCAAAATTCTGTTGATGGTCATATGTTGGTAGTGGGTGCAACTGAAAATGAGCAGTGGGCTGGGCCAGAGGGGAAAATGAGTAGATCACACACGCATACATTTCTGCCAGCTTCTCTCTCTCTCCTTCCCCACTCTTCTCTGGGTTATGAGGGATGGAATAAATCACTCACACCAAGTTCCTGAACAGGTTAGTGATTTTTAAAAATCAGACAGCAGGCTGAACGTTATCTATGGCCCAAAGCTGGTAGTTGCTTACTTCTGGTCTACCTAGTAATGGAAGACACACCAATAAGCAACAAGCTGGAAAATAAAATTATTCAGGCCCAGCTTATCTGAAGGATCATATTCTCTCACACAAATCTGCCCATATTTTTGAGATCTTTTGGGAAGGCCTCTCTCTCTGTCCCACCACCCTGACAACTGCATCTGAGAGAGGGTCTTCTCACTGGCTGTTCCCAGACTCTGGAATTCCTTTTCCTAAGAGGGTAGACTGGCCCCTTCCTTACTGTCTTTTCACAAGCAAGTGAAGATTTTTTCATTTCAGCATTGAGGATTAGTTGCTATGAAAGAATGGGCCTCAGATAATGTACTGCATTTTCTTGTTGTTGTGTTCCTTCAAGTTGTTTCCAACTTATAGCAACACTAAGGCAACCCTATCATGGGGTTTTCTTGGCAAGTTGGAGGAGGTTGCTATTGCCATCCTCTGAGGTTGAGAGAATGGCACTTGCCCAAGGTTACCCAGTAAGTTTACATGGCCGAGTCGAGATTTGAACCCTGGTCTCCAGAATCAATCCAATGCTTAAATCACTACACCACGCTGGTTCTCATTTTCTAGTGGTTGCTTTCTTTCAAATGGTTTATGTTTTTAAAAGATTATAATTCTTTGATAGTTTAATTACATTTTTAATTTTTATGTGTGGTGATTTTAAAGCTGTGTTTGTTTAATTGTTGTAAGCCTCCTTTAATCCCAAACTGGTGTAATAACAGGATATAACAATAATAATCCATGCATTTAAGGTATTACTGGCCACCTTAATAATCTGCCTTGAACAAGTATTGTGACTCATCAAAGATAATGAGCTCACAGAAGACACTTGTCTTGGCTGTAGGATATATGGAGTGGCATTACTCAATGAATAGGGGGAAAAATACATGCAAGTGATCCCTTCAGACTGAATTCTGAAATGGCCTCAAAGTGGTGAATAATGCAACAAGTAGTGGCCTATTACAGTTCTTAGAAGTAATCACTTCCATGACCTCAGTGCTAAAGAAGAGTTCTAATTGTCACCTTTCAAAGTACTTGAACATCACTTGAGTGAGTGATAGAGAAGTAATGAAGAGAACATTAGCAGTGATGCTGCAGATGTGGGAAGTATACTTGTCTGTATGGATACCTTTGAGGTGAGGTAGCCATTATGTTTGTCACAGGGATTCCTCTTAAAAACAATGTTCCCATGATATTCCTATATTTTCATCTAACATTAATTCATGACCAACTCCACCATAGTACAGCTCTAATGGCGCCTCCTGGTAGTATCAGTAAAACTGTGTGAGATGGTAAGAGCCTGCAAAAATAAAAAGATGACAATACATGAAGGAAATACTGTTTTTACAGGTATTGCTCTGATCTGCCACAGAGAGGGAATCTGCCACTTTGTTTGCTGATAAGAAAGACAAGGGCTTCACATCTTTAATAGCTGTATAATTGGAGGATTTTAATTTATTATTATTATTATTATTATTATTATTATTATTATTATTATTATTATTTGCTGAACTAGCTTTTCAAGAAGGTTAGGAGAAACTGAGCTCATTTTCTGTACTCTATTGTTGTTAAGTTCCTTCAAGTTTACTGTGACCTTTGGTGAGCCCATCATAGGGTTTTCTTGGCAAGATTTATTCAGAGGAGGTTTGCCATGGCTTTCATCGAAATCTAACCTACAGCACCTGATATTACAGGTTGAGTCCCTTATCTTAAATGCTTGGGACCAGAGGTGTTTAGGATTTTGGATTTTTTTTTTGTTTGTTTTGGATTTTGGAATATTTGCATATACATGATGACATATCTTGGACATGGGATCCAACAAAACATGAAATTTATTTTTATTTCATATACACCTTATACACATAGCCTAAATGTAATTTTATACACAATATGATGAATAATTTTGTACATGAAACAAAGTTTGTATACATTGAACACAGATAAATGTAAGGAACTGCACTTAGGGCAAAAAAATGAAATGCATAGATATAAGATGAGGGACACTTGGCTTAATGAGACTATATGTGAAAGGGATCTAGGAGTCCTTTTAGACGAAGTTGAACATGAGTCAACAGTGTGATGCTGCAGCTAAAAAGGCCAATGCAATTTTAGGCTGCATTAATAGAAGTATAGTATCTAGATCAAGGGAAGTAATAGTGCCACTGTATTCTGCTTTGGTCAGGCCCCACCTGGAATACTGTGTCCAGTTCTGGGCACCACAATTCAAAAAGGATGTTGAAAAACTGGAGCATGTTCAGAGGAAGGCAACTAAAATGGTGAAGGGTCTGGAAACCATGCCCTATGAGGAACGACTCAGGGAACTGGGTATGTTTAGCCTGGAGAAGAAGGGATGTCATATTGAGGAGGGTGCTAGCTTGTTTTCTGTTGCTCCAGAGAATAGGACTCAGAACAACAGATACAAGCTACAGAAAAAGAGATTCCACCTCAACATTAGGAGGCACTTCCTGACAGTGAGAGCTGTTCAGTAATGGAACACACTTCCTCAGAGTGTGGTGGAGTCTCCTTCTTTAGAGGTCTTTAAACAGAGGCTGGATGGCCATCTGTCGGAGATGCTTTGATTTTGAGTTCCCACATGGCAGGGGGTTGGACTGGATGACCCTTGTGGTCTCTTCTAACTCTGTGATTCTATGATTCTATGAACCATAAGAAAGCAATGGTGTCGCTATCTCAGACACCCATGTGGGCAATTTTGTATTTGGAATATTTTGAAATTGAGAATACTGGATAAGGGAGACTCAGCCTGTATGTTGTTAAAGATATAACCTTCCTTTCAGTTGGTCACTGAGTGTTTCTATGATCCTACCTTTCAGAGCCAAACTAGATATAATGTTATTCATGGAGTATGTGTATCTGTTTAAAAACAAATTGCTAGTTTTGAAGGGCTCATTTCAAGCTAGGAGCATAGGAGGGAGGAGTTTAACTTTTTGCCATGAACCCATGGCAAAATTATCAAGTGGGTGTTGTCTGCTTATTTCCTTGGAAGGAAAGTTCTTATTGGCACCAATAGGGACTTTCTTTCTAGTGAAAACAGCTAGCACTGGGAGGTCTGATTGGGACCATGGTGAGGGTGAAAGGTAAAACCCCTACCCTGCATGTTGAGTCACAGTCCATTTCTCTACTATCACTTGAAGCCAGCAGGCAACAGATATAAGGCCTTAGGTTAGTTCACTGACCCAATGGCTTTCAGATCTTGTATCATTTTGTGCCTGTAGGTTTTGCCCACCTACCTTTAGTAAGTGGAGAAAGTGGCCAGAAGGACTTTGCTACAGTTGCTCCCAGTAATCTGGCAGCTAGTGTTGTATTTACTCAAGCTGTCGATAAGACTATTCTCTGTTGCAATGAGCCAGGCAGCTCATTGAAGAGTGGAGTTTATTAAAATGTTATTCCTAAAGAATTAATATTGCTCTCTCAACACTGGTTGTTTTCACCCTGACCAGCCTATTTTTCAATTAGTAGAAGGCCCACTGTAGCATTGTCTAGTTCAAGGTACAGAGAGAGTATTAGCTTCTATTGTGTTTGTGAAAGTTCTCAGAACAAACTTTAATGATTCTGTAAGAAAACCATATGAAATGTAGGATGTTGCCATAACTCAGAAGCACATAAACACAAAGTTGCAAATTAGCGCTGTAGGAACTGCTTTCAAATGGTTTTTCTAGAGACCATTTCTTGGATCAAATGACTTCATGTACAATGGTATGTTCTTTTCATTTGTTGACCTTTGATTGTTGAATTCAAGCTCCTCAGAGATACTGATAATAGAACATGTCTATCAAATAGGAAGAGTTCTTAGCAGAGACCTTCAGCAAGATTTTTCCTAGTACAAGGCAGGTAGTAGAGGGTGTGTCTGGTGACAGGGTTGTGTTTAATAGTATAGTACATAGTTAAACATGAAATCCAAAATATTTACTTGAATGTAAGTCCCTTTGAGTTCAACAGGAGACATTGCCAGAGAAGTGGATATGTGGTTTGCAGTTTAATTCATCATGTCTAAATACAAAACTTTTACTCTGTAAACATAAAAGTATAAGATTGTTTTGTTATATTTCTGCTCATGCTTGTATCATATTCAGAATCTATTGCATTCTTTTCCTATTCAAGTCAGAGGCTGAGATAGGGGGGTTGCAGATTGCCAGAAATAGTGCAAACTGAGTCCACTTTTAGGGTTAGGGTTAGGGTTAGGGAATCATGGGAACTGTATTTGATTGTGGCACCAGAGCTCTCTGACAGAGAAGGTTCAATGTCTCAGAAAAAAAAACAATTCCCATGATTCCCTAGCACTAACCCTAACCGTAAAAGTGGACTCAATTTGCACTATTTCTGGCAGTCTGCAACCCCCCATAGTTATTGAAGTTGTTGATTTTGTTGGACAAATACATATTTTGCTCTTGTTTGGGTCAGCTTGGTTCAGTAAAATATGGCAATCAGAATCTGATTCAAGGACACAACCTTTCATCCTCTGGTGGTGTTCCTTGTACAGTATTGCAGAATTGTGTGAATGTCTCAATATCAATTGATGTTTGCCCTGAGCCTAATAATTTCATTTAGACCAGAGCTTCTACAGAGTGGTCACTTTAGCACCAAAAAGGGAATTATACAGTCTAACCAGAACCCCTTCTTCAAGATGGTATAAACTGTTAGCAGCCCACACAAACCAACTCCCTCTTATCAATTTTCTTATTTTTTAAAAAATAAGTCCTTCATCTTTGCATAAGCACTGAATCTGTGCAGCAGATGCAAAATGTACAACTTTGCAAAAGTTATTAATCTACAACTTCTGTATTACTGGATCTCTGGCCACTGTCCAACAACATATGTAGGACAACAGCTTTGTAACAGCTGTAGCTATCTGGAGGTTTGTAGATTAGATAGATTTTCTTGGATCTTTGAAGCCAATAGCATGTTTTTCCTTTTCATTGTGCAATTTAATACACTATTATGTACCTTATGCCCAAAGTATATATAACCCAGTGCTCCATTTCAAGGTGGCTCTTATTCCCTCCTAAGCTGTTCAGCACTGGACCTCCTAAGTTCTTTATCAGAGAGGATGATGATGAAGCTACTATGCTTTATAGTTTCTGACCCAAGAAGTATATTGCCTAATTTTATATTTTGGCTGTGTGATGCAGAGATATATATTTTAAAATGTATATAAGGAAGGGAAGAAAATATACCACAACAGCAAAAAGAGAGAGAGAATGGAAGAGCAAAGGATAAGAAGAAGTTATTTTGTTTGTCTATGCAGGTATGCAAGACTATTAAGTGAAGACCCAAAGAAGCAAGTTTTCAGGAAGCTTTAAAGGAATAACAAGAGATAGGTATCCTGCAGATAGCTGGCAAGCAGGTGAGAACTTGATGGCCAGCAAATGGCTTATAATATTTTACAGCAGTTTCCTCTCATCCACCAGCTTAACAAAGCTCATCATACATCATTGTCTGGAGTCGACTCAGATTTCCACATTTCTATGCCTTTGCTTAGTCTCAATGCCTTTGCTACACTCAAATGCAAATATGAGTAATGATCCCACAGGAAAAGCAATATCATTGTATGCATTAAATGCTGAAAAATGTTTTTGGAGTGAACTGACTTAGTATGTTGTCTTTGAAAGGCTTTAAAGAGGTATGAAATCCACAGGGCTGGGGAGCAGCTTTCCCTGATGTCACAATACATAGGTTCCATATTGTTACCTGGCTTATTTTCCAATTATGTTTCACCTCTTGCTTCTTGAAAAGTGGTAGGTAGAACATTTGTATTCCTCCACATGTTGCCACTACTGTCAAGACTGACTGACATTTTGATTGCTATTGCCACTGCTGCTACTTTATTTAATTTGGCAGTTTAATAAATGGTATGCTTTTCTCATCATGTATGTTTATATAATAACTGTACTTACAAGGCACTATATATTTAAATGAAAACAACATTAAAAAATAGTATCTGGTGTGTGTGTGTGTGTGTGTGTGTGTGTGTAGATGTGTGCATTCATGCGTATATTTTTTTCAGATATGAACATAAGGGCACCCCCTCACCCGTTTCCAATGTTTTTTTCCCCAAAATTTGATCATATCTAATACTCTTATATTTGTGAGAGTAAAACAGTTGGCTTTTAAAATACAGGTATATGGATATGCATTCTGTGCAGTTGTGCTGGCCACATCATCATAGGGTAGTCTCTGACAATGCTGGCTCTTTGGCTTAGTAACGGAGATGAACACTGCCCCCTACAATTGGACATGACTTGACAACCTTGTCAATGGGAAATACCTACCTTTATATGGATATGTAACAGCTTGCAGTATACTTGCCTGAGGGAAAGCTTTCTTTATGTGTCTATTTGTTAGATTGCATTGGCTGTATTCTCTGTGGATGAATCATAGAATCATAG
>CM034706.1:81726350-81743074 GCA_020142125.1 Phrynosoma platyrhinos | reverse complement strand
AAGTATGGTCACACCCTAGATTTTAGTGATATTATGTGATATATTTATGATTCTTGTCCTGATGATCCCCAGCATTGTATTTGCCCCTTTCACAAGAAGGGAATTTGCTCTTTTCTGACTGTATTTGCACCATTCAGGCAAAATGCAACCATTTTGTTCACACAAGCATGTGGAGAAGAGTGCTCTGAAAGCAGTGATGTAACTGGATTCAAGCTTTTAAGGAGAATCCTGCTGTGTGTGTATCTGTATGGATGGATTTGACAGATGGGAAAAAGTGAGAAGATGACAGTGATTGTGCTATACACTTTCTCTCTCACTCAAGATTTTTAAGAGAGATTGGAAATAGCGATAAACTATTTTTTCCCCCACAGGAGTGGGTCTGCAGCCTTTGTCAGCCTCCCACTGGTAAAATATATCTCTCCCACCCATGTTTGGCCCCTGCTTCTATTTGGGTGCCTCTCTTCATGTCCAATGATGGCCACACAACCACCTCAAGGAAACTATCAAATGGTTTTATTGTATTTTTGTAAGAGACTCAGAATTGCACACTTGTTGCAGACACTAGTTACTCAACAAAAAGGAAGGGAAATATGATAAATTTCTCTGTCTTTCTTTTGCTGGCTGCTACTTGGTCGTAGACTCTTCTGAGGATAATTCATTTTGAGAGCCTGTATCTTCTGAAATACTCAAAAGGTTTGTTTTTGTTCTGTTGTGTGAAAGGTTCAAATTATTATAACAGATTCCACTGACAATATAACTGACTTTTCTTAACAATATGTTTATTTGATAAATCACAGCAATGCCTTCAGGTGACAGCCAAAGATAGAGAGAAAACAGATATTTCCTAACCCAGGAATAGAAAATCAAATGCTTTGTGGATTCATCAACTGTTAGCTTTTTTTTCTTTTTGGAAGAAAAGAACAAGAGGTTGGAAATGATACCTTTTAGATGACAATCCTCAGAATCTCACACCCATCATGATCAGTGGACATCCTCTCTATAGTATTCTGGGAATGGATTCTAGGAACTGTCATCAAAAAACAGCTTTTTAAGCTCTGGAATAAAAGCCTGTTGAGGTGGCAGAGGTTTATAAAAGGTCACAGATTTTAAACTAGGACTAGGTAAGTATTTTATCCAGTTTAATCATTACTTCAGGATAAAGGAAGTTGTGGAGACAACAGGCAGATTAGAATCTTGGCACTAGCCAGTGGGAGCGAAGCCAGGAAAAGATGGCGGCTGCTCCCAGAATTGGAAGAGAGGAGCAGCTTTGAAAGTGGTTGGTGTTTAGTGTGCCCTGTAGGGTTAAGAGCTGTTGAGGCTAGGTTAGGCTGCTGTGAGGGCAGTTAGAAAGGGTTTAGGTACCTGAGAAAGGGACAAAGAGGTTCTTTAATTAAACTGTTGTAGTGTGCTGTGAGAGACATAGTGTTTGGTGACTAGTGGAGACATAGATAACCAGAAGGATTATAAAATACAAAAAGATTTATAAAGGTTCTGTGGGAACTTAGTCTGTGAGGAAACATATATAAAGCTATAGAGAAACAATTACAAAACCAAGCTAAAGAAACTGTTAAACTGTGTAACTAATAAAGTATTCATACACTGTATCCATTGTGAACATCATCCACTAAAAGAGATACTATTTTCAGCCTGACTTGTAAATAAATGTATTACTTTGTTTCAACAAGCAGCTGTTTGAAGTGATTTCAGAAACACATTAAAAATGCTACCAACATTTGAGAAAAGTCTTTTAGGTTTGGGACACTTTAGATAACTGCATGTGTGGATGTCAAAGAATAGTGCCAGGCTGGGGGGGGAAACTTGGGACCCAGAGTGCTGGCATCTAAAGAGAGTTATAGTGCAGGAGACACTTAAGAGAGTCCCGGGTTCTTGTTTCGCAGTGAAGAATTGGTGGGATAGTGATCATCACCTTTACATAATTGGGTGGCATGGTGGCACACCTTTAAAAGGAGTGAAAGGTCTTGAGAGATTTTTGCAGTGCCACATAGTCACCTTCATAAAATATGTGGCAGTTATGGAATCAGAAAGGCTCATTGGGTTGCCATCCAAGAAAAGTAGTTGGGTGGGTGAGTCTTATCATGACCGAAGTACTTCTTTCATGGTATGCATAATTAACATAGAATTTGTCACCACATGTAATGTTCTGCTCTACCTTAGATGTTCCTTTTTTTAATGAGGCTCAATTTATCAATAATTATTAATCCCTCATAGTTAAATGGCCTCTTTTATGTTTAGAAGCCATATATTTGTGATTAATAGATTCTGTAACTGTCACCAAGAGATGGTGGAGAATCTTTTTGCCCTGTTCTTTTCCCCTGCCAGAGTCACTAGTATGAGAAATAGAATGCTGAACTTGATGAGCCTTAGTCTTATCCAAAGGGGTTGAGGACAGAAGATTAACAGGAGGCTTTGTATTTTTAAAGGACAACAAGTACTATTACTACTAGTGCTTCCCCTTTTATTTGCTCCTCCTGGTATGCCTTTTTTCCAAATGACATTGAAAACATCTTACAACACTTAAACAGAGGTTAAATGCTACAAAAATAGAAACAATATACTTGTTTGCTTATTTATTACATCTTTGTCTTGTCCTTCCTTCATTGGCCCAAGGTAATATGCATGTCTTGCCTTCTCCCCACTTTGTCCTTACAAAAACCCAGTGGTTACTCATGGATCCTCATCCCAAAATGGTGCAGGGAGGGGCCTTCCTTACTTGGTTCATGAACCACTGCTGCAAAAACCCTGAGAGAAAGGTTAAACTGAGAGAGAAGTGATTGGGCCAAGATCATGTAGTGCAACTGGAAACTCCCACAGAGAAAAAAAAGTCATAGGGATAATAGGAATGGTATGGAAAAGAAAATATAAGTGGAAAGGTTGAGGAAGATGAACATTTTCAGTCTAGTGAAGAGAAGACTGAGGCCTAACATGATTGAACTCCTATTATATCTAAAGGATTGCCACAGAGAGGAGGGGACAGTTTTGTTCTCTGCTACCACAGAGGGTACAACCAGGACTCATAGTTTTAAGTTACAGGAGGGGTGATTCCTGTTGTACATTAAAAGGAAATTCTTGACAGTAAAAGTGGTTTGGCAATGGAACCAATTGCCTGGAGAGGTGGTGTTTTCTCTTCCTCTGGTGAACTTCAGAAAGAGGCTGGACAGGTACCTGTTGGAGATGCTGTAACTGGAATTCCTGGGTGACACTCTCTAGATTACCACACTACACTCTTATAGTGCTGCTATTCCACTTTAACTCTGGCTGCCTCCTCTTGCATTCTGGGATTTGCAGTTTGGGGAAGGGCATTTAGAATTCTCAGCCAGAGAGCTCATAGGCCTCACTGAACTACTAACCTCAGAATGCAACAGGAGACAACCAGAGTAGTAAAAGTGGAATAGCAACACTATATGAGTGTAGTGCGGTAATCTAGTCTCTCTCTGTCTCTCGTTCTCTAGACTCAATGGCCTATCAGCCCCTTCCAACTCTATAATTCTGTCATTATATCTATGGTTCTATAATTATTTGACATAATGCAGATATTTAAAATTCATTCAGTCACATCCTGCCCAATGCTTGAATTCAGAGATATATCATAACATGGCACCAAAATGATGCTAATGTTGTGGCTAGGTGGACCTCCCTGAAGAGAGCATTCATATACTAAAAACCACACCTAGGTAACAAAAGACATTTACTCTGTAATTCCTATACTGAATTAATTCAACAGTGATTTGCAGAACTGAGTGACTCAGTTAAAGCACTAGAAATTTATCTAAAGAACTACAGGACTTATTTTAAAATAGGAATAAGCACAT
Organism: Phrynosoma platyrhinos; assembly: GCA_020142125.1. Classification (NCBI taxonomy): domain Eukaryota; kingdom Metazoa; phylum Chordata; class Lepidosauria; order Squamata; family Phrynosomatidae; genus Phrynosoma; species Phrynosoma platyrhinos. Next base: position 81,739,244 of record CM034706.1, on the reverse strand, counting down.
GGCAGTCTTGTGGCTAATTTAGATTCCTAGATCAGGCATCCTCAACAGCCCTTTGCCTTTGCCCATCTATTCTTTCCCAGTTGGAAGAATGAAATGGGATTAGTGGAAATAATATAGGTAGTTTCTAAGTCCTGCATGATCCCACAGATCTCCATCCCTTCCATTGATTCGGCCTCAAGATGGCATGGAGATTTTTCAAAACAGTGAGTGATGCTAACTAAAGTGTGGGCATGGGTACTTACAAGAGTTTGCAGAAGCATGAGGTGAAGTTTCCTTTTGTGAGGAAGAGGATTATCAATTGGTGGGTAGCAGGGTGGGGATGGATGTCTCAGTAGCTGACATCATAACATCTTTTTGGCATTGTACTCTGCACAGGCCAGTAGTTGCCAACCAGAGTTTTGTAGTCTTATATGATCTGTTGCTGCTTTTTAGGAATTTTGCAAATGTTTTCAAAAAACAAGATAAAGAGGGGATAGCTTTTAGTGTTTTAGGAGCTTATCGCTCAGTTAAAATAAAGTGTCTTCTTACCTATCTCAAATTCAATTCAGGTGGCATCCAGATACTGTCACAGGGTTTTTGCCATTGAATCTGCTGCCCAAATACAACCCGGGTCAAGCCCGGATCCCTGGCATGCCTCTGTTCCATGCCAGGAGTTTTCTGGTGTAAGAAAATGGCTGCCAGAGTGCTCCTGGGACAATGGCTGGACCTGGGCTGTATTTAGGCAGCAGATTCGGTGGCAAAATCCCTGCAATAGTATCTGGATGCTGCCCAAATTAGAATTGAATTTAGGAAAGGTAAGACGCTTTATTTAGCAGAGTGATAAGCGCCTTAGTATTGTTTCCCATGCAAATGTGCAAAAAGGCTCCTTTCAATTTCTCCTTGATCCTCTTGTTGCTCAGTTTATGAATTTAATATAATACACCACAGATTGATTCCAGAAAATTTTATTCATACTTAACATGGTATCAACAATTTCCATGACACACAAGACAGATTTAAACATAGAAAATGCAAGTATAATAAGTCTAGATTTCCCAATTTTCCCTGAGGTAGTGTGTTCCAGAAGCAGCATCAGTTGTGACTAAGGCTGGAAAAGAACAGGTGAAATGCTGTTCTGATATTCATTAAGAGTATAATTTTGATCAGAATTTCCTCCCTTTCATCTCCACCTTCTGTGAAAGACTCTGGCAGTTTTATTGAAAAAGGGAAGACATATGGTCATGTGAAACAGTGCAGAACTAGCAGAAATATGAGACTTTTGGGGGGAAAATTAAGACTGACTGCTTAGGATGCTCAGTGGACTTTATATTGTGTCTTTTGGAGGAGAGGGAGGCAAATACAGATGGTGTCTATTTATTGGACTGCCTGCCCATAGCACCTTGTTTTTCTCATTCTGTGTTAATTAATTTTCTGAGATGATTAGTGTAGCCATTCACATCATATTTGCACAAACTGTGCTCTTTTGCATAGAGCAGCACAAAATACATGTTCTGCATTCAGGATAAATAATATTTATTTGTCAACACTATGTGTATTTTTTAAAATCTATAATTATGCATGTGGTATTTTGTTTGTTTGAGCTATTTATTTGAAGGGAGGGAGGCCAGTTAAATAGAAACATACTTATGACCAACTCACAAATGAACACAATTGAGCTTCAAGATGTTGTTGTACTGCAACTCCCAGCAGTTCTTGTGATGTTGACTAAGGCTTCTGGGAACTGAAGTCCAAGAATATATGGGGGGCTGCACTTTACCCAACCCTTCTATAGGTCATGTAACTTCTACAAACGTTGTGTCCTTGATATACAGTGGGCCCTTAGTATCCACTGGGGTTTGGTTCTAGGACCGACCCCCCAGGAATGCCAAAATCTGTGGATGCTCATCCCATTATATACACTGGCATAGTAAAATGGTGCCTCTTATATAAAATGGCAAAATCAAGGCTTCCTTTTTGATTTTTTTTTAAATTTCAATCTGTGGGTGGTTGAATCTGTGGGTGCCAAATCCATGAATACAAAGGGCTGACTGTATCTTCTCATTAGTTCCCATAACCGTTTAACTTGTACCACCTTAGTTCATATATTTGGGCCCAGGGCATGGTCTGAAGAAAACATGGTACAGTAAACTAGCATAAGCAAAGGAGGTCTCGATGGTGCCAGGACTTGAACTCCACCTGGGAATTTCATAAATGAAATAAATCTGTGGAAGTAACAGGAAAAGATTGCTGTGCTTTAGGTCTTTCTGTGAGTTATGTTGTTGACATTTTGTTTCGGCTGTTTTATTAGGGCTTAGGTTCTGAAAACCCATGAATTTGATAAATATAGTTTATCATTTATCATTCCCAAAGGGAATGAGAGATGATCTGAATATTTCATTATGATAATATTTCATTATTCATGGTCTCTTCTCAGGTATCTGCAAAATCCAGAGCTTCAAAAAGTTATTATTATTATCTATTTATTTATATTTACTAGCACTTATTATATATATATTTATTTATTTATATTTACCAGCATTCCTAGAAGATAGTAGCCCAAAGAAATAACTTTTCACATTTCTGGATAAATCTCTTTCTGGAACTTGTTCGCGATTGTTTGTTGCATGTACAGAAATCTAATCTATGTATGTGTGGATATTCATACTATTTCCAGATATGTACATAAGATATTGAATTCACATGATCTTTTTTTCACTGGTGAAAAGTTTGTCTGCTGCCTTCAACACAGAATACTAATACATATGAATGTTAATAGTGTGAAAGGGTCATGCCTGAATAAGGTTATACACTCGTTCCTCCCTGTTCGTGGACTTGGAATCCATAGTCTCACTTCTTCACGGATGGCAAATGGGAAGTACAAAATGGTGTGTGCGCCCAAAGTGCGCATGCAGCGTGCACCCATTTTAACTTTGAATATTTGCAGGGAGGGGGGTCCAGAATGGATTAGGAGGGATGACTGTATTGTTCAAAATGCCAGAGATGAAAAGGGTACTGAATAGCACTGGTTTTTAAAGTTTAAAACAGAATTTGCCATAATCCAGAAATAAGTATGACACTTGTACTATCAGAAAGGTGTTAATATGATGACTTGGCTACATTCCAATCTGATAATTATGTTCTGCATACTTCAAATACTTCCTAGAGAACCAGTTGCGGGGGAAAACAACAACCAATCCCTTAAAATATTTCTTGAATTTAATGTTCAATTTTGAGTAGAAAAATTGTAAATCTTAATTTCATGGTGCCTATAACTGTCCCAGTCAAGGTACAATCATATGCACCTTTACTTGAGCATAAATCCCACTCACTTTCTCAAGTAAACAAGTTTGGTTGCGGTGGGAGCCACTAGCCCAGAAGAAGGCACCATAAAATGTTTCTGATACTGGATAGTGACTTCAGTATTGACCATAAGGCAATTGGGCTGGAGGATATACATATTCCTGGAAGACTTGGAGCCCTGACTGGGGATGTGGATGAAAAAAATAGCTCCCTTGTTAAACACAGACCCAAGAACTAGCAAACCAAGCATCCTGAGAATCTGCTTCACCAATGTATTGCTCTACCTGTACATGAGATAAATTGTATCTCCAAAAGACAAGAACATTTATAAAGTGCAGATAAAACTACCCATTGAGAGCCTGTGCTCCTCCTTGAGGGAACAATTGCCACATTCTGTTCATTTTGTGTGTATTCTTTTGGTCTCTGAAGGTTTCACATGCTTTGTCCAGTTAAGACAGGATAGTGTATCCTGACATAGGATACACAGAAACACAAGTGACCTATATTTTGCAAATGATTTGTCCAAGGTCAAATGTGTTTTGTTTTGTTTTTTGATTATCAAAAACTATGTGGCTTGCCTCACTTGCTTGAACCAGATAGAGATATTTCCTCTGCAAGTGCCTTTCACTATATCTGTGGCACATCATTACAATACCAATATCATCTAAGCTGATTGGACTAGTCTAGTTTAAGTCTTAGGCCATGATACTACAGGTTGAGTTTCCATTATCCAATACACTTGGGACCAGAGGTATTATGGATTTTGGATATTTTGGGATTTTGGAATTCCTGTATTTACATATATGTACATAATGAAATGACTTGGAGATGGGGCCCAAGTGTAAACACAAAATACCTTATATGCATAGCCTGAATGTAATTATACACACAATATTTTGTGCATGAAACAAAGCTTGTTGACACTGAACCATTCGAAAGCAAAGTGTCACTAGCTTAGCCACCTATGAAAAAAAAAAGTTTTGAGTTTAGGAAGGAGATTCAACCTGTACATCAGGGGTAGACAACCTTTCCCCTTTAAGGGCCAAGGGACTTCAGCTCCCAGAAGCCTCAGCCATGTTGGCCAATAGTTCCCATGTTGGCCAATAGCTCTTGGGATTCTGGGAGTTGAAGTCCCTCAGCCCTTAAAGGGGAAAGGTTGCCTACCCCCGCTGTACATGGTCATGCAAAGCATAAGAATTCTGAATGCATGGATGAAATGACAGATTGGATAAGCACCTGGCTGTGTTCTCACAGCCAGGTGCAGACTTACTGTTGCATGTTCACATCTTCTGTCTAGATCCACTGGGTTCCTCTGGAAGTCTCATTGGATGATATCATTGTTTCTGTCTGGCTATGAGAACATGTGGGAGAGAGTGAGAGCAGGGGGGCTACACAGCAAGATGATGAGTCCTGGAAGGGAGAGCTTTCATCCTTGTAGAGGGAGAAAGGGAATACCACCCTCCACAACAACAACAACAACAACAACAAAATACATGTGCAAGCTTAAGGTGGAATTGCACTTGTGTATGTCATTAACATACACAAGGGACACAGTGGCTTAGCAATTAAGATGCCGACTCTGCTGACTGCAAGGTCAGCAGATTGGCAATTCATTACCCCAGTTCTGCATGACAGCGTGAGCTCCTGTTACTAGTCCAAGCTTCTGCCAATCTAGCATTGAAAGAATGTAAAAGTGCAAGTAGATAAATAGGTACCACTTTGGCAGGAAGGTATCTGTGTGCCTCAGCATTTAATCCTACAGTCGGACCCAACTTGACAATCACAGTCAAAGGGGAAACTTTTACCTTTATGTCATTAACAAAATAGCATGTATGTCATTAACAGGATAACAGCCTTGGACTACTATGAAGATAAATTGTGACTCCTCTTTCCTAAAAGAGATATGTTCCTCTCTATTTATATTCAAAGCAACTCTTGAAAGGTAGGTAGGCAGACAGACTGCAGAACTTGGAACTGTAACTTTCTGTATTACAGCTGCCAGAATCCTCCAGTCAGCACAGCCACAATGAGTGTGGGATTCTGGAAGTTGTAGTCCATTTCCCAGTTTCTGAGAAACCGTAACTAAAAAACATTAAAGGAAAATATAATTTCACTTCCTGGTTGTTATTTTTTTTTCTGGCTTTAATTAAAAACTGTATTAACAGAGCTATTCTCTAAGAGATAAACAAATCTGTGAGCAGAGAGCAGTAAATCCCACAGTCCCAGAAATAAGCTGGTGGATAGTAAGCCTTGTGATGAGCACTGTACCAGCCTATGTAAATTACAGAAGGTAGAGAAAATGGTCAGAAGGAGAGGCTGAGGGAGGAAATTGCTAGATCCAGATGGAGAACAATGCAGACTAGCTGTGCCAGCTGGCATATGCAGCATGATCCTCAGGAGCTCTGGCTTAATGTCAGACATGACATGTTGTGCTTGGGGAAAAAAAGATTTTATAATCTTCTGATAGCTGCTTTTCATATTCTAGTTACAGATTGCATAAGGTCACACACTGCGCTTAGTAGATGCATTTGTGGAAATGGGCATGACAACCATTTTGGTTGGTGATCACTTGTCCCAAGATTTAACAGTATTAGACATGTTACGTTTATGCGTCTGGTATTATGACCATAATAATGAATCCCTTCCAGTTGATTACAGTTTAACTTATTTAGTTCATCAACAACCAAATTGTCTGTTGCTTAGAATAAAACATTCATCGCCTCCAGGAACCATTTGAGAAAACAAACATGGATATCTGTGGATTTTCCTGTCTTTTCAAAATATCATTCTTAATTATATTTTCAATTTTATTTATTTTATTTTAAATGACATTTTATTTAATGCATTTTTCCTTTTCCTCCTGCTCATTCAGAGTAATAATCTAGTACAATGATTCTCAGACTTTTTTCCCTTGTGACCCCCTTTACATCTATGTGCAGATATCACTCCCCCATGCTCAACATGGTAGATGAATAAGATTATTTTTTGTTTAGTGTGTGTATTTTCATTCAAACATTCATGTATGTTAATATTTTAACAGTTCATAAAGAAATAATATCATTCAAATTAGAACAGTTTTATTCAAATACAATTCAGTACTTAACACATGTGTAAATTTTACACATACTGTCTTATACACAGCTACATTCACATGCACCAGTGCTCACAGATTTGTACCCATTCAGTCATGCTCTTTCATTCTTTAACTCACACACATACTCATTTACTCTCTTGCTCACACACAGTCACATAGAAGCATTCATTCTCTTGTGTATATGTGAGATAGAAACAAATGAGAGCAGAGGAGAAAGGGGGATGAGGGTCTCCATTCTCTCCACTCACTTGAGCAACTCTTGTACCCCTCCTGGTGGTCCTGCCCCACAGTTTGAAAACTACTTTTCTAGTTCTAGATACAGACATTTATCTACATTTTGTGAGTATGACCCTTCATAGATGGTGTCTGTCAATTAAACCCAACCTCTAATCTACAGCATACCCATGAAATGTACACATTTACAGTTTGCACAAGTGTTGATTTACTAAACAGGAACTGACCCAGGGGTTCTAATCTAGTTGGAACTAACAGTTGAATTTAGGCCATATTTTACATTGTTTCCCAGTTGTAAGCAGGCATTTGTGGAATAAACCAACCAATATGTTTCAAGAAAAATACATGCAATTGAATTAATTTAACCAGGATAACATCAATTAAGCTCAGAAATCACTTCTGTTCACTTGTGTCTCACAGTTCTAAGCAGTCAGGGTGAAACTTCATATTACAATAAACACTTAGAAATAGTTCCTCAAATTACTCAATCATAACAAGGGTGACGTTAAGTATTTTAGTATTTTTAAACTTTCCCAACAGATACTGTATTCTAGCCAGGATTTGAAAGAAGGAACAGCTTTAAATTGCATCCGATTTCTAAATTCCATTCCTTTCTCTTGCTTCACAGCAAATATTTGCATGCAGAACTGCATTACTAGGCAGTTTGGTACAAAGTGAAAAAGTGGCAGTAGGTCTATGGGATGTTTCTCCAATTCTCGATTCATACAAGTGAATCAGTGTGTTTTTCAACAAATCCTTACACACAGTAAACCTAGCAGAAATCAAAATGATCCATCACATTAAGGGTATAGCTCTGTGCCAAGCTCCAAGCAGCTGTTCCCAGGGACTGGTAGTAAATGGTCAGATTCCGCTCCTACCACACAATTCTGTCACATTTAAGGCCAGTAGATTTGGATTCTCTCTGGCAATCTGTAGTGAAGCCAGTGGGTGTTGGTGGCCTTTCTGTGAAAATAGTCAAAATGTAAGGGGTGAAGATTTTAATTCAATGCGTTATATTTTGTTATCTGGTTGTTTTCAGTATCCAGCCCCACCCTCTTTGACAGTATTGACTAAAATATCACAAATGGGTGAAATAAATGCCTTCAGCTTCACTTCATGTGTTAACAAGTTGGTAGGGCTAAATGAAAAATTGACAGAAATCTACATTTTGCATTTTAAGGACTCAGTGAAAACACATTTGAAAGGCTTCAGTCAAAACAAATCTCAATCCCACGTGTTTTTGGCATAAACCAGATGGAACTACGTGGCTTATCTGAATCACAGTGTGGAAAAAGGAAGTGCATCAAGGTGTGATTTTGCATAGATACCAAGCAATTAAATGATCTCACTCTATGCAGCAAACAGGAACTCGTGTGGTTAGTGCTAGTCTGACATTTTTGTAAAAGTCAATTAAAAAAAAACATTTAGTGTAATTATTATTCCTTAACAAATGCAATAAATTGTTGTGCAAGAATACTATGTGAAAACAAATTGAGAAGCATTTTAATTATCTAGCAGCTCGTATATGAATGAATAATCAAGAGAATATTTGTTTACTGATAAATGGACAGTGAGTAATAATAGTTAACTGCAAATTGGTTATTTCCTGGGAGACCAAGGATTAAATTACGGGGATTTGTATTTCAAGAATATAAAAATCTGTCATTCTTTAGTTTCTCAATTTCCCAGTCAGTGTTCTTGTTCTGTTACCATTTTTCTTTTGGGTTGTGGTGCTTTAATTTCTACACAGAAATTAATCTATGGTTTGGATTTTGTTTTTCATTTTCTTTGTGTTTTTTTCCAGAGCAAAATTTTATCCTCTATTGTTCAATCTATGCAGTCTGTTCTGCATTTTTTGCCTTCACAAAAGTAGGCTATGTACATTTTTACTCTTATGTTTATATACATAATATTTGTGTATATATACTTTTCTGTGCATTCTTTTGAAATTCATTGCAAGCCTTGCAAATGTGTAGATTTCTGAGGCAATTTGTGCTAGTTCACTGCCAGTCTTGGGAGGTTATGAAATAAGTATTTTCATAAAGAAATGCAGTTTCTCTTCTCAGTAATACAGTTGTCCCTCCTCGTTCGTAGACTTCGATTTCAGATTTCTGGATAAAGGACACTCAACCTGTATTCGCTTTTAATTTTCAACAGGATGGAGAAATTGCAATGGGCATATGGCAATAAATTTAAGTTTCATAATGTTCTTTAGACTAATCTACATGTACAGGTTTATCACATGATGATTCCAACACAAAGTAACATGGCTTGTGTCTCCCATGTTAGAAAGATAATGAATCCACTTTTGTTTTACCCTGAACCAAGGATCTGTCCAAGTTGCTGAACCTATTTTAGTGTTAGGGTTCACCATCATTAATAGCTACTTTAAAATTAAGACTAAAATCCAGAACTGATTCCTAGCCCCAGTCAAATGTAAGCCATCAACTGCCATGGCCAAGTAGTGATTTCCATGTATGAGTGGGCTGTGACAGATGCAATACCACAATGGGACTTTAGTACCACCTCATGTTATTGCAATTATTGAGCTTTTTAATGGAATGAATCCAGACTTTCAGCTTCACATTATCAGATATGGTGAAATCATAAGATATTAGTCTGGAAATTATTGAACTTTTTTTAAAAGATGTATTTATTTATTTATATGCCATTTTTCTCCTAGAGTGGGACCCAATGCAGCTCACAGAGGAACTCATACAATTTTAAAAACAATTGAAATCATCTCATTTAGAACAATGTAAAATTATTTTAAAAGGATGCAAAACTTAAAAAATAAAAATAAAGCACCCCCCATAAGAAACCTCCCTGGTAGCATTAATATTTGAAACCCTGCTTAAACAGAAAGGTATTTCTCTGCTGGTAAAAGGAGACCAAGGAGGGAGCTAGCCTAGCTTACCATGGGAGAGAGTTTGTTTGTTTGTTTGTTTGTTTTTTCTTATATCCCGCCTTTCTCCCAATATAGGGACTCAAGGTGGTGAACAAGTTTTAATTACCACCTTTTAAAAAATTGACAGAAAGTTTGTTTTGATTTGTCATTATTACCTTATCTCTACATAATCACCACCCAGATTTACACATTTTCCCCAGCATTTCTTGACCCTCTGAATACCGTTATTGTAGAAGTCTGCAGATTGCTCCTTAAACCACTCTCCCACTTCATGAATGACACCATCTGTGTTGTCAAATCGGCAACCCCACAATGGATTTTTCATTTTTGGGAAAAGAAAAAGTCACTTGGTGATGATGACACTGACAAAATTTCATCAAGATACCATGATAACTTGCGGGCGATAAATTATTACTTTACAATATTTCCTCATATTTCTCCATCTAACACTTTAGTTCCTTTTGGCACAAACTGTAACAAAAATAAAATTTCAACATCATGCACTTATGGACCAATGATAACAATGACAACATTTCATCAATATACTATAATAATGTCTGGATGATAATTATTACTTTACGATACCCCCTCATATGAAACAGTACAATTTAAAAACAGTACAACAATATTAAAATATATAAATATAAGATTTTTTAAAAAAATAAACAATTTTAACAGTTAAAACAGTTATAAATTAAAATATAACAGGTTAAAATACAAACCATTAAAATTTATATAGCACAACATCAAAAACCCAGTCCTTATCAGCTTAAAAGGCCTGACTGCATTAAAACATCTTTACCTGGTGTCAGAAGGATAGTAGGGATGGCACCATCCTGGGCTCTTTAGGGAGGGAGTTTCAAAGCTTGGGAGCAGCCACACAGAAGGCTCTCTCTCTTGTTGCCACCAAACATGCCTCAGAGGGTGGTAGGACAGAGAGAAAGGCCTCTCCTGATGATATCAATACACTGGGGGGCTCGTACAGGGAGATATGGTCCTTCAAATAGCCTGACCCAAACTGTATAGGGCTTTATAGGTCAAAAACAACACTTTGAGTTCCAGAAAAACCAATACTTTAAGTTCTAGAAGGTGGAAGCAGACAATGAGAAAGCTTTCTCTTGTGTCCCCACCAAACATACCTTGATGGTGGTGGGAATGAGAGAAAGCCTTCCCCCATAAATCTTAGGTCTCTTTCAGGTTCATATGGGAGATACAGTATTTCTTTGTAGGTCATGACCAGCACATTGAATTGTGCCTGGAAATGTACCAGTAGTCAGTAAAGCTGTTTTATCAGGAGAGCTATATACTCCCTATAACTGACCCCGGTCAGCATTCTGATCACAGTGTATTACAGAAGTCCAATTGTGATATGATCATGATGTGTCACTGTGGCAGGTCTGACATCTCAAGGAACGGGCACAGCAGGCACACTAGTTTTAACTATGCAAATGTATTCCTGGCCACTGATGAAATGTGGATATCCAGGCTCAGAGATGAGTCCAGGAGAACACCCAAGCTACAAGCCTGAGATTTCAGGGGTAGTGTAACTCTATCTGGACCAGCAAAACCCCTATTCCCTGATCTGTCTTTCAGCTGACCAAGAACACTGCTGTGTTGTATGGATTAAGTTTCACTTTGTTTGCCCATATCCAGACCATTACTGAGAACACACATTGATTCAGTACTGACATAGCTTCCTTGGATGTTGATGATACCCAACTCTACCTATGTTGCATGGATTAAGTTTCAGTCTGTTTTCCCACATCCAGTCTCACCTGGAATACTGTGTCCAGTTCTGGGCACCACAGTTCAAAAAGGACATTGACAAGCTGGAGCGTGTCCAGAAGAGGGCGACTAAAATGGTGAAGGGTCTGGAAACCATTCCCTATGAGGAACGACTTAGAGAACTGGGTATGTTTAGCCTGGAGAAGAGAAGATTAAAAGGTGATATGATAGCCTTGTTTAAATATTTGAAAGGATGTCATATTGAGGATGGAGCAAGCTTGTTTTCTGCTGCTCTAGAGAATAGGACATGGAAAAATGGATGCAAGCTACAGGAAAAGAGTTTCAACCTAAACATTAGGAGGAACTTTCTGATAGTAAGAGCTGTTCAACAGTGGAACACACTGCCTTAGAGAGTGGCGGAGTCTCCTCCTTTGGAGGTGTTTAAATAGAGGCTAGATGGCCATCTGTCAGGGATGCTTTGATTGTGAGTTTCTGCATGGCAGGGGGTTGGACTGGATGGCCCTTGTGGTCTCTTCCAGCCCTATGATTCTATTATTCTACCTATCTCTTCCATCTGATTCCATGGAAGTTGTCCCAATATTTTATTTATTTATGGGATGTATATCCTATCTTTATCCCAAAATGGGATTCAAGGTGACTTGATTCATTGCTTAGACAGCTTCCTTAGAATCAGATAGAAAGAACAGGCACATGAATTTGAGGTCTGATATGATTCATTTGTGTAACCATGCTTTAATAACTTCCAGAGCCAGGGCCACAGTGGCCCCAGGCTATGTGTTGCCTATCCCTAAATCAGCACTAGAATTGTCTCTGCTACAACCTGTTACCATTTTCCTGCATCTTTGTCACCTTTCTTCAACCAGTCTCCATGGTCTTATTTCTTCCTGGCATTTCCTTTACAATTATTATTATTATTATGAAGTATTTATACCCCGCTCTTCAGCCAAAAGGCTATCAGAGCAGCTTACAAATTGATTAATTAGACGGTTCCCTGCCCTCAGGCTTACAAACTAAAAAGACAAAACACAAAAGGAGAAGGAAATGGTGGTGGGGAAGGGGAATAAGTCCAATAGATCTTCTCTCCCTCTAGAACCTGGACCAAAGCAGATGGACTAGATGGAGGGTCCTTCTTCTTGTTCAGGATAGTCCTGATGGAGTTGGCCTGCCTTCTCTCCCTTGATGATGGTGGATGGAGGGAGGGCCCTTCTTGTTGTTCAGGCTAGGCCCGATAGAGCTGGCCTGCTTTCTCTCCCTCGATGATGGTGGATGGAGGAAGGGCCCTTCTTCTTATTCAGGTTGGGCCCGATGGAGCTGGCCTGCCTTCTCTCCCTCGATGATGGTGGATGGAGGGAGGTCCCTTCATTTGCAGAGTACTCAGTTCATTGCTCGCTCTAGCTCTCCAACTCTCTCTCTCTCTGCTGTCTGACCACCCCAAGGAAAGAAATGAGGGGAAAAGTTCTTCTGTAGACTTTTGCTTATAGTCTATACCTAGGCTATCCCAGCTCTGCATCCTATGTATGTTTCTGTGCATGCCTTTTATATTTGGTGGCCTGCATACAGCCCAAGGGAAAATAAAAAATCTGACTTGTTAAATACTTTGCAGAGAAAATTACTCAGATTCATCTGACTTGGA
>CM034706.1:81697744-81716600 GCA_020142125.1 Phrynosoma platyrhinos | reverse complement strand
AGTCCCTCACCCCTTAAAGGGGAAAGGTTGCCTACCCCTGGTTTAGCCCCTTAGTTTGGTTCCAATCCATTAAGGGGGTACATGGCTTTAATTCAGAACTGTACAAACCCTTCTGATCTGCTTTATTCAAGCCAATTTACTTTGCTGTGATCTGTTCTCTGGCATTGCTTTTGTATATACAAGATCTTTTTCTCTATTTCTATCCAATAGGCTAAACAACTTGTCTCACCCCTATGGCATTTTACAAACACTAGTGGCATCCTGCAAAGAAATATGTAGTACCTATCTCTATCTTTAATGATTACTTTTGGCCCTTTCATACATTCATATCATACAAAGGGCACAGGGCTTAGCAGTATATTCTAAGTTGAGCCACCATTTGTGAGAAAGAAGTAAACTGATTCTACAAAAAAAGAACAAATAATAATAATAATAATAATAATAATAATAATAATAATAATAATAATAATAAAAAAATTTTATTTATATCCCACCCCTCTGTTCGGCAATCGAGGTGGCGTACAGTAATTTAAAAAGAAACAGTTAAAGCGCCCATCCCACACCCTAACCCTCCCACCTGTTAAAACAGGTTTAAACTACATTGGAATTAAAATCAACAACATAGTTAATACAATAAAACAATATAGGGTGACACGCCATGACAGCCAGGGGAGTGAATAAAAGATTGCCTCCAATTAGCCGAGGAGTTGTTCCAGGAAGGCCTGCCGGAAAATATCCGTCTTTACTGCCTTTTTAAAGGCAGCAAGAGTGGTAATGTGATGGATCTCGTCTGGCAGGCCATTCCAGAGTTTGGGAGTGGTCGCAGAAAAGGCCCTCTGGGAGGTCTGCAAGAGCCTAGTTTTCATAGGTTGCAGCAGATTCCTCCCAGAGGACCGAAGTGCGTGGGGGGGATCATACTGGGAGAGGCAGTCCCGAAGATAAGATGGACCCAAGCCATGTAAGGCTTTAAAGGTCAAAACCAACACCTTGTAATGTGCCTGGAAACTAATTGGCAGCTAGTGAAGGGATTTAAGCACCGGTGTTATATGCTCCCTCCTAGATGTTCCGGCAATTAACCTAGCGGACATGTTTTGTACAATTGAAGTTTTCGGGTTAAGCACAAGGGTAGCCCCATGTAGAGTGCATTGCAGTAATCCAGATGCGAGGTTACCAGAGCGTGTACCACAGTTTCCAGATCCCTTATGTCCAGATAAGGGCGCAGTTGGTGTATAACAGGCACTCCTGACCGCCGCATTCACCAGACTAGTCATGTGAAGCAACAAATCTAGGAGCACCCCCAGACTGCGAACACAGTCCTTGGAGGAGAGTGTGATTCCACCCAGGACTGGAGACTGTATTCCCAGATCTGGTTTCAGGCCTGTAACTCTGAGTACCTCCATTTTGCCTGGATTCAACTTCAATCTGTTTTTCCTCATCCAACCCATTACCGCTCTGAGACAGTCATTAAGAGGAGAGACACCATCTGAAGTCTGAGCCGATGATCTGGTCATGAAGAAGTATATCTGGGTGTCATCAGCGTACTGAAGACTCCGCGCTCCATGCCTCCAAATGATCTTACCCAGCGGCTTCATATAGATATTAAATAGCATTGGGGAATAGGATGGCGTCCTGAGGGACACCACAATTAAGCTCAAGTTTGGAAGAGCAACTGTCCCCGAGCCTTACCCTTTGGGATCTGCTATAGGCATGGATTTCATACAGAAATCTTATATTTGTTTATAGGACAATTTCTACCCACCTTTTGAAGACTCATGCATTACTTAGAGAAGTTTACAATTAATTTCACAATAAAGGAACAATACACAATAATGTAAAACCAAAAAAGATATCACAAAAAAACTATGCTGGAAAATGTTATAGTTGTATGATTAGGACCCATCTTATTACTTATAAATGTAATTTGTGATTGTAAAGCCTTATATTGGCAGTCTTTACATAAAATATGAACAGCTTCATCTGAGTTGTACCCATTCTGAGCAGATGAGATACCTTCATGTGTATGTAGCCAGCTCTGCAAGTTAGGGAGGCAGTTAAAGAGCAGTATTATATACTTCACTGAGAACAGGATAAATGCATTTATTCCCTTCTTGTATTCTTAGCCTATTTCATGAGCTGGCAGTTGAAAAGATACTATTAAAATCTATTAAATACTATTTGAAAAGATACTATTAAAATATATTAAATACTTCAAACTGGCATACATTTATGTTAAATATGAAGAGTACCACCTTTTTTTTTTTCTCTTTGCAAAGTACTCTTCAGTTGTTGATGTGTTGGAAGAAGTGAAGAAGGTTCAGACCAAGTGTCATCCCCCTCACAGTACTTGTACTTTTGATAGTTTTCTCTCAGTCAGTGTTTGATAATTGTACAAAAAAATTAAGACAAGAGCCAAAATATGTTTTTGCAAGAGAGAGTAGCAGTCTTCTCATGGTTTTGACAACACTGGGGTGGTGGAAGAGATAAGAAGGAGAAAGAGGAGCTTTGTTTTCCTTCATTCAGCCTTCAGTACAGCACTCAGGGACAACTCAATATATGTTTGTTGCTTGAGAAAAAGAACAAGATGACAGACCTTCCCATTTTCTGGTCAAAACTGAACTTGTCCCACACAGGTAACAGAGCAACAATATACACTGCATTTGAAGACAGCAAGCTAGCTTAATGAGTGAAGGGCCTGGTGCTTGGCACACTCTAACTTGTTGCTGCCACCCAGCATCTGCTTCCTGAAGTGACTAAGGGCCTGTGCAGACTGGCCATAAAGCCCAGCCTGGGGATGGAGTTGGGGCAGGGTGATTGCACACCAGCCACCCCAACGCCACCATCATGCTGCACGCATGCTGCACAGCATCAAGGTGTTTCCTTGGCACAGCGTGTAGACACGCTGTGCCAAAGGAGCGCAGAAGAGCCACGGCAGTGGCAGTAAGGACGGCTTTTTGCTTCTCCAAAAAGGAGCAATATTTGCCAGCTCTTTTTGGAGCAGCAAAGAGCTGGATTTGGGCCACAATGTGTGGTTGCCACAGCCCCGATCTGGCGTTCCCAGGGGCAGCACAGAGCCATCCCTTAGGGGCCATCTGTACTGCCTCTAACTCACTGCCTAATGGCAGGGCCATCACTGATCATGATTTTCTGATGAACAGTCATCTCACATAATAAATGTGCATAAATTGCCTTACAAGAGAACCAGAATTTGATTTAATGATAATTTGATTTCTTTCTCCTTAGTGTTGTATTTCTCTTAAATTTGCTTTCCATGTCACAAAGCACACCTTTTGATCTAAACAAAATTAGCCCACTATAAGGATGTATCTGTAATGTGAGTTCCCCTGCTTCTGGTTCAGTGTTTTACATCTAAAGAAGTAGTACAGGAAAGCATTCATATTGAATAATAACAATATCAGTGTGGTACCACTACAAAAATCTATGTAGATAATAATTTATTTGTTTGCTTGTTGTTGTTATGAACCTCCAGGTTGACTCTGATTTATGGGGACCCTATATAGGGTTTTCTTGGCGAGATTTGTTCAGAGGAGATTTGTCATTGCTTTTCCATTGCTAAGGATGACATGAGTGGATACTTCCTGGACTCCTGCAATCCTAGTCCAATGCTCAAACCACTATACCATGCTGGCTTTCTTTAATTGCTACCCACAGCAAAAATTGCCTTGCTGTCTTGATTGAGGGTTTGGGTAATTACAAGTTGACAAAGAGAACTGAAAGAAAACCCAAAGAGTCCTGGTGAATATATCAGCTAGGGACTAGTATGGCCTTCTCCCCTTTTATATCTAGTTACGTATGGAGACAAAGTGAGTTGTCAATGATAGACACAGCATGATAAATAGGTTTTCCAAAAAGCTAAGAAGTTGATAGCCTAGGAGAGTGGGAAAAAGAAGAAACTATGTTTCTGAAAATAGACAGAAGAGACTTATAAAAAAAAGGAGTAGAAAATTGTTGATATCAGGGGTTGTATGCACGACTTGTAGTTTTCAATAGTCCATCAGTTTATGACGTTAGGTTGAAAAAATGTTATCCGATCCATGTTTCATAACTTCAGAAGCTAAATCAATTTGACTACACTTAGTGTGTTAGACAACAGTGTGTCCATGTGGTCCATTTCTGACAGCAATATTTCTAGGCCAATACATTCTGTGTCTGCTTCTAGTGTATCTGTATACCCACGTCTACAGAGACCTCAGTTTAATACTAGAAACAAACACTGTTGCTTTAAAATGTTTGTTTATAATACTAAGTCATATATCAAGGGAAGATCAAGGCATTGAATAATATATTGGATAACTACACCTCTAGAGTATCAGCCTTATATGGAGAGGCTTCAAGCATCACTTTGATGATGAACAGGACTGTCAGATATCTCTTAAGGGGAAAAAAGATGAACGCAGGCTTCCCTGTCAGTCTAGAAATGTTAATAAGAAATCAAATTCAATCTAGTAAATATTAATAGTGACATTCTGCCATGAGATAAGCCAAAAGAAGACACCTGGATCAGAAATCCCATCCTCATAACCCTTAAGTCCTTGTAGAATAGAAACAGCAAGCTGGAAAAAGGAGCTAGTAGAAGGACAGTAGAAGTCCAGGGAGTCCACCATGGAAGTCCATTCGTCATGTCTGTTGGTAATGGGTGCCAAGTTGGGGAGGATGCTTTACAAAATCCTAATCTCCAGTCCAAAAATAGACTGAGAATAGGATGATTGGTGGTGTGAAAACAAAGAAGTGCAAAGACAGCAAAGAAACACAGATGACAGAAGAGGGAAACACCTAGAGTCAAACACTTGGGTACTTCATATAGAGCAGGGGTCAGCAACCTACAGCCCACAGGCCAGGTGTGGCCTGTGGAGGCCTTGGGACTGGCTTGTGGCCGGTCCCGCCGCCGTTGCCGCTGCCCTGCGCATGCCTTCGCCATTTTTGTGTCCCAAATGGGGCCCGTACTTGCACATGTATGTGCACGGCGGCAGGCCCCAGTTTGGAACGCCGACCGCACCGGCATCTTGCGCATGACGCATGACGCTGGCGCGTTGGGCATTCCAAAATGGTGCCCGCCACCGTGTGCATGCATGCGCAAGCGCGGGCGCCATTTTGGATGCAAAAATGGCACTCATGCGCGCATGCTACCGCAAGCGCAGGTGCCATTTTGGAAGGCCGCACGGTGCATGTGCAGGGGGGCATTCCCAAGGTCCCCACGCCCATTTGCTGGGCGAATTTGCATGGCGCACGTGCGAGGGGATGTTCCCAAGGCCCAGGGAAGGCCCCCACACCCGTGCGCGGGGCAAATTCACACGGCACACGCGTTGGGAGCATTCCAAAATGGTGCTCCCCACGCATATACGCATGTGCACAACGGTGGGGTGTCGTGTGCATGCACGCGCAGGGGAAGCATGCACAAGCGAACACACACCCACCCGGCCCCCGCACCATTCCCCCCCCTCCTGGCACCCCAGCAACAAAGGTTGCCGACCCCTGATATAGAGGATGATGGTAAAGTGTGGCTTTATTGTTCAAGAGCATCTGTACCACTGTGTGATGTCCATAATATAAAACCATTTTGTCCCAGAGGACCTCAAATTTGATATGATGAAATTTATAACTGTTGAAAGTTACATGAAGGAATTTTATTTCCATCAAATCATACATGATTCAGGAGGCCACAATGACAACATCTCTGGACCATATTTGCTTTTTAAGAGTGCCCATCTTGGGCTGGACTAACTACTGTATTAAATGTCCACACAACTGACCTCAGTCAAAGTTCAGTAGTTAAGTTCAGTTAAGTCCAGTGCCTCTTTGAAAAACAATGACAATATCCATCGAGTTGTTGGTGCCACTTCTGATCGCCAACTAATCAAGATAAACACTGATTGTGGTTTACTTACACTTTTTACCAAGGGTTCTTGAAATTCATTTTTTTTAAAAACCATTTAATGTGTTGTGAAAAAAGTGTGCTCAGCCACCACTAGTTCATACATCAAACAGGTTCACTGAGCTGAAACTTTTTTTACTTGTACACTAAGAGCCAGAAAAAAGTGATTCTTTGGAAACCTATGGGTTGTTTAATCTAGTATTGGTTAAGACAGTTTTCTAACTACAGAGCAGAGTGGATATTCTGTAGTTTGAAAAAGCTCTTAAAGATCTCCATGCAGGAAATTCAAATCAGCCTGCATACTGAACTTATGCAACTTAGTCCATTTTTCCAAATAATTTGTACCAATTTTTCTGATCTTCTGGTCATGGAAAGCTAATGAGATGTTTAGGAGGGTCCAACATACTTAAGCTTAAGGGGTTTAATAGCATCAGACAGTAAACATTTATTATGTAAAATCTTTTAAAATGTTCCCACCCACCCGTATGTATTCCTTTTTAAGACCCTCAATAATCCCAACCCCTAAATTTGTGTGTAAATCTGGCACTATATTTAGGAAACAGATATAACCCCCATGTCCAAGTGGTGGTTCATATAATTGATTTTTATACTTGAGATCAGGTATCACAGCATTCTTGGATACTCTTCGGCAGCTTCTGAGGGTAGTACCAACAAGTATGAAACACACACACACACATATATATATATATTGGACTATAAAGGGTGTTTATAATAATAATAATAATACAGTTTATTTCTATACCGCCCCTCTGGCGAACCAATCGAGGCGGTGCACAACAATTAAATTATAACAAATGAGCAATATAATACAACAAATTAAACAATGTCAACAACAATATATAAACAAATTAAACAAGTTAAACAATATACATTACAGAATTATAAGCAACAAAATCAAACAGAATCAATGACAATAATAAATGCATAATACATAATAGGGCCGAGTAATAACAGTAATAAAATATACAATTTTAACATACATAAATTGTATGTTAACATACATAAAATAGGCGCCGCGCTTCCGGAGTCAGGTGGAGGGTGTTGGCCCTGCAGGGCAGATGGCAAGTCTCTCCCCCACGCCGGCCGGCAAGAAAGGCTCTTATACTGAGAAAGGCTCAATGGGGGCCAATTTCAAGGCCCAGTTGGTCCCGCCTACATCTGGTGCTCCGCGCCGCCGGCAAGCTGGTGTCTGGGGGGGGGTTGGGACACAATCCTCTCCTCCGCCGTGCTGGTGCTCCAGCCAGCGCGCGCGGGGGTGTGGCGTCTCTCAGGGCTACAGCTGCTCTCCCTGGCAAGATGGAAAGTCCACGCCCTTAAAGGGCTCCTTCGCCCGCTGCATTGTGCTGGTGGAGGATGGTATCTGTCAGCCTTTTAAAACTGTTTAAACTGTTTGTACTTCCACTTTATCTGAAGATGCTCACATAGCAATGTTTTAGAACTGTTAAGGTAGCTTGATTTCCTTAGAACCAGGAAACCTACCAGTGTATTTCAGTGACAAGCCATTTTATATTTCTTGATTGAGAAAACTGTGAAATTCATAAGTCAACAGATAACTGGAAGGCACACACACACACACACACACATTCACAATAACTACCATATCCTGTGTCATAGAGTCTATGTACAGAAGTAAATTTTAACATTTGTATTTTCAAAGGAAGGGATTTGGAAATCCATTCTGTCATATACTTGGGACCTGATCAGACTGCCAGAAATAATCCAGTTTGAGGTCACTTTAACTGTCCTAGCTCAATGCATGGGAATTGGTTGTTTTTTTTCTGAGACATTGAACTTTCTCTGTCAGAGAGCTCTGGTGCCATAATAAACTACAATTCCCATGATTTCTTAGCACTGAGCCAGGGCAGTTAAAGTGGTCTCAAGCTGGATTATTTCTGGCAGTCTGTTCAGTGTGTTTGTGTGTGTGTGTGTGTTTGCTAAAAAGCTGGAGTATGAGCTGCAGAAAGAACTGAATGTAGTGGTTTGTTGGTACTTGCTCTGTTCTAGAAAAAAACATAAAATTGGACTTTTAAATTGATCATATGTCCTCTTGAACATTTCCTGTCCAATTTTATATTGCTGTTGAAGAACTTCAAAGGAGCTGAGATTAAATGAAACTACATGCTTTGTCTGATATTGTGTCCTAGATAAATTTCTAGAGTATGGATGTTTAAGTTGCACTTTTTTCTTAGTTTTGAAATTGAGATGTACAAAACAAATATTAGACTTAGGGGCTGTACAGATGGGAAAAAGAGGTGCTTTCAGGCTGACTTTGAGGTGTGGCATTTAGATGACACATGCCTAAAAGCCGTCAGGAATGTGCCCTCTAGGCAATGCATGCTGGGAAAACCCAGTCCAAAAAGGAGCAGCCTTTCCCTGCTCCTTTTGGAAAGATGTGCACCTTCACTTGTGTGTATGCATGCAGCGACGCTGGTGCATCAGAAAAAGGGTGCTGAAGATTTAAGGTGTCCAATTCAGAAAGAAGTGAGATATTCTGTGTTCTTCTCTGGAGACAATATAAACAAGGAGGCAACAAACTGTAGATTTGAGGCAGAATGCACCCCCAGACTAATTTTATAACCTGACCCCTCTGAACCACCCTTTAGAAGTGGAAGGCGGGTTACATTCAAGAACAACAATTTGCCTTTCCAAATAGATTGTTGGAATCTCAGAAAATTTACATATTTTACATGTTTTACATAAACGGAAGTACCATATTACTTTCTTCCTCCCTCCATTTTTTGATGTTTGGGGAAGTCCATACTACTCCTTTAGGGTCTCTGGGCGAAAACTGGTCTTATTTTCACCAGAGTCACTCACTTCTGGTTTAAAATATGCTTAAATCTAATGAAAGCCATTTTTAGAAGTACATTCTAAGTTCGTATTACATGATAGATGAAGTGCTGGGTATTAAATAGATTTTTCAAACTTTTATGTATTTTATTTGTCGGGGCATTATAGTGGGGGGGAGCTAATGGGCTTGGCTTGATTAATGATATTTGAGGAAATACAAAAGAAGCATGCTAGTAAAGTGCAAGTAAGGGTTCCTAGATAATGAAGTGTAATATGGCTCTCTTTTCAACTGGCTTCAAAAGAATAATCACTAGACTCTGGAACAGCAAAAAGCAAGACTGCCCTATTTTCTACATGTCATCCCTTCAATTAATAGGGGTATAATTCTTCACTATTTTTTTTTACAATGGAAGAAATGAATAATTATAGCAATTTGCAAAAACAATGTAGTTTTTAAAGCCTATTCACAATTTGGAATGCATTCTGTGCAAAATTTGTATGCAGTTGTTTTGTGCAGAAAGCAGCCTATTCTACATAAGAAACAATATTTTCTATTCAGAAAATACTATTTCTAAGCTATTTCCTACACAGAAAATGCTGTTTTGTCTGCAAACCAACAATGTGACAATGTAACACAGAATAAGTTCCTAATAACAGCATTTTCTGTAAAGGAAATAGTTCTCTCTGTGCAGAAAATAATATAATTTATTTATTTCTGTGCATGGAAATACTGTTTTCTGTATGGAAAATGCTGTTTCTTGCAAAGAAAAATTATGTTTTATACATAGAACAATCTAATTTTGTGCAGACCAAGTCCTGAACTGAAAAAATGATCAGTTCAAGATTCTTCTCATCAGAGTTTCTTAACACATAAGACACTGTTTTTCTACTATTTTTTTCAAATATTTCTTAATATTCTTTTCATTCCTATCAAACAGTTAATGATGTATTTTAGTCTTCTTTATTATAAATGGACCATGCTTGTGATTAACTCTAATGCCTGTAACTGGCATCAGCTGAAACCAAAGTGCTTGAATGTCCATACTTGATCAAATCT
Organism: Phrynosoma platyrhinos; assembly: GCA_020142125.1. Lineage (NCBI taxonomy): Eukaryota > Metazoa > Chordata > Lepidosauria > Squamata > Phrynosomatidae > Phrynosoma > Phrynosoma platyrhinos. The sequence goes on along the minus strand of CM034706.1, from coordinate 81,706,842 downwards.
TGCAAGTGGAAACCTATTTTCTTAACAGAATAATGATAATGAAAATGATAATGATAGAAAGGTATGGGCTTGAATAAGCAGCCTAAGCCAGTGGCTGCTAGGATGAGAAATGCCTGCAGTGGCAGCTAATGGTTTCCATAACAGTGTGGTGGTAAATCTGCTCTGGGTTTTAGTTTGAACTTAAGCTATCCAAAGTACAGAACCAATTTGGACATAGAGTTTAGTACTTTGAATACTTTGTTTATATTCCAGCAGATTCAGAACATCCACCTACCAAGACGTCATTAGCTGGTTGGTTTCTCTCAAATCCAGTTTCTCTTCTGGATGATCTGAGAGGGGTAACTCAACATTCATAACCAGATTAATTTATTCAAATTGTTGTTGCCTTCAGGTCTCCCAGTGGGCTTTCATGGCCAAGCAGGGAATTGAACCCTGATCTCCAGAGTGGGCGTCCAGTGCTCAAACTATTATGCCACATTGGCTTTTAATTAATTTATTTGTGTGTGTGTGTGTGTGTGTGTGTGTGTGTGCGTGCATGTGCATGTGTATGTTCTGCATCTTTTTTTTGTTCTTCTCCCCGAATAAATTGTGTTAAGATATTTACTTGTGGAAACCAAATTCTTGCAAATTTGAAATAAATCATTGATAATATTCTTTAATTACAGTTTTGTAAGGTAAAAAAAATAGGAATGTTTCCTTTCCCCCCAGATTCATAATGATAAAGCAAGTAACCTTCAGAAAACCTGTCAACTGTTGCATTTATTTTTCTTTTAAAAAGTCTTACACCAATATCTCTCCCAACCCTTGATGCTGTCATGGAGGGAAATCAGTTCTGCCATGGGGAAGGCTGGTGCCACTGTTTCCAGATGTGGCTGAGCAGCAGCTTGGCTACAGACCTGAAAAGTAGCCTTGTGAAGGCTGGATTTCCCAACTCTCATGAGACTTCAGACTGATTTTGTGATGAGATATCAGGCCAAGTGTGGTGTTGAGCTCAAGACGTCATGAAACTTTGGAAAATTTTGGTGGTCCTATGGAGAAGAGTTAAAACCAGGTGTAATACAAAATTTAAAAGCAATGAAATAAACATTAAAATAATAATTAATAAGCATTAATTTATAACAATTCAAAAAGCAGTTAAAATATAATACGGATGATAAAAAAATACAGCACTTTCATAGTCCTTCTAAAGTATCCAGTTAACAGTCCTAGGTATGTGAAAAGATCTTTGCCTGCCAGCAGAAGGCAACCTAGCCTAACAAGGGAAGGAATTCTACAGTTTAGGAGCAGCCGTTGAGAAGGCTGTCCCCTGTGTATTCACCAAAGGTGACATTAATGATATTTAGTGTGAGAGAAAGCCTTTTCCTAAAGAGGAAAGTAGAAAGTATAAACTTTGCTCCATAGGTTTTGTCATGCCACATTGCTCAGCTTAAAAAAAAGGGAAAGTTGTTGTTGTGTACTTTCAAGTTGTTTCTGACTTATGGTGACCCTAAGGAAAATCTATCATGGGGTTTTCTTGGCAGGTTTCTTAAAGGGGTTTTCCATTGCCTTCCCCTAAGGCTGAGAGTGTGTGACTTGTCCAAGGTCACCTGGTGGGTTTCATGGCCAAACTGGAAATTGAACCCTAGTCTCCAGAGTCATAGTCCAACACTCAAACCACATGCTTAAAAGTCAGCCAGACTTTTTTTATTACCTTTTCTCATGTTAGTAGACATTCTAGTGGTTGTCACACAGACTTTATTTTTTAGTTTTATCATGGAAGCTAGTATAGTATAGTAAGATTCTGAAATACTATACATTTCAAAGATCTGGCCCCTAATGACAGAAGAATTGTGTGGGAGATAGATCACTGAGAATTGTCATTCTCACATATTGTGTCCAAAAGAGTGGATAGAACTATAAATAACTAATCTTGTCTCATGTGCCCAACCACGGTTGCAATAAATACCATCCTTTAACCACAAGGTGTCATTAAACTTTCCTCTTCATTTCTAAGATAATGTCTGGATTGCTCTTCAAACAATCATGAGGGCATAAGAACAGTTTCTTCCCATGCTTGCCCTATAGTACAGCCAGACAAAAGAACCTGGTACAGATATGATATGTCTCTGTTTAGTGGGAACATGTGGGTTGTTTATAGCAGTATAGGAATGTCTGTTTCCACCGATGAATCAGCTGTCACCACGGAATGGAAGGCACTCCTTGATATGGTATTTGGGTGAGTCATTTCCTTGCAATAACAGTGTTTTGACTTTAATACATGGACATTTATCTGAAACTGTCATTAGAAAGGCCATGTGATATGAACTGTTCTTCCTACTGTACTCTCTTTAGGCCATCCTAATGTAATGAAAACTTTTCAATCACTGTTAATGAACTGTTATATTTTGCTAGTCACATTGCCATAATTTTTATTAATTTATTTCTTATTAATGCTTTTCAAATCTATATCAATAATTAATATTGTCTTTTATCTGCACATCTGTAATTTGCCCACCAATGTGATTAATCTCTTTCATTCTGCCTATGTGCTGATCCACTCAAGAATGAAGTGGAATGTCTTAATTCATTACGGATTTTAAGGGTAATATTTACAATTGTAAAAAGAAGAGAAATTCTTTCTCGGTTTTCTTTCGTTTTTTCTGTTCACATTGACAGTTTGCTTCACTGTACATGCTGTTAGAAAATGGAAATTTTATTTATTTATTTAGTGCTGTCAGTGTAATCTTTTTTAATGTTTAGAAATGTTTTATCATTTATATAGTAATTTGTGTAATTTAAAGGGGAAAGTGAGAATGGAAATAAAACTACTGACAAGACAACTATGGATGAGCCTTCCTTTATTCCCTATTTTCAAGAAGATGAGGGAACATTTTTAAAAAAATCACTGTAAATGATCAGCCTTGACCGCCATGTGAATGATCTGAGCTTAAATAGCTTCTGCTTTGAATTTGATGAATGATTGCAAAGGGAAAGGTCAGATATATAGCAAGGATAGTAGGAAGATAGTCAAGCATATATAGGAGTTCATAGCTAAAAGTATTATATAAATTTTTCAGAAGTAAATTTGGCCAGAATTCTTCTTGAGAACAAGAGTGGGATTCATGCAGCCCTTCAGATGTTGTTGGAATGCAGCTCCCAAAATCCTACACAATTTGTTAGGCTGGCTAAGACTATAAGGAGTCACAGCCCAGTAACATTGGGAGAGCCTCAGGTTTCTCAACCCTCTTTTAGGTTATTTTCTCATATTATCACCTGCTAACCTGTTAAGTGACCCAGTCCTCAAACTGGAACTCTCTTATTGAAGAGCTGTCAAGTTGGTCTTTCTGCTATTGCAGCACCAGATTTCACCTGCATCAGATGCAGTGGAGTAAATGGGCAGTGATGAGATGGGATATCAAATATGCCAAATTACTCCTTCTAAGAAGATTCCTATTAAAAAGCAGCCATTCCCTGTTGCTAAGCCAGCTGTGCTTCCTTTGCTTGCATAATCTGATAACATTTTACATTGTTTGAAGATCTTGCTTTCACAACTAACTCTTAAAAAAAAAACCTGCGAGAACATATGCTCTGTTTAGTCCCCTAGTGGCTGAATGTCTTTCACTTGAGCAAACACCTTTTACCACTTGTTGTTGTTGTTGTTGTTGTTAACTGGCCTCAAGTCTACCTTGACTGATGGTAAACCTGTGGATGAGATGTCTCCAAGAGTGCCTGTTTTCTACTGCTCTGCTTAAGTTTTACAGATTCATGCCCATGATCTCCCTAATTGCATCTAGCTATCTGGCATGAGGTCTTCCTCTCTTTCTCCTACTCTGAACTTTTCCCAGCATCATTGTCTTTTCTAATGAGTTGTGACTTCTCATGAAGTGGCCAAAGTATGACAGCCTCAATTTGATTTATCTTGGCTTCTGAGGGTATTTCATGCTTGATCTGTTCAAGGATCCAAATGTTTGTTTGTTGGCTGTCTGTGGTATCCTCAGTACTCTTCTCCAGCACTACACCTCAAATGATTTTATTTTATTTTTATCTGCTTTTCTCACTGTTCAGTTCTCACATCCATACATAGTGATAGGGAACACTATGGCTTGGATGATTCTAACTTTAGTGCTCTTTTGTATAACTACTCTAAGATCTTTTTTAGCTCTTTCATGTCTGCCTTTCCCAATCTTGGTCTTCTCCTTGCGGCTGTACAGACAGGCAAAAAGAGGTGCTTTCAGGCTGACTTGGAGGCATGGCGTTTAGATGACACACGCCTAAAAGCTGGCAGGAAAGCGGCCTCTAGGTGCCATATACTGGAAAAAGCTGCTCCAAAAAGGAGTAGCCTTTTCCCGCTTCTTCTGGAAATATGTGCACCTTCACATGTGTGTAGGTATGCAGTGACACCAGGCCATCAGAAAAAGGACACTGGAGATTTAATATAAATGTACCGCTGTATGTGCGATGGAAATTGAGTCGGCAAACCAGAGCATGTGCCCTACAATGGAGGCTTTAATTTAAAGTGTCCTATGCTTCCAGGTGTGAATGCACTACTGCAGGTGCACTTGAATATTAGAATCCTAACCCCAACTGTAAACCTATGCATGTGCCTTAGCAACTCTTCTCTACTATGACAATAAATGCATTCTGTTGCATGTATGCTTGCTGTCAGCATGCACAGTAGCTTGCATGAAAGAGGCTTTTGTGATCTCTTCTGCGAAGGTGTGCAGGTGTGCATAAGACCTGCACACCATTTCCTGGCATGATGGGGGGGTGCTCCTGGAGTAACATTTGCCTGTGTGTCCTGTTGACCATGTTCCTTGCATGACCAGCTGTATGTATCCAGTCTGTCCATACAAACCTCCTTCCATGTACCTCTCCCCTCCCCCCTGATCTGTTGGGACAGGTTTTGTGGAGGATGATTGAGTAGGTGTCAAACTCGTTCCTCCACCCCAAGGGTGGCACAATCAGACAGTGGCACCTGTCTATGGCATCCACTACTTGGGGGAAGCTGAGATCAGTGAATCCTTGCATGATCTGTGGGTGTATGACAGGTCCTACACAGGTGCGCAGGGGTGCTGAACATCAGTCACCTTTGTAGAGACAAAATGACAGACTGTGTGCCACCCTATGACATGTTCTGTGCAGGTTCACAAGGATGCCAAACTTCAGTCATCTTTGTACACAGAGAGTGCCAGATTGTATACCAGCCTTTGACTGTTCTGTGCAAGTGTGCAGGTGTGCAGGGATGTAATGCATCTGAGAGAATGGGAAAAAAGTTAAAGCAGCCACTACCAGCCCATGGGGTTGCTCCATCTCCCTTCGTGGCATCCTTTGGGCCAGCGATGTGGTTGGCAGGGCTTCAACATGTCCTCAGAAAAGCCACATTGATTACTCTCCAGTGCAGTTCCTCCATCCCCATTTAGGACATCCTCAGGGCAGGTGGTGCAGTTGCTGTGGCTTAGAGAAAAGGCAGCTTCATGTCACCTTTTCCTGCCTTTATGTATAGCCCCTTTATCTCTTGGCTGCAAGCTCTGTTTTGTTCAATGTTTGATCCAAGGTATAGAAAATCTTGCATTACTAAGCATAATAGACTGAGAACCAGAGGCACTATGGTCTCAAGCCAGGGACATAATAAAAGAAGAATGCAGACAGACACAAAAAGAAAGAGAAAAAAACCCATAGATGACAGAAAAAAACACTGCAAGCAATAAAGAAAAGAAGAGAAGAAAAACAAAAGGGAGATAAGAACAAACTAAGAATTATGAATGCAAGTGTACAACGCTTGTGCAGAAAGATAAAGAAAATTACTACAATGATCAATGCAGAGAAATAGAAGACAACGAAAAGGGAAGAACAAGAGATCTATTTCACAAGATCTGCGAAGTCAAAGAGAAATTCAAACCAAAGACTGGGACAATGTATGATAATAAAAATAATATACTTCAAGACCAGGAAGGAATAAAAAGACATTGGATGCAATACACATAAGAATTATGCAAAAGAGATGACAAAATGAAGGACACATGGAATGAAGAGCCATATAAAGATGAACCCCAAATTCTAAAAAGTGAGGTGGAAACTGCAATAAGAGAAATAGCAAAAAACAAATAACCAGGAACAGATGATATTCCAATTGAACTGCTGCAATCCACACTGATAGAGTTAACTCTATTGCTAACCAACATATGTCAGCAGATATGGAAAACAAAATGATGGCCAACAGATTGGAAGTAATCGATATACATCCCCATCCACAAAAAGGGAAACACAAGAGATTGCAGCAACTATAGAACCATAGCACTGATCTCCCATGCAAGCAAAATCATGCTCAAAATTCTACAACATAGAATCCAACCATACATGGAGAGAGAAATCCCAGAGGTCCAAACACAGTTTAGGAAAGGAACAAGGGCATGAGGGACCACATTGCAAACATACAATGGCTAATGGAGCACACCAAAGAATTCCAAAAGAAACTCAGCATGTGCTTTATAGACTATAGCAAAGCCTTTGACTGCATAGATCATGAAAGGCTGTGAAATGCCCTTAAAAACTTGGGAATGCCAACACATCTGATAGTCCTGATGAGGAATCTGTACTCAGGACAAGAGGCTACTATCAGAACAGAACATGGAGAAAAAGAATGGTTCCCAATTGGCAAAAGAATCAGATAAGGCTGCATCCTTTCACCCTATCTGTTCAACTTGTATGCAGAACATATTATAAGAAAAGCAGGCTTGGACACAAAAGATGGAGGACCTTTACAAGTTCGACCTAGACAATGAAGAAATAGAAATAGTAAAAGAATTCCCATAACTGGGATCAAACATTGATAGAAATGGGGACTACAGTCAGGAAATCAGAAGACTAAGAATGGGGAGGGTGGCTATGAAAGAACTAGAAAAGATTCTAAAATGCAAAGATATACAACTCAGCCCAAAAGTTAGAATCATACAAGCCATTGTATTCCCTATTACCATGTATGGACAGTTAATAAAGATGATAGGAAGAAAATCAATTCCTTTGAGATGGGGTGCTAGAGAAGAGTGCTGAGGACCCCATGGACAGCCAAAAGGACAAACAAGTGGGTCCTAGAGCAGATCAAACCGGAAACTTCCCTGGAAGCCAAGATGAACAAACTGAGACTGTTGTATTTTGGACCCATCATGAGAAGAGAAGACTCTTTGGGAAAAAAACAATAATGCTACGAAAAGTGGAGGGAAGTAGGAAGAGAGGAAGGCCACATGCCAGATGGATGGACTCTATTAAGAAGGCCACAGGTATTAAGGGGTTGCAGGAATTAAGCAGAGCAGTGGAAGACAGAGGGTCTTGGAGATGTCTCAGCCATAGGGCTATCATGAGTTGAGATCAACTGGAGGCCAGTTAACAACAACTAACAGGAAATCTTTATTTCAATTTCCTCATTGTCTGGTCCTCCATGGCCATTATTTCTATTTTCTTCATGTTCAGCACTTTCCTCCTTGACCTTCCTCAGCAATTGTTGCTGGTCCATGATGTTTTCCACTAGTATATTGTGTCATCTGTATATCTTAGATTGTTGATGTTCCTTCCTCCTACCTTCACTCGTTCTTCTTCTGTGTCTAATCTTGCTCTTCATGTGATGTTTTCTATGTACAAGTCTAACAAGTAGGGTGATAAAATTTAGCCTTGACTGACCTCTTTTCCAATTGTGAACCATTCTGTTTCTCCATATTCTGTTCTAACAGTGGCCTCTTGTCCTGAGTATAGATTTCTCACCACAACTATCAAGTAAAGTGTCACTCCCATGTCTTCAAGAGCGTTCCATAGCTTTTAGTGATAGATGCAGTCAAAGGATTTGCTATAGTCTATAAAGCACATGCTGATTTTTTTTAATTCCTAGGTATACTCCATTAGCCATTGCATGTTTGCAGTATGGTCCCTAGTGCCTCCACCTTTCCTGAACCCTAGGATTTCTCTCTCCGTATGTGATTGGAGTCTGTGTTGTATTATATGAATGAGTCTCAGGATTTCTAGTCATTTGCTTTCTCTTAATGTTTCCAGATTATTGATGGCCTTGATAAGAGATAAAGCTAAAAAAAAAGCGGGGGTGAGTTGCGGGACAAAATAGGGGCTTTGCCCTCCAAAATAAGAATTCTACCCTCAGTGAAAATTTCTTTCAATTCCCAAATTTCTAGCATTGTAGTAACTTAAAACTTCAATTGAGACATCCAGAAAAAGGGGAAAGCAGATAGAATTACCAAAAGGAATGCAAACACAACAAATGTTAAGAGTTCTAGGTGTGAACAGTTTTCAGTCTCTCACTCCCTATAGTGGTAAAAATTTGGGAAGTGAAGGAAAATTTCATTGTGAGAGGGGAAGTTATGCCCTAATTATGCCCTCCCCATAGCTACATTCCTGATCTTTGCATAGATATGTTTTGTATTAGTATAAAAATCTGTTAAGTGCTCCAGTTCTCATGTAATCTTTTGTTCTCACAACTACTGTGAGTGCTCTTGATAATTGTAAACATTCTGTTTTTTCAAGATTTTTTTTTAATCTACCATTTTGCAGAATCATAAACATAAGGATCATTGCACATTGCTCTCAGCTGGATATCATTTCATAGGAATGTATTATGTTAACACCATTGTTCCCCAGTGTGTGTGCTAAAAAAGATCAATGTGACAACAATTCTCGCATTGGTAGACCAGCATCTGCCAGTCTGGGCAATCTGAGAGAACAACAGAAGCATATCCATATCCTTCAACCCCATGACTATCCCCTTTGCCAGTCATACATCAAATAAATGACAGAAAGCACCTGCATTTATGAGTAGTGTGGGAGGGTAGGAAACATTCAGAAAGAAGAAAGCAGGCTGTGAGAAGGAAGAAACATTTCTGCAACTAACTCAAAGCATTTCAGCCATCCCATCACCACTCATAAGCATTGCAATCATAAGTTCAAAAATGGCAGAAGTTGAAAAAGTTACTCTTTGGACTAGAATTGCCAGAATCCCCCAGCCACCATGCCAACTGATTCCCACTTGTCATTTTGCCTGGGAAGTCTTGGAATTGTAGTCCAGAAGACTTTAAGTTTTCCTAGTTGCTCTATAGTAACTCTACATCACTAAAGTCTGCCTC